>CAVLJG010000006.1:76236268-76769370 GCA_963669975.1 Acanthoscelides obtectus
ATCTTCAGGAACAAGTGGAAGCGGCAACGTCAGCTGTTGCTTGGTTGATCACCGATATGCTGAAAGAAGGAGAGGGGGTGAACATAATATGTAGAGTGTCTTAATGACATCGGGCGCTTACTTTGCAATGTCGATTATTCAGAATCTGTATCGCGAAGAGAACTATTAGCATTAAACATAACAAGGATCTAAGGATACTTGACCAGACACCTATTGGAGAATGGCTGTTTGGACAAGATTTAGATAGTACTATTAACACGTTTTTCGCCCAAATGAGCAAAAAATATTCTACCCCCCCAAAACATAATTTTTTTAGGAAATACTTAATTTTTACTCTGGATATGATGTGCTGGCTGTTATCAGTTAGTCTTAGAAATGTCCCAAAAATATTTTGAAAATGACTCCCGACTTATGGGTTTCAGATCCCCCGATCACTGAGCGCCGCGAAACCCAAATGTCGGGTGTCATTTTTTCAAGTTCTAACAAGTATGCTAGAAATGCAGATGCTTCGTGTAGTTTCCAGTCCAATTGTTGAGAGCGCGCCGAATAGTAAGGCTTGGTTGTGAATAAAATAATTTGAGTTGTGATTTGTGTACTATAAAATAAAATGACGGGCACATATGAAAAGGAGCAAATGAGACTTATGAAATTGTGGAATGAGCTGCTATCAGACGAAGAGGAACAAGACCTTCAGAGCTCATGGACAATTTTTCAGACGATTACTTGCCCAGTCATTCATCAGATGTTGACTCCGACACAAGCTCATTGCAATTGAAACCCAGGACGAAGAAAGCTAAAAGGTAAATTATTATAATTATTTTGTGATCAACTAAATTTTGCTTTCTTGTTCAAAAGTGTGGTTTCCTTCATAATGCTCCCAACTAAGACTCAATCGAAGAAATGATGATGTCTTCAGATGAACAACCCAGTACTGACATTATCCCCAGTGACTTTGCAACAGCTGTAAATTCCTCGAGGTCCAATATAATTCATCCTAGTACAGATAGTGAAACTGACGATTCTTGGCAGGAAATAAATCCTAGAAAAAAGACTAAAAGGTAAATATAACCTTATTGTGGACAAGAAAATGTGCTGACTTTTTGTCCTGTGCTTAGTGCATCAGTCAATTATTAATATTTTGAAAAATATACATACATAATCTTTTCTTTCAGATCAAACAATGTTGAAATGCCTACGGATCCTAGGGAGCAATCATCGCGTCCCAACCTTCTACTTCTAGAGATGCAAACATCATACCAAAAGTCAGTCCACTATGATGAAGTCATCGATGAAGTTATAGCTCAGTTTGTCTTATAGATAGTGAAAATAAAGCGATGAAGTCCTCTGCATGATGAACTACACTGGATTCCTTCGACCGGCTCTCATTTAAAAAAGTTCATTTTTGATTTAGATCATGTCGGTGTTACTACACAGATATCTGAGGACTTTATTACCAAGGCACCGTATGTTTTTTCAAGATATTTCTCAGTGACGAACTTCTGGATTTGATTGTACTAGAGACCAATAGATATGCTAACAATGCAAAACAAGCCTTGGCAGTAAACTCGCGCTTACACAGGTGGAGAGATCAAACAGGGTTGAAATTACGACATTTTTTGGAATTGTAATGTATATGGGTCTAGCAAGGTTGCCGAAAATGACGGATTACTGGTCCAAGAATCCCTTAATAGCAATAAGGTGTCGTGTAAAATGTCCAGAAATCGATTTGAATTACTCCTCAGAGTGCTACATTTCAACGATAACGAAATATTGATAAAAATGACCGACTGGGAAAACTAAGCCCACTATTAGAAAACTTGACCAATAAATTCAAAGAGGTTTACGTTCCGGAGAAATCTGTCTGCATAGATGAAACACTAGTACCATTCAGAGGCAGGCTGTCATTCAGGCAGTATATCAAAAATAAGCGGTTCAAATTCGGGATAAAACTGTACAAATTATGTTGTAAGGATGGCTATACATACGATATCAAAGTATACTGCGGAAAAATAAAAATTCAGAGAAACCTGCTACAGTTTCGACTGTTTTGTCACTAATGGAGCCACTTTTAGACCACGGACGGATCTTATACACCGACAACTACTACACTAGTGTCGCCTTGGCCCATGAGTTACAAAAGCGTAAGACTCATCTTGTGGGTACCCTAAGAAAAAATAGAAAAAAACAACCCAAAAAATGTGGAGGCTCAAAAATTGAATAAAGGAGAAATTTGCGCAAAGGAAAGTAATACAGGGGTGGTTGTTTTGAAATGGCACGATAAACGTGATATTCCTTGTCTGAGCACTGTACATACTGAGACAACCACTAAATATACACGGAGAGGAACAGAAATAGAAAAACCATCTCTTGTTGTTGACTACAACTCGTGTAAGTCTTTCATAGATCTATCAGATCAGCTGAAATCATATTGTTCGCCTTTACGTAAAGGCGTACAGTGGTAGGAAATTAGCCTTTGAAATATTACTTGGCTCAGCTGTAGTCAACGCCTTCATATTGTATAAACTGTGACGAAAGCGAAAATATCAATAACAGAATTCAGACAGAAAATTGCCCTTGGTATGTTACAATCGAAGAAGTGACTGTCAGGGAGAGACAGAAAATGAAAACAGAAAGCATGTTTTGCAGGAAGTTGCTTCAAAAGACCGACGAAAATGTGTAGCATGTTATGCGAAAATAAGTATTGAAGAAGGCAGGAAAGCCGCTCAGAAGAAGGGACCTAAGTCAAAAATTTTTTGCGATATATGCAATAAGTTCTACTGTTTGTCATGTTTTTTTGATTACATAATTATTCTTTATAACTAGTTGCAACAATTTGCTATGTTTTTGATATGCAATTATTATTTATAACTAGTAGGCACTGTTTGTATTACATCGCTAAAATAAAAAAGTGTTTTTATAACTGCATAGCATATTAGAAGAAATCTTCACCGATAAAGAAAATATCGTGGAAGTGCCGGGCCATTCAGCAATATTACCCGCCAGGCCCCTCTATAACGTTCTCATATAAGTTAATGCGTTTTGAAGCACGGCAGTTGGGTTACAGGCTTTAATGTACACGATAGTAATGAAGGTCGACATACAGTTGTCGGAGCCCAATCGACCACAAGTTCTGAAACCCCAGTGTCAGGTGTCATGGCGGTTAACGTGTTGATCTCTAGAGAATTAAAACATCTTGCCTTAAATAAGCCACAACCTGTTCTTATTTTACCTTTTTTCAATACTGATTCTGAGGTTTGCGTGGCTAGAGCCTTAATCCAGTATTTTAAATAAAAACAAGGGATTTAAGAGGTTCTTGTCAAATTCTTTGATTACATATAAAAAACCTTATCGCCGAGCATCACCGCAGACGATTAGTAGTTGGATAAAGAACGTTTAGAAAAAAGTGGGGTGAACATAAACCAGTTTAAGCCTCTAAGTACAAGGCACGCTGCGACGTCCCTAGCCGCTCGTGCGGGGGTGAGTTTTGACGTCATTAGACTGGCAGCAGGGTGGTCGAAGAACTCGACGAAACGTTTGCGAACTTTTATCACAGACCAATTATTGATAATACTGAATTTGCTAGGTATGTATTAGGCACGGATAAAAGATCTGTATAAGATTATTTAAAAATATTTTGTTCATTAAGGCTGTTTGCTCGAATATTCGTTCAGTATCTTGTGAAGAATAAGGGTAAACGTCCCTATTTTCGGCACTAACCCTTTTATCGGCACAAATTCTACATAATCCGAAAATAAGATTTCTATCGCAAGATTGTTGGATAAAACTATTTCACCAATTTCTGCGAACCTTTGTCTACGCCTCTGCAAGAACCGAATGACTGTCGGCCAATTTCGGTAATAACCATAGTCAAAATATAGTGGTCAGTTCGCGCAAACTCTTGTCTGAAGTGTTTCTTGTTGCAAGTGTTAAGAAACAGGGAAGCCATTATCGTGTTGTAATTGTTGATAGACGTTCGTGTAAATGTTTAAGTTTTATATGTTTAGGAATTATTATTTTTGTTATTTGCTAGTAAAAACCTGTTTTTCTTTGTGGTTTTTTTGTGTATTTTACGGGTGCCGATAATGGGTACGTAAACAATAATTGATGATCTAATCTTCGGCAGATATTCCGATAATTGGTTATACGTATTGGACTGGATTTAGGTCAATTTTAGCTTCAGCTCTTAATTTATCATGAAAAATGTTTGGTTATTATATGCAGCATACATCGAAGAGATGTCACACCAATTTTCGGCACTCTATATATCTACTAGAATTAGTTTAAATTTGAGGTTTAATAAAAGTGCCGATAATATGAACATAAGGTGTCGATAATTGGAGATTCTTTTTTTCAGATTAAAATTACATCACAATGGACAAGCTTAAACGACTTCAATATTCTACCGAAGATATAATAAAGTTGTTAACGCTGTTCAGTCAAGAATGCCATTTAAAGCAGCTAGCAAGTTATACAACGTACCCAGATCGACCCTACAGGACAAAGTAAAAGGAAGAACACTTTAGACAAGAAATGTGGACCAGGGACCATACTAACCAGGGAAGAAGAAAATTTACTGGTGGAATGGTTATTTCGGGTTGCAGCATATGGATTTCCAGCAACAAAAACATAGTTGTTGGATAGTGTTCAGCTCTTGCTTAAAGAATTGGATAGGCCTAATAATTTCGCAGATGGCAGGCCTGGACGGAAATGGTACGAATTATTTTTAAAAAGGCACCCAGAACTGGCTCCAAGGATTTCCCAAAACCTCACTTGTGCTAGAAACAGCCTAACAGAAAACCGCATTCGTCAGTGGTTTATAGAAGTAGGGACCTTCTTAGAAAACACAAACAATCTTAACATAACTTTTGATTCCGGTCGTGTATTCAATTGTGATGAAACGGTTTTTTTTCCTCACACCCAAAGGAGACAAGGTTTTAGTTAAAAAGGGGGATAGAACAGTTTACTCATTTGTGAGCAATAATGAGAAGGAATGTCTGACGACTTTGGTTACGTGTATTGCCTCCGGTCAAATTTTACCGCCAATGATCGTTTATAATTACAAAAGAATTCCCAACTCCGTTGTCGAAAAAGTTCCAGGAAACTGGGGTATCGGAAAGTCTGAAAATGGGTGGATGACTGGTGAAACCTTTATCAGTACATCGCTAATATATTCACCCTTGGTTGTAGTTGCTCAAAAAGTTCATTTCCGGTTATATTGTTTTTCGGATGGACATACATCCCACCTAACTATGGCCCTCAGTAAATTTTGTAAGTAAAAATGATATTACCCTTATAGCTCTTTGCCCAAATGCTTACACATATTTCACAACCTCTAGATGTGGCCGTTATTTCGACCATTAAAGCTTGAATGGAAAAAGAGCGTGCACCGATGGAGAATGGAGAACCAGGGCAGAAGATTACCAAAGACTTCTTTGCGCCCATCTTGGAATGCACTTTTCAAAAAATGACAAATATTCCCGATATAATTAAGAATGGCTTCAGGACCTGCGGACTTGTTCCTTTTAATGTTGATAATATAAAATTTTCAAAATATTTTAAAACGAAATCGCAGCACAAAAACAACAAGAGAACCATGAACAGCCTAAAGAAGCACAAGCAGTCCTAAGATGTGTAGAGCAATACATCTCAAAAGAGACTCTTAGATTATTTCTGCTTTCCGGTCCACTTTGGGAAGGCCCAGTAGAGCACACTAGCCCTGTTTTCACTCTGGAAGAAAATGAAGATCAAAACAGTGAATAGCAACAACAATGCAATAGAGGTTTCTGATCTAGTACAAAGTGAAAATGAAATTCAAGAAGACTTTATTATGGAAGATACATTTACAGACGTAGAAATGCACAACGAAATAGATGCCACAGAAATCAATGAAAATAATAAATTGATAAATGATAAATTAGAAGTAGATATTGAATTTCAGGCAGGCTCAAATGTCAAAGGCGCATTTGCTGAGAAGGCAAACAATAACAATGAAATTGATGTTACAGGAATTATTGACTGTACAAATTTATCCCTTTCGATAGGCATTGCTGAAGATATTCCCATAATAATTTCAAATACACCCAGCAAAGCACAACATGATGTACCTGTAGAAAACTCTTTAGAGCAGCATTCTTCACATTTGGAACTAAACTTTCAACAAATGGGAACTACTCAAATTAAAACGACACCGACACCTAAAATTGAATCGGATTCTACAGGCGAACCAAATTCGAATTCAGAAAAAGAGTTGTCGCCTTTACAACAAAATGTTTTAGATGAATCTATTCCGACTCCATTCAAACAAACTTTATTTTGGCCTACACCTAAGGAAAATATTGCTAAGCACAAACTAATGAAGAATAAAGTACCTGCGGTAGCAACTTCATCTCAGTGGCAACAATACTATCAAAAAAAAGCAGAAAAGAAAAAACAAGAAGAACAACTGAAAATAGAAAGAAAGAACAAACGTGACCAAAATAAAGAATTGGAAAACAAAAAGAAGAAATTGAAAATTACTGCTGCACAAAACGTTTCTAAAAGGAGAATTTCTAATCGCAGGGCGACAACTAAATTAAAGAATGTTACTAAAAAATTATTTTCCACAAATGCAGGCAATGGACCTGTAACTACTGAACCTTCAACATCAAAACCTTCAGAGGAATCTTGGTATTGCTTATTGTGCGAGACTGACGATCAGCTGGACATGCGCCTTTGTTATTCCTGTCTAAAATACTACCATGAGTTTTGTCTTGGTTTAACAGAAGCTGATACAGAAGAATTTCAATGTCCTTTTGTCAGTGACCAACAGATTAATAACGATTAACTTCACGTTTAGTTTTTAGAAAGTACTTTTTTATTATTTCAAAATAAGTTTAAAATTTTGAAATTAATGTTAACATATTTTATTAGTGACTACTTAGATATTTACTTAGTTAATATATTTTGGGTTACTTATCCAACATTGTGACAACAATAGGATCTTATATGTGCCGAAAACTGGAACAGGTCTATTTTTTAGGATGGCGATAATGCGGGCATAGCACACTTCTTATTTAATTAGTTTTGTAAATATGATGTGTTTTCTTTAGGTCAAAATAAATATTACTATGTGATATGATAACTCTTTTATTAGCCAAATTGACAATTAGAATATAAGATGATAAAGGTATTTTATTTATTAAATACATATATTAGAATGATGCCCAGGGTATGTAAGGTGCTAAAGGTGACAATAATTGGAACGTTTACCTTACATGTTTCAGGTTCCTTAATTAGGTAGATATATTATTTGTTGTATTACATCCTAATGTATCTTTATAGGAGAAGAAATGAATACATTTGATTTCAAAAACAGGGCCATTCGTCTTATTTCTTTTTATTCTCTTGAGTATATTTATATATGGAAAAAGAAACTAGGAACAATATCGCAAGGTGTATGCAACATGATCTACTTTAAATATCTACAAGACTACTTTATGAGACGAAGCCGAATATAATTAATAGATCAAACGAACTTACCTAAGTGATGTTCGATCTTAATTATATGAAGGCTTCGTCGAAATAAATAAAGTCCCAATCGCTCCCTAAAAAACCCCTATGAAAACATGTTGCATAATATGCTTTAAAAGAGACTGGTTGTATAGCGCGTGGCGGCGCCGCCGGTGACGCGGCGGAGGTGCTGAGTGGAAGCGATGTTGCCGCTTTGCTTTGGAAATTTGTGGCCAATACGTGAAAAATCAGGGTACTACAAGACTACTTTATTTATTTCGACGAAGCCTTCATATAATTAAGATCGAACATCACTTAGGTAAGTTCGTTTGATCTATTAATTATAGGAACCTACCTCACCATGATTGTTCAGATAAATGAACTGTTTGCTTTCCAGATCCTTAAATAATGCGTGAAGGTGCAAAATAAATCTTATGTTTTTTATATTTATCTAGTACCATTAAAAATGTTTAAGTTTATTTGTTTTTCTTGTAACAAAAATAAAATAATTTACATGCGATGTGTATTTTTAATTAAATTGTAAACCTGATATTTTACCCTCCATGTACACCTATTTTCCTATAAAGTTTCATTCTATTATCCTTATTCTGATCTCCTCAGTTGATGGCGTATCTGATGATAATTAGTAAAAGATGTACAACAAAACGACGTATCTGACTTTTATGTAAAAAAACAAAAAACTGGATAGTTGCTTCATCAATGCGACTATTTCAATTGCACCCTTAAGTTTTTCAAATTATTATGTCAAAATTGTGAAAACTTCAAAATTTGCACAGCAGCGCTATACTTGCCGTGCTTATCAGAAACGCCGTATATACAAAAAAATTTAAAAATGAGTTTTGCTTGAATTCATGTTTTCTACGCATAGAACTTAGTAAAAATGCCGTTTGAAGCTTCATAACCGTAAACAACATAACTATTTTGCAGTAACTAACAAAAATTTGGTTGCATGCTCATTAAAACCGCCGTAACATTATTTAGCATAAATGCAACAGCTTCCGGTCAGATCCTGCGTTTTTTTAGTACATAGGAATTGCCGCGTTCCTCCCAAGTACAAGTCGTGTCTTGTCCGTTAGTCCGTTATTAATTATTTCCAACGAACTAATAAATATAGAGCTAAGATACTAGTTTAAAATTACATATGGTGCAGCATTTTAAGTATATTTTTTTTTCATTTTAGTTAGACACAACTTTGAGTCAATTTGAATCTAATGGCATGTTGAAATATCACACTCTGGTGTCATGCAGTAGAGAAACAGTAGGTTTAATGGCAGATAGAGAAGATTGCGAAATTCAAGCTGAATTTGAGGTAGGTTTAGATACCTGTTTGCAATATTTAATACAATTTTTTACACGTGTATATATATTGCATATATATTCAGTTGATAAAAATATCAGAGTATCAGTTTTCCTTGATTTCATAGTTTAAAGTATTTTTTTTCTAGGAGAGTTTAAATTCATTGAATTGCTATTTTTAGGCACTACCACACTAACCCCGTTACAGAAACAGAAATTCAAAAAAGTGAGGTAAATAATAAAAATCTCGTAATATTAAGAATCTTTAAGTATGTACTTCAAAAGTGCATTTTGGAAGTGGAGTTAATAACTTGTTAGTAACATACAGCAAAAAGGCTGGAATGGTTAATTATTTGTATTTTGCAACAAATAAGACTTTGTCGGATGATAATGACATAAGTCATCGAAATTCATCAGATCTTTATCAGATGTTTATTAATGGAAATAATACTTTTTGCTTTCTGCAATGGATATCTCATACAAAAAAACAGCTAAGTTTTCGTTTGATTTTAGGAAGACCACGATGTTCCAGATTCTTCTGTAGTTGAAGATGAACTGGTTTGTGTGAATAAAACATTCTATTTGACATAAAAACTAATTTTTATGATTTTTAGATTGCTAAGGATGCTAATCTTACAAAAGCTGTAACTAAACGCAAAAGAAAAAAATCACCGAGAGTTTGTTTAGCAGGAAAAAGAAAAAAGCCGAATTAATAAAAGCGCAACATCCTGTCGGTCCTTCGTGTAATAAGGAAAAATGTAAAATTAGATAGTCGGTACTTTTTTCTTATGCAGAAAGAAGATCATTTCTTTTAAGCTCTTGCGAACGTTTGGAAATTAAGCGTCGAACAACAGAAAAGAATGTTAGACATAATGTTTTCAAATACACCTTCAAAGACAGCTCTGGGGTAAGAAAACATGTGTGTAAACATTTTATTTGACCACTCTCGGATACAAACCGATTCATTTATGAAGTTCTATCAAAAACGCCAAAAGGAAGCATAGCACCTTTAGAAGACCAACGAGGGAAAAGTCGGTCAGCAAACTTTATTCAAAAAATGAGATAGATGCACATATTGAGTCTTATAATCCAGTTAGTTCACATTACAGACGTGCACATGCACCGTGTTCGATATGTCCCCAGCGATATAACTGTCAGAAGCATGCATGCTGATTTTTAAAAAGAAAAATATATCTTTTGCTAGACTTGGCAATGAAGAATGTGAGACTTGTGAGAGTATGAAGCTTCATGAGCATAATGAAGATAATCTTCAACCTGGATGTGAAACCTGAACGATTTGGAAATATCATATTGATATGGCTAAAGAGTCACCTGCAAAGTACCGACAACAAGCGCATGATAATGAAAAAAGAACTCTTATTTTTCTGCTGACTTAGAGAAAGTGATAAAGTTGCCAAGATTAGAGACATTTAAAAGGGTCTTATTTATCCAAAGGCTTTCAGTTTATAAAGAGAGCTTCGTTCCACTGGGGAAAAAGAGTCTGGCAAAACCTTTTGCAGTACTTTGGCATGAAGGTATAAGCGGAAGGGACCAAGAAGATGTTACAAGTGCATTTTATGCATTTTTTAAAAAACAAAGAGACTTAGAAGAAATCACTGTTTGGCTTGATGGGCTCAACTGGGGTAAATGTAAATGGAGGTAAACGTAAACGCTTTTATATTCATGTTTAAACTTCGCGCCCGACGCTATATTCCTCCTCTACTATGATGCCAAATTTCACCGGAAGGCATTGCCGCCAAGCAATTCCGCATGCGACTGAAATTTCAGTTACAAACAAGCGGTCATAGAAGCACGTGCATTTTGTGGTGTTTACAAAGTGAAATATCTAGAGATATTATGCTTTAATTTGCTTTCTAAAAGGTAAGTAGTTTTGCATTTGGATTATTATGGCCTTTTAAACATATATTTTTATAATTATACTCTTTTTTCCGTCATTAACGCCTAGTTTTTAACAAAAAAAAAGATGTTTACATTTACCCCTGATTCTGATTAGCTCGGATAAGGCCTGTTTTATTTATAACGCAGATGAAAGTGGTTTTCCTAGTGACCCTAGTCGCATTCGTGCAATAGGCCAAAAAGGTAGGCCACTTTGTAGAGTATCAGGAGGTAGTGGTAAGGAAAATACCACCGTGCTCGCTTGCATTGGAGCCGATGGATCTGTTTTACCTCCGCTGGTCGTATTCAAGGGAGCCGCAGTTCAGCCAAGATGGGTTTCAGAAAAAGGATACCCTGGTACCCGTTATACCACCTCAAGTAATGGATGGATGTAGGAGCCGCAATTCTTCCATTGGTTCACCAGTACTTTTATACCTCATATCCAAAAAGTACGGGAGGAGAAACTATCGCTGAGTCAGTATGCTTTACTTATTTTGATGGCCATGCCAGCCATATGAGTGTGAGGATCTTAGAAGAAGCCATTAACAACAACATAATTTTGATCAAACTACCAAGCCATTTGACAGATAGATTACAGCCTTTAGATAAGTGTGTATTTGGACTTGTGAAGACATGTTGGGAAAAAGAACTTATTTCTCTAGGCAAAAAGAAAATGGGTTCTGGCTCTGGCCGGTTAACTAAGGTAGAATTTTCCGAGGTTCGTGGGACTGTTTGGACAAAATCTATGACATATGAAAATATTATTTCTGGATTTAAAACAACAGGAATATTTCCTGTAGACAGCACCAAATTTCACATAACCGAATTTACTGGAAATAGTGTTGATAGTACTCTTCAAAAACGAGAAAAGATGCAGCCACCTAACGTCTCATCTCTACATTCCTCTTTTCAAGCGATCATATCTTCCACATCCCAATCTAGCGCAACTGATATTTCAAATCAACCTTGGGTGTTGCAAACCAGCCTACAGCAAATTGATATGTCCGATGAACTGCCCACTTCCCAAGTCAACACACACCCGATGATTGATGCCCAAAACGCAACTCAAGATACCAATGTTTCAAAGAAACCTTCTGATTTACAAGTCGCAGCTACAAATGGATCAGAAATTGAGATCTCTTTTTTAAAAGAACTGAATTGGAAGATGTCGTACAACAAAAACCAACAAACGTTCGATTAAAACAAATGACTTATGGTGAAGTACTTACAACAGAAGATGTCTTGAAAAGACTTAAGGAGGCCGAAGAAAAGAAGCAGTTAAAAAAGAAACGTCCAAAATTACAAAATACAGAAATAAAAACGATAAAGGCGAAAAAATTAGAAAAACAAAAGTGGACTTTTCCTCAAGTGAAAGTGAAACAGAATATCTTGAAAATGCCAGTGATAGTTCCTTGGATGAAAATGATGAAGATGAAATTGACATTAAGGCATGCCAATTTTCAGAGCCTGACTAATGGCAATTTCATTTTAGTAAGCTTTAAAGGAGGTAAGCGAGGCTCCACGACATTTAAGTATGTCTGTGTAATAGAAAATGTTGAAGGCACCGACTTGGAAGTGATGGGTCTAAAATCAAATGACACCTCCCGGCAAGATTTTGCTGTGGTAGAAAAAGATAAAAGTTACATTAGCTTTGAACAAGTAATAGGACTTCTTCCTTTCCCAACAATACAAATTAAAGGAGAACGAATTTTTTACCATTTTATTAAGAGAGTGCCTGTTATTGAACAGTGAATCAAGATCATTATTTCCTTTTAAGTTTAAACATAATTTGGTTTTACTTTTCGTATATTTGTAGTTAGGGCAATATTACACGTTTATTTATGTTTTTTTCTATTTAGCAATTTGATTGTTAACATAAGTTTAAGGAAAATGAAGTTCCTAGTTTTGGTTGTGCCTCTTTTAGAATCGTTACCTCTAATTAAATTTATTACGCATTGGTAATACTCCAGTTTATATTTATAATGTTTGTGAAATAAAGTTCCTCCGGAGCAATTAAGAAATCAGTTTTATTTATAATACAATGGAACTTGGGGTAAATGTAAACATTCCTTAAAACCACTTGAGATTATTATCAGACATCCAGTACTCATTGTGTTTACATTTTCCCTAGTAGGGGAGACCGAGGTGGGTTGTGACAGAGGGGAGTTGTGACAGAGTAGATTTCTCATAACCTATGATCGCTAGCAAATTGGCAACAACGCGTATTTATTGCTTGAAAGACAAAGCATGAGCTGTAGTTTGTGTCCCTGGTCTAGAAGGAACGGTTGCGTCTGAACAGCATTCTCGTCTAGAAAAATACCAAAAGTAAGTTTTTGACCGATACTTTGATATCCTATTAAGAGATACGAGTTACGTTAATTTTGCTGTGCAATTTTTTCTACTGTTATTTGGTCTTTCAAGTCTCAAACCATGGTACTGTTTCTTTGGGTTTGCCACGTGGTTTTAGGTTATGAGCATTAATTCCGATAGGAGCACGTTATTTTGTACCTAGGAGAATTGTGACAGCGTGTCACAACTCTCCTAGGTATTTTCTTTTTTTTTTGTCGTTAGTGTGTGTGTGTGTGACTGCATACTGAATCGCCATTTTTTTAGATGCCCAATAAATATGTGAGGAAAATTGATAGAGGCGTGTCCAGTACCGAAATATATGAACTAGCCTTTGAAGAGGTGACGTTTAGGGGACAAAGCCTCAGGAGTGCTGCATCTGCTTACAATATAAACTATATGTCTTTACAGAGATATATTAAAAAGAAAAAAGCATACCAGGCCAACTTGACAGACAAGCCTCCATCGGTCGGGTATGTCAGTCAGACAGTTTTTTTGAAAGACGAAGAAAACGTACTATGCGAATATTTGTTGACTTGTGCGGCATCTAATTACGGATTAACAACACAAGAGACAAGATTAGCCTATATGTTAGCAAAAAAGCATGATAAGAAATTTCCGACATCGTGGGAGGAAAATAAAATGGCAGGTGAAGTATGGCTGAAGCTATTTATGGAGCGCCATCCAATTTTATCCTTGAGATTGCCTCAACCCACAAGTATAGCTCGCGCTACGAGCTTCAATAAAACTAACGTGGCGGCCTTTTTTAAGAATTACACAGGTGTCCTGACCAAGTATGCACTTGAGGCAAAAGATATTTGGAATGTTGACGAAACTGGAATTACGACAGTGCAGAAACCTGACAGGATCATTGCGCGACGCGGTGAAAAACAGGTCAGCGCAATGACGTCGGCTGAGAGAGGAACGCTAGTGACGCTAGCCTTGGCCGGAAATGCTGTTGGTAACTACATACCTCCTTTCTTCATATTTCCACGTAAAAGATTCCAAGATCACTTCATTCGAGATGGCCCAACTGGTTCAGTAGGAACAGCTAATGGATCTGGGTGGATGCACGAGGACGACTTTTACTTGTTCCTTAATCATTTCATCAACTACGCGAGACCATCAAAGGAGAAGAAAGTGTTGCTACTTTTAGATAACCACTCGTCGCATATGGCTTTGAAAAACATTGAGTTTTGTAGGGAACATCGTGTGATTTTGCTTACGTTTCCTCCTCACTGCACTCACAAGCTCCAACCGATGAATCGTGCTATTTTTGGTCCTCTGAAGAAGGCTGTAAATACAGCTTGTGATAATTGGGTGCACACAAATGCTGGCAAAGTTATGTCTATCTATGACATTCCATCAATTACAAAAACAGCATTTGATGTGGCGATCACGGCGAAAAATGTGAGAGCTGGTTTTGCTGCAACAGGAACGTGGCCTGTTAATACAAATATTTTTGGAGATGTCGACTTCCTACCTAGTCAAGTTACTGATCGTATTCCAACCAGTCCAGAGCCAAACCAACGTTTTAGTATGACAAAAGAATCAGAAAATCAAGAAATACCTGCAGCTCCAGATACATCTGAGAATATAGGTGAGAGAGGTGGAGAATATTCGAAAGCCCCTTCTAATAAAATTCTTCCTGATAATGAAGACGCTGCAATCAATTCGACAAAAACACCTGCCGGCAGTTCGTTCATTTGAAGCAAAAATGTCAACGAGCCTGCAAAGACTGAACATATCGCCTCCACATCTACAGCTCGTAGCCCGCTCGTCACTATATCCAATGAATTCTCACCGGAAGCTCTTAGACCTTTGCCAAAAGCTCCTCCAAGAAAAGGACACCAACGGAATAGACGTAAAATCAGATCTGCTGTGCTTACTGACACACCTATTAAGGACGAAATTGCTGCTATAGAAGCAAGCAGGCAAAATGTTAAAAGACGTATTTTTAACAAGGATAATTCTAAAAAAGCAAAGAAGATGAATAGTAGGAAGAACCAAACCGATGATGAAGAGGAAGAAGAAGAAAACGACTGTTTCTGTCTATGTTGTCTTGAACCATTTGCAAACAGCAAGTCCAGAGAAAAATGGGTCCAGTGCATCGATTGCAAGGGATGGTCACATGAAGCTTGCTCTGGAGGAGAGCTCCTCTATGTATGTCACAATTGCTTATCGGACTAGATTGTGGGCGGAACTAACTTTTTATTTTCACTCACATAATCCCAAAGAGTTGTCATATTCTGTTAAAATTATTATAAGAATAATGTTCATGTTATTAATATAATATACTCAACAATTTCAGTAGTTTGTTCCCTTGCAATTGCAAAATATGTTGCTGTCACAACTTACCTCGACCTTTGTCACAATTTACCTCGATACTAGGAGAGTTGTGACATGAAGAACTGTTCTAGTTTTCGTAAAATTCCTCTGGGAACCTAATTGCTTTCATCAATTTCGGGTCTGTTTTACACAGCTGACAGAACTAGCTATATACAGTACCAAAATTATAAGCATATGACCATTTTTTACTGAGATATGCTTGTTAAAGTGAAAATTGTCACAACCCTCCTTGGTCTCCCCTAAAACATAAAGATATAGTTTAAAAACAAAGTATTTACATTTACCCCTAAAACACCGGGCAAAAGTAAACAAAACGTTTCTTTTTGATCTTCAAAATAAACAAATAACAAATTTTCAAGAAACCTTATTTCTTTGGAACAAAACAATGAAAATATGACAGAATTATGCTTTCCTATCTAATGTTATCCCTTACTTTTTGGTACTGAGAAAATAAGTCATTTGGGTAAATGTAAACAAACCTGTCAAAAGCGTTTACAATTACCCCAGTTGACCCTAACTGCTCAAGCCAAAACAAAAATTGGTGCTTATTAAGTTTCCTTGTTTTCATTATAAATTCAAGTGAAATAAGTGCTGAAGAAATTGTCATTAATTATTTTGAACCAGGACATACATATATGTCAGCAGACCATATTCATCATCAAGTGGAGCTGTCCTTAACTCTCCATCAGTCTCGGTGTTAGAAAAAATCTAACAAAATATAATTCACTACAGAGTTCTTCGTAAAAATTCGTATTATAGCCTTGAGACTCCTGGAATGCCTCATAGGTGTCGCTAGGCAACATCTATGCATAATTCGCGTGCAAATAAAGTAAATAGTCATCTTGAATTTGATAATTTTAGTATATCCTCCTGGGACCCAGCGTCCATTTAAATGGACATGCAGTTTTATACTTCCAGTTTCGTTAATTTAATATTTACGCAGCGTAGACCTCGCATCCACTACGTTGGACACTTCCGTGCTGCCGCCTAGTCCGATTCGGCCGACTTTAGTCTCGCACCTGCGCCGTGAATCAGTAAGTTTGTTTTCTGTTGTGATGGCGGCTGCACGTGATTCTCGTTTAGATGGTATGTAACCTATTTTTTAACATTATGTGCTGATTTAGGAGGAAATATATATTCGTTAATGTTTAATAGATACATTTAAACAGCTTTATAATAATAAAAATTTTAAATAACTTTTGTACTAGCCTAAATTATTTGCGTCCATTTAAATGGACATTGGGTCTATCTCATGAATATTTTTGATTTATTCGGAAAATTTATTTTAGCAATTTTTGGCAATAAACGAGTGCTTCGGCCAGGGGAAGATGACGAAAAATTGAAGCAAATACTACAACTCATTGCAAACGATGATTCTGACGTTGAAATGTCTGATGATGAAAATGAAATTGAAAATATGGATAATTTAGTACAGAGAGAGGACGAAATAAATGATGAAGACCTGGTGAGCAGCAGTGACGAGGAAGGAGAGGACAGAATTCCTCTTAGTGTCCTTAGAGAAAAGTTAAGAACGGCCAAACAACTCCCAATTCTTCGCAGCGACAGTTTTGGAGAAGGAATGATACTTTTACACCTCCAAATTTTGAAGGTCCGTCTAGTGAATGCAGCGCACAGCTTCGCGATGGTTGGACTGCAAAATCGTATTTTGCCATGTACTTAGAAGATGACATGTTCCAAAAAGTATGTGATTGAACAAATGCAAGGTATGTTGAACTTAAAGGAGTATCCCTTAGATTGACACTTAATGAGATTAAACATTTCTTTGGGATAATTTGTTTAATGTCCTGCCTAAAATATCCTAGAATCAGAATGTACTGGGCCAAACCCACGAGGGTTGCAGCTATTGCGGATGTTATGACTCGAGGTAGGTTTTTTTCTATAAGAAGTAACCTCAAAGTTGTAATTGATGGCAGCATCTCTGAGGAGAAACGCAGGTATGACAAATTTTGGAAAGTGCGTCCTATTTTAGAAGCAATATTGCAGGGGTGCTTGCAGCTACCCAGAGAGAAAGTAGTTGCTGTGGATGAGCAGATGATATCATTCACTGGAACTTGTCAAATGAAGCAGTTTGTTAGGGGAAAACCCAATCCAGAGGGATTGAAAATTTTGTTGTTGCTGCTCCTGATGGACTTGTCGTAGACTTTGAACTATATCAAGGAAAAAATACGTTTCCAGATGATTCTGTAAAACGACTTGGTGTTGGACCTTCTGCTGTTGTTCGGCTTGGAAGAACATTATTTCCTGGAACTCATGTGTATTGCGATAGATATTTTACGACAATACCACTTCGTGAATATCTTCGCCAACAAAAGAAATATTGTACTGGAACGATTATGAAATCTCGTGTACCAGCGGCAGCACATTTAACTTCAGACAAAATGATGGCCAAGATAGGTAGAGGTAGCTCGGAACAAATTGTAAGGCAAGATGGCGAAATAGTGGTTGTACAGTGGTATGACCTGAAATCTGTACTTTTGGCATCTACTCGTCTAGGAATTCAACCTAGTGATGAGTGTACACGGTGGTCTAAGAAAGACTCTAAATACATACAAGTTGCAAGACCTTACATTGTTGCTAAATACAACGATTGTATGGGAGGAATTGACCTGATAGACCGAATGATCAGCTATTACAGAATTCAAGCCAGATCAAAAAAATGGACTGTGAGAGTCATTTTCCATTTCTTTGATTTAGCATTGGCAAACTCATGGATTTTTTATCGAAGAGATAAAAAGATATTTCAAACCTCTACACGAAAAATACAGCAGTATCTAGATTTTAAAATCGAAATTGCCACGTACCTTTTGAAAAATGAATCCAACATTTTCCAAGAAAATATACGAAGTATAGGAACTCGAAGAAATCCTGAGGGTAATATCATTGTTGATTCACCATCAGCAGGCACCGAAAGAAAGCGGAAAGAACATTACCCAGAAATTGCCTCAGATTTAAGAAATTCGGTTCGATGTAAAAATGACAGTTGAACTAAAAAAACGAAGTTTTTTTTTAAAAGATGTAACACATTCTTATGCATGACTGGCTACAGAAACTGCTTTATAGAGTTCCATAACAGTTTACGTTTATTTTCTATGTTCTTATAAGTTAAAGTTTTAAATTTAAATGTATTTTTAACCATCTAAATAACTTATACATTAGGCATTTTTGTATAGGTTAAGACCCAATGTCCATTTTAATGGACGTCATGTATCTTTCAAAATAAGAAAAAAAATAAAAAAATGTCCTCAGTAAAGAATGTTTGTTAATGTATTTTCTGTTATATTTAAAAACGTCACAACTCTAACTTATGAAAAACATGTCTGGGTCTCAGGAGGATTTATCTAACGCGCGACCGATCACGTTGTTCAAAAGTGTTAGGAAGAATCTAACGATGCGACCTATCCCGTATGTGATTTTTTCGATAATCTTGGTAAGTTGAACTATCTCGTAACTAATACAAAAGGATAATTTTAAATATTGCTAAGCGCTCAAAGCTCATTTTTTTGTGGCGTTCCTTTGTCAAACTTTTTGATTTTACTGGTAATAAAGAATGATTATGATTTTGATATGTCTGTCATGTTTTCTCGTTTTCTATGAATTCCTTGGCATAATTTTTATCATATTCTTGGTTAGATTTTATTTTGTCTTGTAAATAAATATACAGGTCAAATTTCGTCAATAATTAGACTTATTATTGGTCTTTCCAGATATGATTTCACCAAGAACAGAAGCCAAATGGCAGCAATGGTACGAAGAAATTGAATCAGATGTAGGGCCTGAGTTAGACATAGATGACGTTGCCTCTGAACACAGTTTGCATGATACTAATACGGAGCAATCCTCGGACTCTGATGACGAGGATATTTGTTTACCTTTATCTCTATCTGCTTTGAAGAAAATACCGCATTTCACTGGAAAGGATGGCACACCATGGCTAAAACACAAACCACCTAGTCTCCGAACAAAAACTTGTGTTCAAAATATAGTGATCAAGCTTCCAGGTGTAATAGGAGAAGCGAAGAGAGCGAAAGAAATTATGGGTTGCTGGAAAATATTTTTCCCATGGATATGATGATCAACACTATAGTTCAGAGTACAAATCAAAAACTGGACCAAATGCGAGTCTCCTACGGGCGTCCAAGAGACTGTTTACCTACAGATTTAGAAGAAATAATGGCGTTTATAGGTCTACTTTACCTAGCAGGTGTGAAAAGGGAACAACACCTCAATACGAGCGAACTCTGGGCAACAGATGGAACAGCATCAGACTATTTTCCGGCAACAATGTCTCAAAAGCGCTTCCATATTCTTATGCGAGCAATCAGATTTGATGATAAAGATAGTCGAGAAGAGCGATCAAAGCTGAATAACCTGGTGCCTATTCGAAATATATATGAAATGTTTGTAGCCAAATGCTCTAGTAGTTACAGTCCCGCACAGAATGTTACTATAGATGAGATGTTAGAAGCGTTTAGAGGTCGTTGTCGCTTTCATCAGTACATTAGTAATAAGCCGGCCAAGTATGGCATAAAGATTTATGCACTTACCGATGCCAGAACATTTTACGTACATAATTTGGAAATTTATGCGGACAAGCAGGCTCCAGGCCCTTATCAACTAGCTAATGATGCAGCAAGCGTTGTGAAACGGCTTATAAAACCAATAAACAAATCGGGCAGAAATATTTCTGCGGACAATTACTTCACATCTGTTTCTCTCGCTAACAAGTTATACCATAACCATAAAATGACTTATGTGGGCACCATTAGAAAAAATAAACGGGAAATCCCTGGAGACTTTCTACAAACTAAACCTCGGCCTATACATAGTACTATGTGCGCATATGGTATAGACAAAAATAAATGCACTCTAACCTCCTTTATCCCTAAGAAGCATAAGAACGTCCTCCTGCTATCTACGTTTCATGATAGTGACATCATCGATCCAGATTCGAGAGAGCAAAAGCCAGAGGTAATAACCTTCTACAACCTTACGAAGGGAGGCGATGATGTTGCGGATAAAATGAAGGCGGAATATTCTGTCACCCGTTTCAGTAATCGTTGGCCTTTCACCGTATTTTGCAGCTTCCTAAACATAGCTACTATAAATTCCCAAATTATATACAAGTGCAATACAGGAAAAACTATACCAAGACGCGCATTCATTACATCGTTGGCAAAAGAGCTTATAAGACCACACATGATGAAACGAGCTTCCCTTACAAATATTTCTTTTCTCTTGGACAAAAAATTCGATCGATTACTGGCATTCAAAAGAAAAATACACCCCCACAGAATCCAGAGCAGAAACCAATGTGCGGATATTGCCAAACACGGAAAAATAGATTTACACAACATAAGTGTGACCGCTGTCAAACACCTATCTGTAACTATTTCAACTATTTTTATTTGTAAAGAATGTAATGATGTTGGAGAAGAGAACTAGATTCTTATTTCCTCTGTTTATCATAACACATAAAAGTTAATTCTATAGTTAGATTCTTATTTTCTCTGTTTTTAATAAAAAATATATAATACCATTTAAAAAATATTGCTTTTATTCCAAAAATATAGAAAATTAACTTTTTAGAAAAAATCTAATTGCGCGCCTTATGTTAGATAACGTCTATACACGCGACCGATGACGTTGTTTGAGGCCGCGCGACCCCTGGAGTGTTAAAGAAGCAAGGAAAAACGTATGATTTTACAGATTTTGTTAACCCTTAATTTGGTATTGTATCTTATACGATACTACATATTCAAATATCCCTGTTAACGATGCGAGTCAACATATCAAATCTTTTTTGCCGAAAATGTCTTCATTAGGCATTCAGTCACTTGAGTTGGTACTTCTGGCGCCATCTGGCATTTATTTTGTGGATTTATAATGTAATGGCCGAAACTTGTCAGCGGACAGCATTGAGTGGCGTGAATTATCGGTAAGTACTCATAATTTTCTAGTAAAGTAAAATAAATATTCACAAAGAATTTGTAACTTTGAGGACATGGATGTTAGGTGCATCTTATAGAATTAGATTTAGATGATAATGATGAGCCACTTGGTCAGAGTTGCTGATCTAATTTTACTGTATCTCGTAGTCTACGTTGCCAGCTCCTCAAAAAAGGGATAGTTATTTGTTGTGTATATAATGATCTACAGTGCCAAGTTCTCTTTAAGCAATTGATAGTTTGTTGTGTGTCGCATAGTATACGTTGCCAACTTATCGTAAATTGAAGTATCCTAGGTGTGCATCATATTATACACACACTTAACCTAAACATATGTTCAAATTAATAAAATATGTCTTTATTTCTGGCTCAGATACTAGTGATTATGTTTATTTTCCAGAAGAAACTATTCTATTATGGCACTAACACGGAAGGACAAGATAATTGCCCTTCTACCACCTGCATCTTCTGATCTGAGTGACACAAGTGAAGATGAAGAATTTCCTGGAAAGCTGTTTGATATGATAAGGGACTCAAATAGTGAGCTTCCGAGGCTCCATCGATTCCTGATGAAGCAGTTGCAGTAATGGAGGATATAATGAATGATTTGTCAACACCAATGACGCTTCTCCAGATGAAGCAACCCCAGTTGGTCAGAATACACCAGAAAAAGTAAGTCTCTGTGCATTTTCGACTCCAAGAACTTTGCGATTACACCACTAAAAACCAGATCACATTCTAAAACGGGCAAAAAAAAGAAAAAATGTGAGTCATGCTGTTAGAGACAAGCTGATAAAAGACGAAGTCAGTAGGAAAAGGAGTAAGGTGAAAAAGAAAAAACTTGAATGTAGCTGGACAAATGAACAGTTTGTTTTTCCAGTAGATATTCCAGACAATTTTACCACGCCTGATAGAGTGAAAACGCCATACGAATACTTTCAGATGTTCTTCTCAGATGATTTATTACAAATGCTCGTTGACAACACTAATTTATACTCAGTTCAACAAACCGGCAAATCAATATGTGTCACACTCGAGGAAATGAAAGATTTTTGGCTATTCAAATCCTGATGGGAATAGTCGAAATGCCAGCTTATACTGATTATTGGAGTCAAAAATTTAGATATAATGATATCGCGGAAAGCATGTCGCTAAAACGTTATCAACAGATAACAAGACACATTCACTTTGTTAACAACGCAAATCAGAACGACGATCCTTACTTCAAAATTAGGCCAGCTTTAGAAATAGTGAGAAGAAATTGTATGAGTGTAGAAGAAGAGAAAAAACACAGTATTGATGAAATGATGGTACCATATAAAGGGAAGAAGGCCGGGTCAAAGCGGCAATATATAAAATCTAAGCCCAAAAAGTGGGGCTTCAAAATCTTTGTGAGAGCAGGTGTATCTGGATTGGTCTATGATTTTCTCATCTATGGAGGAGCAAAGACATTCAGAGAATATCACCAGTTTACCAGCGAAGAGAATACTTTAGGATTAGGAGCGAAAGTTATTCTTAGTCTATGCAAATCTATGAAAGCCCCTATCTGCTCGGCTGTGTATTTTGACAAGTTCTTTACGTCTTTGGAATTGATGCACATACTGAGACAAAACTACGGAATTTTATCTCTCGGCACAATAAGATCCAATCGGCTGGGGATCTGTTCATTAGAAAACGACAAAGCCTTGGCGAAAAGAGGTCGAGGGTCATTTTGTTTCAAAAATGATAACGTCAACAAAATCAGTTGCGTTAAATGGTTTGACAATAAGGCAGTCATTCTTGTGAGCTCTTATGTTTCAGTAGAGCCAGTAGCTACTGCTACACGGTATACGAAACACAAAAAAGATAAAACTGATATACCATGTCCGAGTATTGTAAAACAGTAAAACCGCCACATGGGTGGAGTTGACCTTATGGATATGTTAGTTTCACTTTACAGAACTCGGCTGAAGACTCGTCGGTGGTATTTATCTATTTTTGCTCAAATGACAGATTTATGCATGAAGAATGCTTGGCTTCTTTACCGTCGAGAAACTAAGCTGAGAATCAGGGGGCAGCGTGGAAAACATCAGTCTGAAAGAATTCAGATACTATGTCTCGAAATCATTGAGAATGAAAGGAAGATCAACTGACTCGAGAGTGAACGAGAATGTAGATATAAAACAAAAGATCAAACAAGCAGTTGTAGTTAGACCACCAATAGATGTAAGACATGACAGAGTCGATCACTTCCCGCAGTATATAAGCAAAGGTAGATGTCGATTATGCAAAAAGGGAGAAACTCATTGGGCGTGTACCAAGTGTGGCACAAGACTATGTTTAGTGAAAGATCGGAATTGCTTTTATTCATTCCATCAGAGTAGTTGACAGGTTCCAGTGAACGTCAACTTTGGATTTTTTGTTCAATTATGAAAGATGTTTTCGTTTATTTGTGCTTAGAGGTTGTCGGTTTCTTATTTCATGCAAATGTTGTCCATTATAAACAATCAATAAATTATTTTACATAATTTTCTTGTATCCTTTTATATAACTTAACAATTGGCAGTGTATCTCTTAGCATACATTACATTGTAGCAAACAACTTCACTCAAATTGGTGATGTATCTTATCGGATACATCCTATATCTGCTCAAAATTCCATAAAAATCACAATTTTTCTCTTATAATCACTTATTGGGATGCCAATAAATATATCAACATCCACTGTTATCAGAAAAATTGCAAAACATGGCTTTGCCAATTTAAGGGTTAATGCTGTATCCCAAGCAAATAAGGGAGCAGTAGAAATCAAAAACATGTCTTTTTCAGATTTCTGTTCTTTCAAATCTTTCGTTTCACAATAAAAATTAAAGAAACAAATGAATCGAATTTATCTCAAAGACATTGTTCAGATTACCGCTCGCAGAGGGCAATATTATCTTCTTTTCAAAACCTCACATTCGGAATGGGAACCGAATAATTGTTTAGATTTTCTACAGTTTAAAGCAACCAAGCCCAATGGTATGAAATTGCCGGAGCCGTTACATAAGCCGCGGTTTTCCTTCAGAAAAAAAGAAAACATTTTAAAAGTGTTAAATACAATAATGCCTGAAAACAGAAAAGATTTTTGGCGAAATATACCTGGTAGAACTGATTCTAATTAGTGTTGCCCTTTGGTATTTAGCGCATATCATTATGAATATTTGTATTTTTGTTTTTACTTTGTAAGAGAATCAAAATAAAAAGTCTGTTTTTAAATATATTGAGACTATAATTCTATCTGTCACAAATTATTGGAAAGTAATTAGCAGAAACACTTAGCAAAAACTCAGATACGCCGGTATGTCATAAAGGGGACGATACGTTCAACTTTACAATACTCTGACACTTTGGAGAAAGGTATTCTGAAGAACCAGTAATTGCTAGGACAGTTCTCTCTCTAATTGATCCCCTACTAGAAAAGGCTATAGACTCTTTTTGGATAATTTGTATACTAGTGTCGACCTGGCTGAGAAATTACTATAAAACAGAAACGATTGTGCAGGGACAATGAGATTAAATAGAAAATGCGTGCCCACTGACACAAAAAAGTAACTGAAGCGTGCCATATGCAAAACGTTGTAAGTGCCACTTTTTCACAAATGCGGATTATAAGCTTAATAGGGAGTATGTGCCATGCTTTACTTGTACAATAAAATTTATATCAATGGCGCTTTGCCTAGCGGCGATGTAAGGCATTAAATATCAAAACGTAGTAAGTGCCAACAAACAGCTGCTTATTTAACATAACCTAGCAAAGCTTTTGGAGCGGTGTTCGAGTGTACTGTTTACGAAAAAAATGAATATTCCTGAAGATATACGTGCCAAAAAAAGGAAAATTACTGGAAACGTAAGAGAAGATGTAAAACATAATAAAAACTCTGGAAGTCCATATCTAACTTTAAAGCAAAAGCGAGCAATACCTGGAAAACGTTTTTGCGAAGAGGTAAGTACACACTTTTTTTTTGAAGAGCGTATGGAGCTCAGTTTCCTGAAGGAAATTAATATAATTGAAATATTCTTTTAGGTAAAGTGCAGCTGTCAGTATTCTTGTAAGCTAATTACTGCTGTTGCAAGAAAAAGATTGTTTGAGCAGTTTTGGAAACTGGCAGATTATAATGAGCAGCAGAATTTTTTACGTTCCCTTATTCGACCTACTTTAATCAAACGTAGAAGACATGGAACTTACGATAATTCCAACCAGAGCAGACGACAACACTCATTTAAATACTTTATACCACTTCCAGGAGAATCTGAAGTTCAGGTATGTAAAAGTACCTTGTGTTTAACTTTGGCTATTACGAAAAGAAGACTGGAGATACTTAGTCAGCGAATACTCTCCTCCGGCATATCTGTTCAAGATAGACGAGGTGGTAAACGTCCTGCCAGAAACAAAACCCTATGGAAACCCAAAATTATTGATTTTATTGCGTCAATTCCTAGCAGAGAAAGCCATTACAGTCGAGAAAAGGTAACAAACCGAAGATACCTCTCTAAAGATTTAACTGTTCGTAAGCTATATAATGCTTTTCTTGAAAAACATCGGCTTGATGGAACAAAGCCCCCAGTCTCCCGACAATGGTTTAATGAAATTTTCAAGAAAGAATTCAGTTTAGCCTTTGGAGCCCCAAGAGTGGACACCTGTCCTACTTGCGACCAGTACAAAATTTCTATAGCTGCTAGTAAGACTCCCGTGGAAAAAATGAATTCGAACTAAAGCGAGAATTACATCAACATAAAGCAGAAAGTGCTCAAAAAATGATGTCCCAAAAGATAGAAGATTGCAAAAGTCCTGATTCTGATGTCTGTGTGCTGTCTTACGATTTACAAAAGCAGTTATATATTCCAGCATTGACTCATACGAAGATGTACTATAGTCGGCAGTTTACTTGTATTAATCTGGGAATACATTTTGAAGATGAAGGAAAGGTTTTATGTACCTATGGGATGAAACAGCTGGAAAACGAGGATGTAACGAAATCGGTAGTTGTTTGTATGATTACGTTACAACTCAGCTTAATACTACAAAGCGAAAATTGGTTTTATGGTCCGATAACTGCGGGGGGCAGAATAAAAACCAGGGTATTTTGGCTGTTTATATTACCTTGGTAGCCAAAGGGTATTTCGACGAGATAGTGCACAAGTTTCCACAAAGTGGCCACACATTCCTATCATGTGATAGGGACTTTGGCTGCATAGAAAAACCGAAAAAAGGTCTTAAGCCTGAAGTACCTATGGATTTGGTGCGTATAATGACAAGTGCACGTTTGAAGAATCCATTTGTAATTAAATGCACTACTGGATGGTTCAACTGGATGGAAATTGCCAAAACTACCCTTGTAACCTCCACCCTGGGCATCTCCCAAGCTGTAATGCTGAAAATATCTAAGGACCACTTAGAGCAAGTTGAAGTTAAAACGTCGTACTCGGAGATCGCACCGTGGCGCAAAGTGAGTGTGTTTAAACCAAATGTTACACCACAATATTTTGAAAATTTAAACATTGAACTGGTGGAACAAGCACCCCGTAAATGGAACAAAGAAAAAATTAAACAAATCAAAAGTATGATTCATTTTATTTCACCCGCCAATCAAGAATTTTATCAAAAATTGGTGGAGAGTCAGGAGGCCCTACAAAATGAATAAAAATTAGCTAACTTAAGGTTTATAATAAAATGTTTTGTATTAGAACACACTGTCTTGTATATTAAAGGCGTTAGAAAAAACAATACATGTTGATTTTTTGTTTAAAATACGATTTTTACCATTCATTATACATGTGCAACTTTATTTGCACATACTACGTTTTGATAATTAATGGCGAATATTAGTTTTAATACCAATGTTTTCATTAAAGTATGTGTTTTATTACTTGCCTATATCCAAAAAGATATCAGAAATAGCTACAAACATTTTGTATTTCTTAGTAAGACAAAACAAAACAAAATAATGTGCCTCCTGTAAAATTTATAGAATTGCACATACCACCTTTTGCATATGGCACGCTTCACTATCTAAGTGTGAAAATTATGGTTCAAAAATAGCGAGATAAGAAAGACGTTCTAGTGTTAAGCACAATACATGACGAAAGCCTGGGAACAATTCAAAAAGGGCCGGCGATGTTGAAAAACCCCTGTGTATTCTGGAGTACAATATTAAAATGGGCGACGTAGACCTAACTGATAATTACTTACATTTTTATGGAACTACTCTGAATTCCTACCACATTATCCAAAATTTACTAAAAATCTGGAGGAAAGCTAAAAAGGCTAAATTTCCTGAAAGAACTTGGGAAAAAACTAGTAGAAAAATATAATCAATCAAATTCAAGACAAAAAAGAAGATCCAACAAGATACAGTAAACGCCACTTCCCTTCAATAATTCCACCCAATACAAAACAGAAACCAAAAGGTAAAATATATATTTTTACTGATAATATAATTATATGAAAATATATTGATTTCAGGTGTGAGGTATGTCATGAAAAAAAATATCGGCATGTTTCGGCATATTTCACATCAAAGAGTAATGGTACGTTGCTTTTTATCTTTGAATTATAAAATAGGGTAAAACAGACAGTCGTAGGCACCTATACAGTCATCGGCATCTTCTTATATAATCGTAAATTACTAACACAACTATGCGAAAAATTAATACTCTAATATACCCATCTTATATCTGTTATATCACGTGACGAAGTTTCCTAACCTAGAAGATTTAATTGGCGGCAATATCAGTACATTTATGGTAGTGCCTCCGTGCTGTCAGAAGTTCTTGTTGGTTACGGATAAGGAACCTCTATTTGAAGTCGATGTATTTTAATACTTGTAGGGCTAAGAGCTATTGCAGTAGTACATCTCATATTTAGATTTGTCACAGCGGCCAGTGCCAACGTATCCGAAAACGATATCAGGAAGTAGTTTTCTGAGGTAGATAATTACATGAAAGAAAGACATTTTGACCACGTTGCTGGAGAATCCAAATAGGATATTCAATGCTGATGAAACCAAGGGGACAAGCCAAAGCTACATTAACAGTCATGTTCAGTTTCTCTGCAAGTGCAGTTGTGGTACGTCCAATGGTTGTAATGGGTGATTTTTTGCTAGAATCTTTTTGGTAACACTGTTTTTGACAGATGACGCGTGAATCGTGGCTTGCGTCATTGTCAAACTTGTTCAGTTTGGTCTATAATTTAACCATGAATCGACTTACGAACGAACAACGCTTGCAAATTATTGAATTTTACTATCAAAATTCATGCTCGGTTAAGAGAGTGCATCGAGCACTGCTTCCAACTTATGGGCAATTTGGTCGGCCTACTGAGGGAGCTATTCGGAAGCTTGTGACTTAAGGCCGCTGCACAATTGCCCGGTAACGGGAACGAGAACGGAAACGGAAACGAGAACGGGAAGGAGAGACTTCGGCAGATGCACAATTAACGGGAGCACATCGGAAGCAGTTGACAACTATGACAGAATTTTTGTACCTAACCTTACTTTATGCAATTTTGACAGTTCCTCGCTGCTCGTAAACAGTTGTGGTAAAAAATAGTTGATTTTTTTATTTTTAGAATATTTATCCAAAAAAAAATGGATTTTGACGAACAGTTTCTCTTTCTGTCCTTTCTTTTTTTTGGAATGTGTCTTTTTGTATCTAATGACACAAGAAAATAGAAGGTAGGCCAAATTTGAAAAAACAATGAATCACATACTAATTGGAATTTGTATATTTTATAGATGGTGGGTCAGACCAATATTCAGAGAAAGGAATGAGAAAGGGGCTTTTCGAAATATTTTTACCCATATGAAAACAAAGGATCCTGAAATGTTTTTTAAATATACAAGAATGCTACCAGATCAGTTCGACAGTATCCTGTGTCTCCTTAAGTCAAAACTACTAAAACATAGTAGGAGAGAATATTTAAGCCCTGCATTAAAGTTGGCTATGACTTTGAAGTTTCTGGCTCATGGAGGATCATTTCAAAGTTTGTCATGGGAATTCCGCGTTGGACATTCAACTGTTTCAAAAGTGATCTTCGAAACATGCACCGCAATTTGAGATACAATGCAACCTATTTACTTGAAATCCCCTACTGAACAAGAGTGGATTAATATCAGCCACCAGTTTTCAAATAGATGGAATTTTCCACATACACTTGGGGCCATTGATGGAAAACATGTTCACATTCAATGCCCATTGAATAGTGGGTCATTGTATTATAATTATAAAAACCACTTTAGCATTATCTTACTAGCATGCTGTGATGCTGATTATAAGTTTATTTGGGCAGATATTGGTGCGTATGGCTCTGAACATGATGCTAGTGTATTTCGGAGATCTCAGATGGGAAAACAGTTAGATGAAGGATCAGTTTAGTTGCCAAGGTAGATCAATTGCCAAGTAGCAATGTTGAAATGCCCTATTTTTTTGTTGGCGACGAAGCTTTCCCTTTGAAACCATATCTAATGAGGCCATATCCAGGGAGGCAACTAACCGAACAGAAATCAGTTTTCAACTACAGGTAGGTATGTGGAAACAGCACAAAATGAATATTTCTGACAAATTTTGTCGCAGATTATGACGAGCAAGACGTGTCATAGAAAATAGTTTTGGGATACTTGCAAGTAGATGGAGAGTTTATCGCTCTCCTCTGCTATGCTCCATAAAAACAACAGAGGCTGTGGTAAAAGCTACAATATGCCTACATAATTATTTGAGAACTGAGGCACCAACGACATATGTACAATATGTACAACCTACATTAATAGACTCCTTGAAGGATGATGGTGGAACAAATAGGGATGGTGAATGGAGAGAAATCATCCAAAATGACACCAACTTGACACCAATTGGCAGAGTGGGAGCAAATATATCAGCCAGTGCAACTATGGCTTTGAGAGACATGCTAGCAGAATATTTGATACCAGATGCTGGAGCAGTGTCATAGCAAATGGCATATGTTAACAGAGGAAGATTTTGAAATATGCTAGCATACTGTCTATTGTATGGAAATTAAAAACATAGTAGTATTTTTTAGTATCAATTTTTATAAATAAAAGTAGCAAGTATACATTTTTGTATATTTTATTCCTACACATTAAAGAATGACATAATATATCTCAGATATCTTCATTCTCAATATATTTAACTAGTAACTCGATGACTTCTTTTTAAATTTAATGTTTTTCTTCAGTGGCAGATGTTGCATGTCATCGAGAATGGACTTCATAAAATGTGTGTCACTGTTTTCAGTATTTTCACCAAATCTTTTCTCACATATTTTTGAAAAATTTTGTAAAGCTGTGGCCATTGACTCCTGGATGCTCTTTTTGTGTCCACATGCACTACCAGGTCTGGATGAATGTGAGCTGGTACGTCTAGACTGGGTAGGCTCAGGTGACAATACACCATCTGATCCCACAACATAATCATCTAGTAATGGTTCAGACTCAACCTCCTCAATGTATGGCACTTTTGAAGCACTTTCTGGGGCAGTCGAGGATATCAGCCTGAAATATAATAGAGTTGTCTTAACATACAAAGAGGACTGGTATATTCATAAAAATCAAAAACAAATAGTTCATTCCACCTGACCATTATAAACTTCAGGTGTAATTTTTATTGAAGTACTTATAAATGAAGGTTTAATAATTGGGTGACAAAAAGTACACACTGAACTCTCAGCGCCAGCCTACAATGGGTGGCACTATGTAGACCTCAAAATGATTCAATTACACTGTATGACTTACTTTCTCTTCCTGGTGAATGGTATTAACCACATCATTATTTCAAAGTATGGGAAGTCCGGTTGTTTTTGTGTTCCTCCACCTGAACCTGAAGGAAGCACAGTATTGTATTGTCTATAGGCTCGAACAAACCTGTCTCTCAGGTTGTCCCACCTCTTTTTCACTATGGCTGCTGCAAAAGAGTTAAATCTGTTATGAAGTTTTATCATGTATTGTTGAATTATAAATTCTGTGCACTAACATAAACCAGCGTATAATGAGTTAATACAAAATGACTAAGAGCTTCAATTTACGCTATTTAAATGGAATCTTGTAATACCATTATGAGTGGAAAGATAAAAGATTTTTCGCATTTGTTCACATTATAAACAAAAAATGTATAATCGTATCGCTAAGGACGCTAAGCACCACATGTTCATACTTACGTTCCGAATCGAGAAACTCTGCTATTGATAGCCAACTATTCTCTTTCATTTTATCATCTTTGTATTCCTTCAACGTTTTATTGTAAATGTGTGGGCACTTTTCCACTAATTGAATCAATAATTCGTCATTCATAATGAAATCGTAGCGTTAGCGTTACTACTCCAAACAAAGACCAAAATAAACAAAACTTAGTTTTTAGGTTAATACTGTAATGCGCATGTCCTGATTCTGAGCATTCTGATTGGCTCCGCGAAGGCGACGGAACGGGAAAGTTGAATCTTGGCCAACTCTTCCGTTTTCGTTCCCGTTACCGTTGCCGTTTCCGTTTGTTGTGCATGTATGTATTGCATAATATGTAATTGAACTTTTCTCTCGTTTCCGTTTCCGTTCTCGTTCCCGTTCCCGGGCAATTAATTGTGCAGCAGCCTTAAATTTCGAACCCAGTTTACATTATTGGACATTAAACCACCAACACGCAGACGTAGAGTGAGGACTGAAGAAAATATTGCGGCTGTATCCGCCAGTGTTAGTGATGACCGTGAAATGTCGATTCGCCGCCGTTCGCAGCAATTGGGCCTCTGTTACTCCACTACGTGGAAAATTTTGCGACAGGATTTGGGTGTAAAACTTTATAAGATACAGCTGGTGCAAGAATTGAAGCCACACGACCTCCGACAACGTTGCCCATTTGGTGAATGGGCGCTGGCAAAGTTGGAGGAAGATCCACATTTTTATCGAAAAATTGTGTTCAGCGACGAAGCTCATTTCTGGTTGAATGGGTACGTTAACCAGCAAAATTGCCGCATCTGGAGTGAAGACCAGCCAGAAGCAGTGCAAGAGCTACCAATGCATCCCGAAAAAATCACTATTTGGTGGGGATTATGGGCCGGAGGCATCATCGGGCCGTACTTCTTCAAAGACGACAATGGCCGGAACGTAACTGTGAATGGCGAGCGCTATCGTGCGATGATAACAAACTTTTTTTTGCCCAAAATGGAAGAGCTGGACTTGGCTGACATGTGGTTTCAACAAGACGGTACCACATGCCACACCGCACACGAAACAATGGCCCTATTGAGAGGCGAGTTCGGTGAACAGTTTATCTCACGTTTGGGGCCGGTCAATTGGCCGCCTAGATCGTGTGATTTAACGCCGTTGGACTATTTCTTGTGAGGCCATGTTAAGGCTAATGTCTACAGGGATAAACCAGCAACGATTGACGCACTGGAAGCCAATATTGAAGCATTTATTCGTGAGATACCGGCCGATATGTTGGAGAGAGTGTGCCAAAATTGGACCTTGCGCATGGGCCATCTAAAGCAGAGCCGCGGCCAACATTTACATGGAATAATCTTTAAACATTAAATTATATCGACCGTTCTATCGACTCAAATAAAGATTTAATCGTTTCTTCAAATTGTTTGTTTTTTTGAAAATCAAATCCTATACCTCTTAAAAAATCACCCGTTATATCCCTACAAAAGAATTCCAGAGGAAATCCATTCATCTCGCCCTAAGTCGTGGTCTATTGGCAAAAGTGGCAATGGCTGTATGACGTCAGAACTCTTTTATGAATATATACATCCATTTTTATTGAAAAGCAAAATACCACTTCCTGTGGTACTATTTGTAGATGGAAACACAACTCACCTCACATATCAAGTGAGTGAATTATGCACATAGCTCGGCATAATATTAATAGCCCTGTATCCCAATGCAAATCGAATCCTGCAACCTGCGGATGTGGCTGCATTCAAGACAATCAAGGATGGATGGAAGAATGTGTTTTGGACTGGCAACGCTCAAATCCTGGAGAAGCCATAACAAAAGAAAAATTCGCCTCTGTACTGAATAAGATAGTTAGTTAAATTCGGCCACAAGCCCTGAAAAATTGATTGCACCTGTGGGCTATTTCCGTGGAGTGCTAATGCAGTCAACTATGACAACTGCTTGGGCACTCACTCAAAAGAAAAAACAGTTGTGCAAATCCATAAGGAACATCCAAAGGATAGTCATACAATTGATTTCAGAACGTTTAAAGAAGTTGTTGGAATCGAGGTCATTAACTCTCCGGGATCTGGACAGCTCAGCAGATTTGGGAATAATACTGATGAAACACTTCACAATTTGTACAAAGCCTTCCAGCCAGTTTCCCGTATTGATACTTCCGACATTACTACAGAGAACAAGCAGTATTTGGTAGAAGATGTTTAGTTTTGCAGGAGTAACACAGAATGACTTTGATATTATTGCAGCTACTGGTATATTTGAAAATACGCCAGAAGATAAGGCAGAAAAAGCGCAAAGCATTCCACGTTCCCACGATAAACAATCCAAAATTACGACATTCAGGGATTAGTTTACACTGGCCAAAGACACCAGATAGGAAAGGGAAGAAGAAACCTGACCAAAAAGATCCTTATGTGATAACTTCTTGTGGTTGGAAAAAAATTGAAGAAGCAAAAATAAGAGAAAAAGAGGAGATTGAAAAAAAACGAGAGGAGAGAAAAAATAAACTTTTGGAGAAAAGAAACAAGCGACAGCAAAACAAGTTACAACTTCCAAAAGGGCAACAAAAACAACTTCAGTGATCCAGTACCCCAAAATTAATATAGTGTATAATGTATTAATTACACCTGAAAACTCAAAGGAAAGCCATGTAAAACGGCTTTTCAAAGATGAGCTTGATAATTCATGTAATTTCAAGCAGAATGTCAAATGTACCAATGGGCTCTGCTTTATATGCGTGACGAATATAGGCGAAGTGAACAAAGGTGTCAAATGTTACTTGTGTACAAGGACCTATCATGAAAAATGTATTATGAAACGTTCAACAAAGATAGACCAGTTCATATGCAAAGCATGTTGGAAATCTTTGAAGGCAAGATAGAAAGAAAATTGTTTGTGTATTAACTAGATTTATGCTTTAGATGATGTGAATAGATACTTTTTACCTATATTCTTTTGTTTTGGCAATAAAAAATGTCCTATTAATGTAGTTTGATTTATTTTAACTTGCAACAAACTAAATGACACCAAGCACTGTGCTTACTTGGGTATGCCAATGACTGACAGTACTCAAACCAATAACAGTGGCATTAGATACCAATCACTGGGCCTGTGCCATTTTGCTAAAAAACTGACAAAAAATATCCAACATACAAAAAAGGCAGATAGAGCCGTTAAGCTGCCAATCACTCCCTATTCTGGTTAGGAACCACTCCAGCTTCCCAGTATCCGACTATGGCTCTGAAAACGGTTTCGTATGGTTAAAGACTGGAACGAGAACATACGTAAGCATCTATTTGTCTCCGAACGACAAAGTTGATATATTTCGGGCAAAGTTAGATAAATTGGAAGAGACTTTGCAAAACTTGGGCAACAACGTGGTGTTAGCTGGCGATTTCAACGCAAAATCGACCGCATGGGGCGTGGATTGGACCTGTTCGAGAGGTACAGCGATCATTGATCTAGCAGCTAGATTCGACCTAACTATCCTAAACACTGGCAATACATCCACCTTCAGGAGAAGTGGTCAGAGAGGGTCAATTATTGATATATCTCTGGCATCTTCTTCAGTAGCGCGCGCGGTGACAGAATGGGCAGTTCTGGAAGATTACTCTGGAAGGTAAGGTTTAGGATCCAGCTAGATGGTGGAAGAAAAGACAAACCTACGCAAACTAGTGTTGGGGGATGGAATATTTCCCGTTTGAACAAAGATATCCTGAACAGATATCTTACCAATATCGAAGTTATTAGTACTAAAAATGCAGAAATATCTATGCAGAATGCAGAGGCCTTGCTGGAGACCACAATGCAGCAGATTATTAACTGCTGCGACGCCGCCATGCCTAGAAGATCTGCCAAATGTTACAGGAGACAAGTTTATTGGTGGAATAACGAGATCGCAGAACTTCGTAAAAGAACTCTGCAGCTACGACGCATTGTACAGAGGGCTAAGAGAAGGGACCAACGAGATGTAGTCATGGAGCAGCAATTCAAGGAAGCCAAAAGGCAACTGAGAATGGCGATTCGTGCTAGTAAGAAGGCATGCTGGAAAAGCCTCTGTAATAAAGTAGACCAGGACGTATGGGGACTAGGCTACAAGATAGTGATGCGTCGTCTTGGTCAGCAAAGACTGTTGGCCCATTTGAGCTGGAAAGAATGAAGGAAATCGTGACCACTTTGTTCCCTGAACAACCGGACAAACCCATTAAGGATTATCAAGTACACGGAAACTTTGATCTTTTCACTGAAGAAGAATTGAAAGCCGTCGCTATCGTATCGAAAGTCAGGAAGTCCCCGGGTCCCGACTGTGTCCCGATAGAGATTATTAAAGCTATAGCGCTCGAACAGCCGACTATTCTGCTGAATACGTACAACACTTGCCTCCAAGCAGGTATCTTTCCAACAAGATGGAAGGTACAGAGGCTAGTACTACTAAACAAAGGAAAGGGTCTACCCATAACACCATCATCGTTTAGACCACTATGTATGCTGGACGATGAGTGCAAAATGTTTGAAAGGCTTATTCGACAGAGACTACGTGATGCAATCGAAGACGTTGGAGGATTATCCGCCCATCAACACGGATTCCGACCGCGCCATTCAACAGTAGGAGCACTGCGAGAGGTAGTGGAACAAGCGTACACGGCCTGGCGAGGAAATCACCGCAGTCGCAGCATTTGCGTTCTAATCACCTTCGACGTGAAAAATGCCTTCAACTCAGCAAGGTGGGTCGATATCATGAATGCCTTAGAAGAGCGCTTCAAGATTCTGGCCTACCTACTACGAGTGATTAACGACTACCTTTCCAACAGAAGTCTGACTTACGAAACCCTAGAAGGTCAGCAGGTTCAGAAAGTCACTGCCGGTGTAGCCCAGGGTTCTGCACTTGGGCCGAACCTATGAAATGCGATGAACGATGGGAGCCTAAGAATCGAGCTACCGAAATGTGTCCAACTAGTGGGGTTCGCTGACGATATCGTTGCCGTGGTAACTGCCAGGGACATGGAGACTGCGCGCCTAGAAACCGAGTTTACAGCGCACTCGGTGCACTTTTGGATGAAACAGCACTGCTCAGAAATGGCTGCAGACAAGACCGTGCTCACCAGACAAAGACTGCATTCCCTACCCCTGGTGCTCAACCTTTCGGGAGCCGCCATCACCTCTCATGAAATGGTGAAGTTATTTGGGAATGTGGTTGGACCAAAAACTGACTTACAAGCAACATATCACAGAAGTGGCAAACAAAGCCACAAAAGTTGTGACCGCGCTATCTAGGATTATGAAAAACGTCGATGGTCCTAGAGCAGATAAGAGGCGGGTACTGATGAACGTCGCTAATTCAATGATGCTGTACGGAGCAGAAATCTGGGCTAACGCAATGACTATCGAAACCTACAGAAGAAGACTCGCATCAGTTCAGAGAACAGCAGCTCTGCGAATATCGTCAGCGTATCGCACTGTCGCTGAGGGCGCCATTTTGGTAGTGGCAGGCGCCATACCGATTGATGTTTTGACCCTGGAGCGTCAAAGGTTGTACGACACCCGTGACCTACCAAAACCTGCAGTCAGGCAACGGACCCTTCGTGAGTAGCAGGCAAGATGGGAGAACGACCCTAAGGGTTCCTGGACGCACACGCTTATTCAGCAGGTTGAACCTTGGTACTGTAGGAAGCATGGGGATGTAAACTTCTACATCACTCAGTTTCTTACAGGATACGGAAACTACAACCGATACCTAAACCTGCGTACCATTAAGAATAGTCCCTAATGTCGCTATTGCCATAAGGACATCGATTCAGCCGAACACACCTTCTTCGTCTGTAGGATATGGGCTGTACTGAGGAACCAGTTTGAACAGCAAATAGGATCAACCTTCACACCTGAGTCGGCGGTGCCCACGATGCTTGCCAGCGAGAATCACTGGCATATGATCTCGTCCTTCGTGAACTGAAGAAGGCAGACGATAGAATACAAACATCCAAGAAATCCTAATCCGGCAGATCCGGGATGGGAGATGTAGGGTGCGATCGGACGACTGAAGAACAAGACGATGAAGACAAGACAGCCTGCGTGCGTGAAGTTATGCCATCTTGGCGGTTCCAGCACAAAGGCGGTTCGTAGACCCGCTCGCTCCAGGTTGCGGACTGGCGACGGTCCTGTAAAAAAAACTCCCTATTCTACCTTAATCAAAAAATGTGCGGGGTAGATTTGACAGACAACATGATCCATTTTTATGCAATGTCACGTACACACCTCAAAAAGTATAGGAAAATTTTGCTCCGTTTCTTAGATATAACTGTATTGAACAGTTATATTCTTTAAAAAAGCTTGATTGTAGAAAGTCACGTCTGAACTTTGCAATAGATCTAGCTGAAAGGCTGATATAAAAACTGTGGAATTGATATTGTAATGCAGGTAGATCAAAAACAAAAAGTTAGCTCGTTATAGTACAGAAGATTTACCCCTACCACTAAAGAAGAGGATCGAGTTTCCCTGGATCAGCACTTTGCCTTATCCAATCTTATTTTATTGTATTCACAGTTGTTAGCGCTCATACTATATACATCAATAGAATTTGTATTTTGATATTCGAAAATAAATCTTTTTAAAAAGAAAGTAGACTGACTCGGTCAAATAATTGGCGCAGCCACACTAGGATTTTCGGGCTGTTTCGCGAATCAATCGAAACCGCGAAAGCAGTTTTTGTATCGACGAATTTACCGGAAAAACGGCCTACGGACTAAAGACTTTGTTGAGTGGGAGTTCGCAGCTACCACCTACGAAGTCAGGGATTTAGACCACACACCACCCAAATTTTTTGGAGAAGGACCAGATCGTCCAACCAAGATCTTCCCCTTATAGTTAAGCAACCAAGTAAAGTCCAAGAAAGAAACGTGATGCACTTGATCATCCTCGTATTAGCGTAAGTGCAACTATACATTTTAAATGTCTTTGTAAGATATTGCAGAGGCTATAGATAATTTGACACTTTCAACAGACTCACCTATTTTAAGACCACCTAGATTAAATATTGAAAATATTCCAAGCATGTCTCAATTCAGACCAGAATTTTTAAGTTGCGTCCCAGAGTTTGACGGAAATCCTAATGACTTAAATAGGTTTCTATCAGTGAGTGAAACGTTAATTGCAAATTTTTATGATATACGGAGCCACATAATTTCCAAAATATCTATTTGCTAATTTCACTGATCTCGAAATTAAAAGGAAATGCTAAAGTGCTTGTGATTATCCAAAATATCAAAAGTTGGGCAGATTTAAAAGACATTCTGACTAGGAATTTTTCTGATCAAAGAGATGAAACTTGTCTAAACCGTGATTTGGTTATGTTGAGGCAAATGCCAAATGAAACGCCTCAAAAGTGTTATGATAAGTGTCTTCATATTTTGAATCTACTATGCAGCCATGTAAACGTACATGAAGATTCTGAAGAAGCAAAAGTGTTAAAAAGAAATTTATATCAAGAATTAGCTCTGAAAACATTTTTGTGCGGACCACGAGCGCCCTTGGGTACTGCAGTTAGATGTATGAAACCCACATCTCTCAGCCAAGCTTTACAATTCGTTATATCTGAAGACAATATCAGCTATTTCCAAAATTATAACAAGCATTTTGGAAAATCACAAAATGTGCCACAGAATCAAACTTCCAGGCGAATGCAAAGGCCAATGACTAATCAAAATAGACCTTCATACTTTCAGCCTACTAATTATTCATTCAGTCAGCCGAACACTTCGACATTTCAACCTAGATTCAATTAGACTTTTCCGACTGGACCTGTAAACTTGCCAAGGCCAGTTTATCGTCCTCAGAGATTTCCGACGAATTCTCAGCACTCAAGTACGTCCCAATAAGCCACTGCAATTGTCGAAGGATGAATTGGAACGATTTCTAGGTATACTCATATGGATGTCACTTGTAAAGCAGCCAAATTCAAGGCGGTACTGGTCTCCTAACACCCGAATCGACCAAGTCGCTGATGTTATACCAGTTAACCGTTTTGAAGAAATAAAAAGATTCCTTCATTTCACTGACAACCAGAAGATTACCACAAGCACAGATAACATTACGCCGGTTTTCAACCAGATAAAATCAGCTTCTCAGAAGGAACCTTTAGAAGAAAATTTGTCGTATGACGAACAGATTGTTCCATTCAAGGGACGAATTTCTCTGAAAACCTACAATCCTAAAAAACCCATAAGTGGGGATATAAGATATGGGTTTGGTCTGGCGTAAGTGGTTTTACTTACAATTTGGAGTTGTTTTCACGTAAACAGGATATTGAAAGACTTCCGGACGAACCCGATCTTGGAGCCGCCAGCAATGTGATTGTACGTCTCTGTCGAATTGTACCAGAAAATTTGAACCACAAGATCTACTATCGCAGGAATAAATCTTGTAGTTTACCTAAAGAACAAAGGAATTGAAAGTGTTGGTACTGTGCGTCCAAATCGTCTACCAAGCTGTAGATTTCCTGATGAAAAACAAATTCAAAAAAAGGGCAGGGGCACCTATTTAGAAATTTCGTCGACAATCATGTAATAAGAGTATTCCAGTGGTACGATAACAAAGTTGTTTCCCTAATAAGCGTGGTACTAACCCTACAGTTATGATCCCCAGATTTTCAAGGCAGCAGAAGAAACAAATTGAAATTACTTGCCCAAATGTGGTACAAATTTACAATAAACATATGGGGGGAGTAGATCTTCAAGACTCTCTTTTAGGGCTATACCGATGTCACATCAGAAGCAAGAAATGGTATAATCGCCTTTTTTATCACATGCTTGATGTTGCTATCGTAAATTCGTGGCTCCTAGACAAATGTATAAAAAAACAATTGGGCAAGCAAGAACAAAATATATCGCTACTCGAGTTCAAGACCGAAATCGCTGCAGCAATGTGCAATGTTGGAAAAAATTCTAGAAAGCGAGGTAGACCAACATCCGTTCAAATTGCAGAGTCACCAAAGCAGAAGATGTAAGGAACCTACTCCAAGCACTGAGGTCAGGTATGATGATGTACAGCACTGGCCTCAATGGACGGAAAACCGTGAAAGATGCAAAAATCAAGGTTGTACGGGAAAAAGTCGAGTTTTATGTCTAAAATGTAAAGTCCATCTTTGTTTTTATGCAAAAAGTAATTGTTTGTAGAGTTTCATACAAATTAAAATAATTTCTTATTGTACTCCATACCCATAATGTTCCCAAGTGGGAACCAAATTTTGTAACCCTTTTTTTGATAAAATATGTTTGACACATTTTTTTTATATTTTATTTTGACCACCCAATGATATAACTCATTAGTAATATTTTTTTAGGGCAAAAGAAACATGTCAAATAAATCATGCAATAGAGGGTTAACGCCAGCAATGCTAGCCAACTATCCTACACTCTTTTTCCCGAATATGAAATTAAAATGTTGATCGATTCTGGATCAACTAAGTCATTTATTGATCCCAGTATTGCTCGTAGATTTTTTCCAAATTTAATCAGAGATGATCCATTTGTTGTATCAACTGTTTTTCAAAAATCCGCTCACAAATAAAGTGCATCCATCCCGGCATCGAAAATTTTCAATCTTCCTAATCGTATGGATTTGAAGTTTTACCTATTTAAATTTTACAATATTTTCGATGGATTGATTGGATTAGATAATCTAGAATTATTGAGAGCTGATATTAATTTAAGCAAAGGAACATTACATACGCCCTACGCCAAAATTAGACTAAAATTTCACCAGCTTTCTAACGACTTAAATTTGATAACCGTCGCACCTAGAACCGAACAAGTAATAAAAATCAAAACATCGATCGCCAATGGTGAAATCGTAATTCCTCATCAAAAATTTCATAATTGCGAGATACCTGAATGTCTTACGATAGCAAAAAATATTTTTGCGCTGACAACGATTTTGAATAACACTACTAAGCCTGTTACATTCAGTTTTTCTCAGCCGATTTCAGTAGAATCATTCAATTTATCAGAAATGCCAGAAATTGATCTCAATTATTTAGACACATCAGAGAAATTTGACCTAGATTTGTCGAAAATCAGGATTGATCACCTAAATTCTGAAGAGAAATCAAAGATACTTCAACTTTGCAGAGAGTTTTCAGACACTTTTTACCAGGCCGGAACTCCACTAACATTTACTAATAAAGTCAGGCATCAAATAAAACCAAAAACGAAAGACGCGTTTACACAAAATCGTATCGCTATCCATTTGTTCACAGAGGCTAAGTAAATAGCCAAATACAAAAAATGTTGGATTCCAATATAATACGTCCAAGTAGCTCAGGTTATAATTCACCTATCTGGGTCATTCCAATGAAGCTAGACGCTTCGGGGAAGCAAAAATGGAGAGTTGTAATTGACTACCGAAAATTAAATGAACAGACTATTGACGATAAATATCCGTTACCCAATATCAACGACTTGCTTGACAAACTTGGCAGATGCCAGTATTTTACTACCCTTGACCTAGCGAGTGGTTTCCATCAAATCGAGATGGAGGAAACAGACATGGAGAAAACCGCCTTTAGTACCGAAAATGGGCATTGGGAGTTTCTCCGGATGCCTTTTGGAGTAAAAAACGCGCCCGCCACATTCCAACGAGTCATGTAAAATATTTTAAGGGGGATACAAAACGAGAAATGTCTCGTATATCTCGACGACATTATAATTTTTTCTACATTCCTTCAAGAACATATTGAAAATTTAAGGTCAGTTTTCCAACGACTCAGAAATTCAAAATTTAAAATACAGCTCGACAAATCAGAATTCCTTCGTAAAGAATTACCTTATCTCGGACATGTAGTCACACCAGACGGCGTTAAGCCAAATCCAGATAAAATTATTGCCATCCAAAAATTTCCGATTCCAAAAACGACTAAGCAAATTAAACCTTTCTCGGACTTATTGGTTACTATAGACGTTTTATAAAAGATTTTGCTCACAAAGCCTCTAACTAAATGTCTAAAAAAGGGAGCCAAAATTGAACACGATGCTGAATTTATTGACTATTTCGAAAAATGTAAAAATGTTCTTTGAACCGATACTCAAGTATCCAGACTTTTCTAAGCCATTTAACTTAACCACGGATGCGAGCAACGTAGTCCTTGGTTGTGTACTTTCACAAGGCCCTATAGGACACGATCTTCCTATCGCCTATGCTTTGCGCACGCTTAATGATTCCGAACGAAATTATAGTACGATTGAGGAAGAATTACTAGCGATATATATAATATATAGATATAAATACTTATGGTCCCTTCGAGACCCTTCTTCAAGATTAATAAGATGTAAAATCAGGTTAGACGAGTATGATATGAATATCGTCTATAAGAAAGGCAAACTGAATACCAATGCAGATGACCTGTCTCGTGTAGAGATCCATACAAAAGAAACCAGTTCATTTTGGAACGACTTAGATGATTTGATTCAAAAATGCGCGGGTACTCAACACCAAAACGTTAAGTTTGACCGACCAGTTCAGAAAGGCTCATCTGAATGAAGTACACCTACATTTAACTTTTCTACACCAAAAGAACCTGATACTGAATCTATGTTCGTAAACGTCGATAATGACGAAGACAGTCTTTTCATTCAACCCCCAGACGAAACTATAGATATCATTAAACATGAACAAGTCAATCTAGAATATCAAAATAATTGTCCTGAAAATCCAGACGAAACTGTACATTCAAATGCGAATCGGGGAAATAATCAGATTATCATAAATACAGTAACACATTCACCTACACCACCAAAAATTTCTATTTTATTTGAAAGCAAGCAACGAATTAACGTACAATTTTCAGAAAATGATTTTAACGATGATGTATTTAAATTTATTCGAGATTATATTGCTCCTAACGTAATTTATCACTTATACTTTGAAAATCAAGATATATAGTATATGAAAAATTTTCTGTTGTTCTACAAAGGATGTTTAAGTCCGATACTTTGAAATTGAAAATGTGTAGAACCAAATTAGTCGACGTTACAGATAAAACTGATATCAAGGACATTATCCGGAATTACCACGAAAGCAAGTCGAATCATCGTGGAATTGAGGAAACGCATAAGAGAATAAAAGAATAATATTTTTGGCCTAACTTGAAAAAAAAATTCAAACATTTATAAATGAATGTGAAAATTGTCAACAATGAAAATATGTGCGTCATCCGATAAAAATTGCGATGAATCTCACCCCCACTGCATCGAAACCTTTTGAAATCGTACATATCGATACTTTCACTTTTGAAGGTTCAAAATTTCTCACAATTATAGACAGTTTTTCTAAATATGCTCAAGCATATCAGATTACTTCGCTTTCAGGAACTGAAATTGCTGATAATCTGATATTATTCTTTTCTCATCATGGAATTCCTACCCGAATTATCGCAGATAATGGCACTGAATTCAAAAATACCGTTGTAACTGAACTTTTGTCACTTCATAAAATTAAGCTTCATTTTATTTCGCCAAATCATAAAGATTCTAATGGAGTCGTTGAACGATTTCATTCAACTATCACCAAACATTCAAGATTGTTGAACACAGAAGGCTTTCAGAAAACCCCTATAAAAATGAAAATGCTGTATGCCATTTTAGCCTACAACCACATCTTACATTGTCACAAAATTAAAGCCTATAGATATAGTCAATGGACATATTACGTCGAATGAACCATTCGATATCAAATTCGACCAATTACTCCTCAATGACTATACCAACAGCCACAAAGAGCGTACAAAGCTATTATTCAAAAATAAATTCTGATCTCATTCAAAACAAAGAGAAAACGCTAGAACTCGTTAACAGAGATTGCGATAGTCCGACTACACTTGATAACCGAGAAACAGTATAAAAGCCTGTTCAGATGAGGCGTTTTGACTCGCGTTCCGAGCTAGCAGCCGTCGCGAGTATACACTTGTGCGACTGCGACCCACCCGGACTTACAGTGCGATCCTATTGTGATTTTCATCACGATACGATCGCCATCCACGATGGCGAGAATAGAAAAACTGATGATCCAGCTGAAGCAGAAGGAGGATAACTTCGCAATGCTTGCTGAGCAGATGAAAAATCTGCAAGCATTCAAGCAGGCGAGGCAAGAGATAGAGGAAGTGAAGGGGAAGCTCCTCAAAGCGAAGAGGAAGGCGAAGAAGACGGTAGAAGAAGAAGAAGGTGAGGACCAGGGAGACGAGGACCAGCAGCCTACGGAGAACAGGGACATGGATGCCCAAGATATCGAAGAAGAAGAAGCCGAGAAGAGGACTGATGACGCAGACTTCAGTGTCGTCACCAGGAGGAGAAAACGAGTGAGAGAAGAAGAAGAAGAACCATCCAGGCAGCCAAAGATACCAGCTGCCACCAAGAAGAGAAGTCCTAGAGCAACCAGGACCACCGAGGCCCCCATGGCAGGAACAGGAGTTCCGCCAATCAATATCGAGGGCACCGCTGATTGGTCATCCTTAAGCAGGATGATGAACAGCAAGGGGATCCAATTCTCCAAGGCGAGGACGGCGGGTAACAGTGTGAAGGTGTTCACAAATACACCAGCTGACTACCGTCAGCTAGTCGCACTGCTGGAATCCATCAAGCGGCCCTTCTTCACCTATCAACTGAAGGAGGACAGGATGGACTAGAGGGTCATTCGTGGGCTACCCAGGGAGATGTCAGTCAATGACATCAAAGAGGATCTAGTGAGCCAAGGCATCGCAGACGCCGAGGTTCAGCAGATGACCTCAAGGACCACCAAGAAGCCACTTCCGCTCTTCCTCGTCAAGACGAAGATGCCGGAAAAGCTTGCAGAGATCCAGAGGCTGGCCATGCTCACGGTCAGCTTCGAGAGGAAGAAAAAGTCTACCGAGCCCAGCCAATGTTACCGCTGCCAGCGGTACGGGCACACACAGCGGAACTGCCGTCTCGCTGAACGGTGCGTTAAGTGTGGAGAGGACCACAGCAGCACCAGCTGCAGTCTGCCAGCGCCGCCAACAGGGCAACGAAACGCCAAGTGTTGCCTTGGTGGAGAAGGCCACCCCGCCAACTACAAGGGATGTAGTAAGGCCCCGAGGAAAGCTGCTTCTGCCCCCAAAGCAGCCCCCACCACAAATAGGACCTCTTACGCTCAAAAAGCGAAGAAACCTATGTCCACTTCTGCTCCAGCAGCCGCCACTGCTACTGGAACTACTGCGCAGAAGCAACACGGCGATGACAGACTGCTAGCAATGATGCAAGCCATCATAACTCGCCTGGATGCACTCGAGGCCAAGATGCAAGACAAGCATTAGACCCGAAATGACTACAGGGCAAAACGTAGAATCTCTACGCATTATCTCCTGGAACATCAACGGATTCAGGGCACGGAAACCAGAAATCCAGGAGATACTAGACCAGTACCAACCAGAGGTGATGGCCATCCAAGAAACGAAATTGGATGCTGCCCATAGTCTGACGTTCCCGCGGTACGAGACGTACCGCTACGAGCTACGACAGAAGAGGCAGAGGTGGAGGAGTCGCATTACTCGTCAAACGTACCTTGACGAGTCAAGGAGGTATCTCAGATCTCTCCAAATGAAGCTGCTAGTGCCCAGTGTAGCGTAAGAAACAACATTTACAATTTTTGCTGTACTCAGTGATTTTTCCATTTATTTCTCGAAACTTTTTCGCCCTCTATTGCTTTACATTTATATATACTCGTAAAAGCTATCTATAAGTAAACTTATTTAGTGACTTTAATTGCATATATTTAATGTCCGATTCTGAATTTGAATCTGTAGTCGAAAATACACCTGTTAGACAAGTTATTTTGACACCCTCACATCTTAATTTTAATCAGTCCACCATGTCTCTTCAAGATTTACAAATTAAATTCAATGTAGCTAAATATATGGTACCAGAATATCATGGAGGTCACAGAGATCTAATTTATTTTTTGGATAATTCAGAAAAGTTTATTGCAGAATTTGTTAATACACCTTTTGTTTCGTATGCTTTCCAATACGTTATTTCTCAGCTGAAAAGCGAAGTAAGAGATTTAGTGCATCTAACTAGTCCGAGAACCTGGCCAGATTTAAAATCATTATTATTATCCAAATATAAAGATCCTAGAAATGAAGAAACTCTTCTCACCGCCTTATATACGTCAGTTCAGAAACCTAACCAAAAATATGAAGACTTTTATCAAGAAATTAAATTTAAGGTACATAGCCTGAAAGAATTTGCAAATTTAGAATACCATGATAATCCCGATCATATTGCTTTTAAATTGAGAGACTATGATAGACAGTCTTTGAGCTCCTTTATCTCTGGTTTGAATGAACCATATAGGTCTTATGTAAGACAGCAAAATCCTACTACAATTGATTCTTGTGTTCAATATTGTCGTGATTATGATAATTGCAAATGCAAGTTGATTACAAAAATTTCTTAAGAACGAGCCTATATAAACGACAACAGCCTCAGTCTCAGAATAAAGTACAAGCTTCAAATCAAAATTTCCAAAGGTCTAATTTAAATTTTTCTCAAAAGCCCAATCAGTTTAGAGCCCAAAATAGTCAAACTTGGCTAGAGCCACAACAAACCTTCCCTACAGGTCCCACGCAACTACCACCACCTAAACAAAATTTTAAACCTCATTACCCTATGAACATTCAAGCTTTCAGACCACCACAGAATGTTTTTTTCCAAAAAACCCATTCCAGGCCAACAAAAAAGTAATCCTATACCTATGTCTGTATCTACAGCACGCACACCGAAACCCCAACAAAACCCATATCGTCAAAAAATGCCCACTAGAGTTAATGCCTTTCAAGTAGGTCCCAAACCAAACCATTATTATGTCGAAGAAATTACTCAACTTGAAAATGAGGAAGAACAAACTTTTGCAGGAACGCCACAATATGCATCTGAGGAATATACCCAAGATTTCGATTCAGACTATATCCCCGATGAATCTTATTTTGAAAACAATGACGAAGAAAATTTTCCTTCGACGAGCCAGTCTCAAATTTGACTTAGATATAAATAATTATCAAAAAACTCATCTTCCGTATATTTTTTGTTCTCAGTTTAATCTTATCATCTTAATTGATACTGGTGCATCATCCTCCCTGATCAATCCACAAATTGCTTTTAAATATTTTCCAGATCGTATTTATGATCATCCTTTTGAAATTAATTCATGTACGTCCAATTTTAGAGGTCAATATGCCTGTAAAATTCCCATATTTTCTGAATGGAAGAATAAAACTGAAATTGAATTTTTAATTCTTCCTTGGCATTCACGTTATGACTGCTTATTAGGATTCTATGATTTACAAAAGCTTAATTGCTCTATTGATTTGACTAAACATCAGATTATTACTGATAAATGTAAAATTACTTATAACACTTCTTTTAAGCCAATTCGAGAAAACAATCCAGTTCAGTATAGTAACCCGAAAAAATCATTAATTATCCGAAATTTGGATAATGGTTCTGTTGAAGAAAAGATTATTAAGCTCTGCAAGCAATTCAAACAGGTATTTTTCAAGCCTAACGAACCATTAACTCCCTGTAATGCCACTGCACACAAAATTAGGTTAAAAATGAAGACCCAATTTATGTAAAAAATTATCGATATCCTTATCATCTCAAAAAGGAAATCCAAAATCAAGTTTCCAAGTTATTGAATGATGGAATCATCCGACAAAGCTATTCACCCTATCAATCACCCTGCTGGATAGTTCCTAAGAAAATGGATGCATCCGGTGTTAAAAAATATAGGATGGTTAGTGATTTCAGAAAACTGAATGAAATAACAATTGAAGATAAATTTCCACTCCCACTAATTGAAGAAGTTTTGGAAAATTTAGGCAAAAGCATGTATTTTTCTACTATTGACTTGGCACAAGGGTTCCACCAGATCCCTATGGATCCTGAGTATATAGAAAAAACGGCTTTTACTGTTGAAAATGGCCACTATGAATATGTCCGTATGCCATTTGGGTTAAAAAATGCCCCTGCTACCTTTCAACGTACGATGAACACTGTATTGTTAGATTATATCAACGTTTTTTGTTTTGTCTATATGGATGATATCATTGTTTTTTCAAAATCCCTAGACGAACACATTTTGCATCTTCGAAAAATATTCCAAAAACTGAATCAGTTTAATTTAAAAATCCAACTGGACAAATCTGAGTTCCTGAGAAAAGATGTTCCATTCTTAGGTCATGTCATCACGCCACAAGGCATACTTCCAAACCCAGATAAAATCAAAGTAATTCAAGAATATCCTCTCCCGACTACGATTAAAGAAATCCAGTCATTTTTAGGCCTTATGAACTATTATCGTAAATTTATTAAAGGATTTGCACAATTGACTAAGCCGTTCACAAAATGTTTACGTAAAGATGAAAAAATCAATATCAATAATCCAGATTATATCAATGCATTTAAACTTTGTAAAGAAGTTCTTTGTAACCCACCTATTCTGGCTTATCCTGATTTTCCCAAAAAATTTACATTGACAACTGATTGTAGCAATATAGCCCTATCAGGAGTTCTTAGTCAAAATGATAAGCCTATTGCTTTCCACTCTAAAACATTAAATTCTGCTGAACGCAATTACAGCGTTATTGAAAAGAAATATTGGCAATAGTTGATTCTTGTAAAAAATTCCGTCCTTATTTATTTGGTCAAAATTTTTTAATCGAATGTGATCACAAGCCCCTAGTTTGGTTGAGTTCTTTATCAGTGCCCAATCAGCGATTAATTAGATGGAAGCTTCAGTTAGAAGAATATAATTTTTCAATTAAATATAAAAAGGCAAAGACAATGTTGTAGCCGATGCACTTAGTAGAATTGAAATTAACGCTTTAGAGGATGACGATCTTTTATCCATTTTACCACAAGTAGATTCTGTAGAAGAATTAACAACCCAAGAACTTGATGAAATCTTGAATGAAGATAATTTACCTTTATTTGATTTATTAGATGAAATGCCGTTAGATGAACGACTCAAAATTGTGAGCAATGATGTTACTCGACATTCATCTGCACAAACTTCCTATCAATCATATATTGTATCAAGAAAAGAATTTTTATTTTTCAAAAATCGAATACATTTTCAGTTAAAAAATCCGTACAAAATAACAAAGCCTTGCAATGGAACTTTAATGGTAACAGTCCGAAGTGGATCGGAAACAGAGCAACTTTTGAAATTTATGAAGGAATAATCTTCAGCCCGATCATACTTATGGTATTTGGTATGAAAATCAACTTTTAGAATTCAAACTTAACGAACTTTTAGAACAGTATTTTTCGAACAGCGGTATAAGATTTGTTAAAGCTTCTTATAAGCCTATATACCTACTAAAAGACTCATTTACAGAACAATTGTCTTTCTATCATAGCCAAACGCATAATGGTATCAATGAAACTTACAGCCACTTCAAATATGAAAAAAATAATATCAAATTACATTAATCAGTGCAATACTTGTTTGACATCAAAATACGAAAGACGACCAATCGAACTCCCTATGGAAGGACCTCTAATAGCCAAAAGACCATTTGAACATATATTTCTAGATATTTTTCAAGTCGAACAACAAATATTTTTAACATTTGTTGATTTATTTAGTAAATATGCCCAGGCCTACAATTTAAAATCAAAATTATCTAACGAAATATTAAACAAAATCAGACACTTCTTTTCCCATCACAATTATCCTGACAAAATGACTTTTGATCCTGGTGAACTTAACACAAAAGTTATAAAAGAATTCTGTAATATGCACAAAATTGACTGTCATGTTACTAGTGTAGGTAACCCTCATCATTATCACCTCTTGAAAGATTTCATAGTACCTTGAAAGAAAAACTCAAAATTTTACGTCAGCAAAATAAATTCGATTCGATTATTGATCTAATGACGACAGCTATCTTAGTTTATAACCAAAGTGTCCATTCTACGACCACATATACCCCATTTTCATTATTATACGGTCCTTACGACGAATTGAATAAGCATTTGATCGATACCCCCACAAAATTATATGATGAATATAACGAGAAGAAACGGTACAGAGAAATTACTACCTTTTATGAAGAACTATCGAACCGTGTACAAGATAAGGCAACGGAAAAACTAGAAAAAATTAATCAAAATCGAAATAAGGAAATTCCAACCTTAGAAGGTCCAGTATATCTTAAATCTGCATTAGATCGTTCACATAAAACAAAACCCCTGTATTCTAAAGAGACCTCTTACGAACAAGAAAATGTCCATATTAATTTGCGCACTAAAGGAAAAAAACATAGACTGAATAGAGTGAAACCGCAACGCAAAATTTCTAACTTTCAGGATCCTAATCCAGGCACTTCAACTAGCCTGCCTAGAGATCCAGCTGATCGAGAATAAAGCACCATATTTTAAGCAAGAGCTAGGTAACGCCTATCTACTAAAAGCGTACCATAAGACATTTTTTCATATAAATCTCACTCTCATTAATGAAAATATCAAGCAAATAACGTCAAATGTCTATTTTGCAAAACAAAGAATCGATGATACGTTGATGACACAACTTGAACATGAATACAATTTGCTTTTAGACAAATATGAATTGATTCATATATGGGACATCATGCGATTATAACGAGTGATAAGAGTCATCTTGATTCCAGATGGATCCAAAAATATTTTATGGAAGCAGTAAATATGTTACGAATGTACCGGAAAACAATGAAAGTGATGATCCCGATTTGTCAGACGATGAAGACACAAATAATCCAATAATTAATGATAATATATTAGCATTTGACAGCGACGACAACAGTGAGCCTGAAGGAGATTATGATGAGACAGTCATTTCTGAAACAGATGTAGAATCTGACGATAGTGAAAATATGACTCTACACGAAATTGCAGAGAAGATGAATCCAAGCGCCTGGAGAACTGGAAATCTCGTGAAAGATCCAAAGGATCTAGAATTTACAGGCATATGAATATGCCTCCAGAAGTTACTGACTTAGAAACGCCATTACAATTCTTCAAGTTCTTCTTGACTAAGGAAATCATATCAGCAATAACTATCGAATCAAATTTATATTGCTCACAAAAGCGTATAAACCGTCCTTTGAACCTCACAGATGATGAATTAGAGCGGTTTATTGGCATATGTTTATATATGTCTATTATACAACTACCCCAAGCTAGAAACTATTGGTCGCCACATTTAGGTCATCATAAGGTATCTGCAGTTATGACATGTAACAGGTGGGAAGAAATCAAAAGATTTATTCATTTCAACAATAACGATAATTTCATACCTCGTGGTACACCTGGACATGATAAATTATTCAAAATAAGACCTTTTCTAGACAGTTTACAAGAAAGACTAAATAAAATTCCAGTTGAAGAGAACGTTGCGGTAGACGAACAAATTATTCCAACTAAAGCCAGATCAACAATAAAACAATACAATCCGAAAAAGCCACACAAGTGGGGCTATAAAGTATTTGTTTTGAGTGGAATCTCCGGCTTTAGTTACAGCTTCGACATTTTTGCTGGATCTCAGAGCAACGTAGTTCCTGTTGATGTTCCTGATTTAGGAACAAGCAGTAATGTGGTGCTAAAACTTGCCCAAAGAGTCCCTAAGCATATGAACCATAAAATATTTTTCGATAATTGGTTCACCAGTGTCCCACTTGTGGTTTACTTGAGCAAAAATGGCATTCTTCCTCTTGGTACTGCGCGCTTGAATCGAATTCCAGGTTGTAAAATGCTATCGGAAAAGGAATTCAAGAAACTTGGAAGAGGATCTTGGCAAGAAAAAACTGCTATCAAAGATGATGTGAAATTAAGTACTGTTTGCTGGTATGACAACAAAATTGTCACAACTCTGTCATCTTATGTCGGCTCGCAACCAATTGGAAGTAAGCAAAGGTTTTTTAGAAGCGAGAAATGCTACAAAGATGTGCAATGTCCGCAAACAATCCTAAAATATAATGAATATGTACATGGGAGGCGTAGACCTATTGGATTCTATGCTTGGTTATTATCGCATCAAAATTAGATCCAAGAAATGGTATCTCCGCATTTTCTTTCATTTTATAGATATGTGCGTTGTGAATAGTTGGCTTTTATGGAGGACGCAGAACGAGTTTTATATGCCACTTGCAGATTTTAAGGTAGCTATTGCGGATGCTTTATGTATCAGTGGAAAATCTGTATTGAGTAGAAAACGTGGACGACCTAGCGCCAATCTTGAACATGCTTATTTGGAAAAGACTAAACGTGGACCTGCGGCTGAAATTCCTCAAATTGAAGTAAGAAAGGACGGAATAGATCATTTGCCGGAATGGAGAGAAAATGAAAGAAATCGATGCAAACATCCAGACTGCAAATACCAATCATATATTTATTGTGTAAAATGTCAACTACCGCTCTGCCTAAATAAAGATAGAAATTGTTACCTAAGATTTCACACCGAGTAACTACATAAGACTGGTTGTTAGTGCATAGAGTCCCATATATGATACATACCCCTTTTTTGTAAATTTTTCAATAAAAACTTAATAAATATTTTTTTTATTATTTTTCATCTAACTTGTGCAGACTGATCTACCTCATATATTTTTCCATTGAAAATAAAAAAATCATGCAATAAGGGGTTAATGGTCTTGGTTCCGTCATAAAATATATTTCAGGCAATTTGGATCAATCTGATCTAGACGAAATAATGGAAAATATGAAAATTCTGAAGGAAAATCAAGATAATTTATCATTACAAAATTCCCTGAACCGTCTCTGTAGCAAAACAATTACAAGACACGTTTGAAAATAACACTTTAATTATAAAGAAAAATTTGAGAGATAGTTTGGATAACCTCAACAAATTGCATAGCGAATACGCTAATTCTCAGTATGTCTTGAATGAGATAATAATTATTCAAAGATTTCTAATTATTTATCACACTTACTGTTAACCATTAACCTGAGCACAAATCAGGGCATAAATCTCTTACAGCTGAGTAAGACTGAAATTAATTATATCCATTCGTTATTAAGTGATCTATTTGACAAAAATGAACTTCTCCCACTCGATAAACTGCACAATTTTGAATTTTTCGAATTATGTGATAAGTATTATAGTCCTCGAAGAAGAAATCATATTTGTTCTTCACATACCAACAGTTACTGGTAACTTTATATATTCCAATATATACCCCATTATACACCAAAATAATATTCTGGTATTGAAACATAAAATATTATTAAAAATGAAACTATACATTTTTGTAATGAATGCAAATTATTGAGTAATAAATATTTTTACTGTACTATACTAATCCATTCCAGTTGTAACTTACTTAAAGTTGAAAATTGTACATTCTTGGCAAAAGGTTCATTTTCAGAAGTAATTTAATTAAAACATGATAACTATTTAGTTAATACTAACAAGAATATACCAGTATATGAAGATTGTACCAAAGAAAGAAAAGAAATTGATTCCTCTTTTATTATCAGCTTAAACTGCAAAACATGAAGATTTCTGATATTTCGAAACCTTTATACATACCTAACATTATGGTGAACTATGATAAGAATATGTTATTTGAAAATACTGATGTAAAGGGTTATTCGGATATACAATTGAATAATGTTTTATTACACGATAAATTAAAAAATTACGATTTTTCACACAAAACGTCCACGTTTAGCATTGTAACTATTTTATGTATTTTAACATTTATTGTAATTATACTTTGTTTAAAAAAACAATTGCTCTCCCTTTTGAAGCAAAAAGAACCAAAAAATCAATCAGTCAAAAATGACATTGAACTTAACCTGATTTTTCCTTTGAACCAGGAGGTACAATCTTCTTGAAGAGGGAGGAATTACGGCACTGCTATGATGATGATCTAATATGTAGAGTTGCTTAGGTTTGCACTTTTCGATTCCTTTGTTCTAGCGTAGGTTATAAGTAAGAGATGCATGTAAACCAAGGTGACCAGTACTCATTCGTCTTCTGTTAAATAAAGTCGCTTTTTTAAAAAGTCGTTCGTTGTTTGCACATTCTTAATTCGCGCGAGTCGAGATACATTGGGTGGCATTGCGGCGTCCAGTACTTCCCGCGCTTTGGTGGCGATAGGATGTATTTAGTAGAAAATGGAGCGTCATAGCTTTGATACCGAACTCTTCATTGATGAAGTGGAGAAAAGAGCAGCCATATGGGATATGGAGTCAGCCGATTATGCAAATAGAGTCATAAAACGTAGGAACTGGGAAGAAATAGGTGAATTTTTTTCTGAAGCCGGCGATTCCGAAGAAAAGAAAAAAACTTTAGATGAATAGTTTATTTAATATTATTTCTCAGATTACACAGGTGTACATAGGTACCTCATATTTATGACTATTTAACTATATCATCTTATCTTGCCAAGGGAGTTTGCCTTCATTAACAAAATAATCAGCGAATTTGTCTCTTGTATTCAGCGATCTCGCATTAGGCCTCACTGCCTCAGTGTTAAAATTGATCAGAGATGTTTCGTATAGAGTGTGGTCATATCTATAACCATCCCTCAACCTTACGTAATTATGAAGGACACAGCAAGCTTTAATAATATTTTCTGCAAACTCTATGTCTACATTCAACGGTCTATGGAATATTCTCCATTTATTCAACAAAATGCCAAAGCAACATTCAATGTAACGCCTTGCCCTGGATAAGCGATAGTTGAAAATTCTTTTCTTGGTTATTAGAGACCTTCCACAATAAGGACGCATTATGTTTTCAGGCAGACTAAACGCCTCATCTCCTACTATCACATGGGGTAAAGGAGTTATATCTGTTGGCGATATTGGTTTTGGGTCTGGAATATCTAAAGTTTTCTCGACAAGTTTTTTATAAAAAACAGAATCTTTAAAAATTGTGGAGTCATTACTTTTCCATATGCGCCGATATCAACTGCAATGAAACAATAATTTGCATCGCATACAGCCAACAAACAGTTGAAAAATAATTTTTATAGTTATAAAAAAGAGACCCAGTATTGTTAGGTTTTATAATACGGATATGCTTGCCATCAATGGCGCCAATACAATTTGGAAAGTTTGTGTATTTTTGAAATTGTTGCGAAATTTCTTCCCATTTATCCTTCGTAGGTTCGCTCATTACTATATTGTGCAGTTTTTTCCATATGACGTAACAGGTTTTCTGTACTATTTCCGTAACTGTGGATTTTCCCAATCATAATGCAGGTCCGCAAAATAACATCCGGTAGCCAAATATCCGAAACAAAAGTAGGGTTATTATTTTTTTTTAGTAGCTAAGCATGAGAATACATGCATAAATATTCAGTTTGACCATTGTAATCCTTTTATTGATTACAGGGAATTCACTGCAACAGAAGTGGAAAGGGTTGCGTGATGGCTTTGTAAGAGAACTGAAGAAGAGAAAAACCACACCGTCTGGATCAGGAGCCTCCGGTAAAGGCAAATATATTTATTTTGAACGCTTGATGTTCCTCGAACGATCAACACGAAATAAAACGACTGACAGCAACATCAACACCACGCCTCGTGCAACTGAACAACAGGACCTTTCTGGCAATGGGGAAGATGTAACAAGACCTCCAGTTCGTCAGGCAAAAAAGAAGAAAAAACTAGATACGGCCGACAAAGAATTTCTCACCATCATAAAAAAAATGTTTGTCTGGAAATCAGACGCAGACATTAAACCAAGCGGAGTCAGATGATGATAAACTATTTTGTTTGTCGTTACACAAGGCGCTTCTTAAAGTACCAGAGGAAAACAGACTTCAAACAAAAATTGAATTAATGAACGTACTCCAAGCTCACCAAGCGCTGTGTCATAAATCCTCAGCTGTTCGTTCGGCCTACCCGCCTTCAACACAATATCATCATCAAGCAGATATGACACCACGCGGACAAATAGATCATTTTCAAGAAACAGGATATAACGCAATAGACCCTTCAACATCTTCGTTTGCACCTGCAACCTTTTCGACTTACAATAGAGGTTATTACACTGCGCAGCGACACACTCCACCAACGACGTCTGCCTACAACAATCCAACAACCCCATCATCGGCACCTGCTCAAGAATTTAAGGTACAAAATTGTTAAAGGTATTAAACAATAAAAAATATTACCTCAAAGTGATCACGAGTTTTTCTTCTGCAGAAACAGTATCCCGTACCAAATAATTTTGACATGGAGTCAAATCATCTTGAATAATTTCTAGTAACTCATCGAACGATGTTACTGACATCCGAAAGTAGTTGAAAAACTTTTCATTGTGTTCTCTGAGCTTTGGGTATGATGTTATAAACATACTATGCGTCATTCTATCACGTAGAATTGGATGCACGTTAAATCGTCGACTTTCTCTTCGCTTACGACGTTTCCATCGACGATAAGCAAGCCACAATACAACCGCTCTATCCAAGCCCATATTTATAACTGCCTGTTTGTCAGGAAATCCCTCCCTGCGTAGAAACGCGTGTAAAACGCGGTATCTGGACGCAATATAAATTGACGTAAAACGCCTTATCTGAACAGGCTCTAAGTCAAAAAGCATGTTAGAAAAAAGCACGCCAACAAATTCTCAAAGCCGTGTAGACTACAAAGTGTTAATACGGAGAAAAAGACTGTCACGACGGACCAGCACGGAAAAGTGCATGTAAGTAATTTGAAACGTCCGCTACGCAAACTTTATTCGTTTGACTAAGCCTCGAGCAATTAGATAAGAAACTATGTCTGTAATCTACGTTTACCTTATTCTTAATTGCACGCTAAAAGTAAGATTTTCTTTCGAATATATTATTTTACAGGTTCCCAGGAATCATAGGAATCCATGGGACGATAACGTTGAAGAATTTAGAAAATAACCTAGGGTTGATACCCATGAAATAAGGGACTACCAAAATTACAAAAAATTGTCACTCAATACTGTATTTTTACGACGTCAATTTAATAATCACTGAAGTTAATGACCTTAAGAAAAAACCGACAATGTTGCGAAATTATCCAGGAAATATATTGAGCATTATAAACACTCAGCAAATTACCTCACTGTTTTGTATTTCTTAGAAAAAAAAAAAGTAGACGGAAAGCTAAATGACATTTTTCCCTCTACTTACGAAACTTTTCCATCATTCTCTGTTAGAATAAAAAGGGGATTAATAAACGGCTTAGGTTCAATTTTCAAAGCAATCACAGGAAACCTGGATGCTTCAGATGGTGAAAAATTCGAATCTCTAATAAGCGATTTGCAGAATAATCAAAACAAGTTATCAGAAGCTATCAATAGTCAGAATACCTTATCTGTCGAACTTATCGATAATTTCAATAAAGCTATAAATCAAATTACTCATAACCAAAAGCTATTGGAAGCTAAAATAAATCAGCTTTCAATAGATATGATCAACACACAAGCCTACATAGAAAATGGCATTTTCTTGAGAGATACAATCTCAGAGATCATTAATATCTATCATATCATCATTTCGGTACTCCAGGATACAGAAAACTCACTTACTTTTTCAAATTGGGAATTATGCACCCCAGTGTAATCAAACCAAAACATTTACTTCAAGCACTAAATTCAGTGGTATTAAAACTATCCACAAAACAACTCCCTTTAGAAGTTACTTTGGATAATATTCCAATTTTTGAAAAGCTCATTAAAATCAGCTGTTATACAGTTGATAGAAAAATTAGATCCATTCTTCAAATTCCAATTGTTCATACATTCCAATTTGATCAGTATCACGTATATTCAATTACAACATTTCATAAGGGTCTGTTCAAAGTAGTCATCCCTTCTGGAAAATATCTTGTAAAGAATGAGTTGTACTTCGCTTTTGCGGGAGACGCATGCACGGAAACGGTCGCAAAATAGTACGTTTGCAAGGAACTAGATTTAAGAGGAATCAAAGAATCCAATCCCTGTGAAGTTCAACTCCTGGAACAAAAAACTCCCACTACCTGCCGAGAAGTAGAAGCCGTAATCACAGAGCCAGTAATGAAGGAACTACATGATTTCGGACAATGGATCTTGCTTATACCCAATGAAACCACCATTACATTAAGCTGTCAAGAAGGCCGAAAAACAGTCAAAGTTTTGGGATCCTACTTAGCCGAAATTCCAGTCGGTTGTACACTGGAACTAAATCAAGACCTGATCGCCAATCAAGAACCTATATCGATTGGAAGTCAGCCAATAATTTTCCAAATATCGATACCAATACTTCAATTGCTACCAAGCCGAATGACTTCAGCCTTCATCTGGACCTAATAGAATTTGATGAAGTTCACAAAATAAAAAGAAGATTAATAGAAAATCGTGTTGACATCCATTCACATAAGGTGTCGCACATTCCCAGTTCTTGGACAATCCTGTTGTATGGAGTACTGCTGCTGCTACTTTGCTGTTTTGTCTACAAGAAGATCATTTCTAAGAATTTTACTAAGCCGAAGAAACCACAAAGAACCCCTATTGAAGAAGTTGATCTTTCCAATGTGCAACTTCCTCGTTAACCCTCGAAGTTGCAACTACAAGGGGAGGCATTATAGTACAGAAGATTTACCCCTACCACTAAAGAAGAGGATCGAGTTTCCCTGGATCAGCACTTTGCCTTATCCAGTCTTATTTTATTGTATTCAGTTAGTTAGACTGCTGTTAGCGCTCATACTATATACATCAATAGAATTTGTATTTTGATAATCGAAAATAAATCTTTTTAAAAAGAAAGTAGACTGACTCGGTCAGATAATTAGCTGAAAAAATACCTCGTATGAATAGCAGTTTGCACGTGGCCCTTATGAAGTGCGCATCACGCTGCGACCAGTTAGAGGAATTAGCAAAGGTAACATTGATAATTATCATAATCAGAGTAATATATATTGGCGTTAATATACTGAACATGTCATTTATTAGTCTTGTTTGAGTAATTAAGCAATACTTTGAATAAACAAGCTGTTTTTATTAAAACGTGATGATACGTGTTTATCTCAAATTATGCCCGATTATAATTCTTTTTGTAGTTGGATGATACGAGTTATTGTTTATCACTATTTAAGCATTTAGTCAAGCAATCGGCGAAACATTAAAATGTCCTTGCTTCGTATTTCCTAATTTATAAAATTAATCTTTGAAATGTATTTCCTACTAAGCGCTGTTGTCAAAATGCTTAGTTCAAGTTCAAGTAAATTGCTAAGATATACAGTTCTAAATGAAAGACAACTGTACGGAATTTATAGGAACCTCATCCAGCCGTTGGTATATTATAGCTTTGTTCTATTATAGATGTCAAGCAGAACTAAAAGGATTCTGGCCGCTGCTTTGGAAACGGATATAAATACCCAGGTTTTAGAAGAAGCGCTTTCACATTCAATCGTTTTTACAAATGAAGATATTACTGAAAATGTGACTAATGACGGACTTTCGAAAGGGATTTCTGAAACTGGCTCTGTTCTCGCACTAACGTTGAGTTACGATGATATGAATGTAGATATTATAGACGCATTGGTACATAATACTGATCCTGTGTCACAATCTAACCATGCGGACGGAAGTACAGTTTTACCAATTTGTAGCTTCAGGCGAGAACAACATTTCCCAACTACGTTATGCTGACATATAGTAGCTTACCAATCTGTTTCAAAGATGATTTGAAGGGCATTTTGGAAAACCTGCAAACATCAAGTGAACTTTTGGATGGAGAAATGAATGCAGCAGCTGGAAGACAAGACCAATCTGTCCCAAAGGATGCTGATCCGGATCATGAAATGGAAAAAGAAAATCAACCTGACGAACCTGATCCAGACTTTATTGTTACTGAAGACGAAAATTGTACCGCTGGACAAGAACCTGCACGACAGAAGAAACCCAAGAGAAAAAGGAAACCTGAAAATATTCATTGGACTAGGGAAAAGATAAAATGTAACAGAATGCAAGGCAAGGATTATCTAGGATACAGTCGAAGCAAATCTGGTCAAGTACTACAGAATAGCGAAAGACAATGCAGAAGTTTAGGTCCAGCCTGCTCCTCCATGAAGTGCTTGAAATACGTACAAAAACAGACACTGTAATACTATAACTCATGAGGAGCGCTTGTCGATTTTAAAAAAAATTTGGACCGATATGTCTTGGGAGCAAAAACAGATATATGTAGCAGGTTTGCTGAAAAAGAGACACACCGGAAGGAAATATGTGAACGAGTCACGAAGGAGCTTCAGTTATGTGTATTTTTTAAGGTTTGGTAATGATAAAAAGCAAGTTTTTATCAACACTGGGAATTAAAGAATAGATGGCACTCAGCTGGTGATCCAAGAGTCAAAGTGGCATGCATACTTTCCATGAGCTAGTTTTAAAAGAGCGAAAAGCTTCTAGATGAAAAAATCAAAAATCAGATGAAAAAAAATGAAATATCTTTGTAATTTCCTCACGGAACCGTTAAAAATGTCATCGCACTATTGTAGGCAGAGGTCTTCTAAAACATATTTAGAAAATAATTTTAACTCCAAAGCCAGCTTATATAGGGTAATTCGAGGATAGATGGCGCAGAAGGTGAGGCGTGTTCTTTTATTCCATCGATGAATGAGTGCTAGATAACTCGGCGAGTTGTCGCGATGTCATCCTTGAATTTTGGATAGAACCTCGATTGAATTTAAGAACGCGTTGGACAGATTTGAAATATGAGACTTATTTCGTTTTGTGTTTGAAATCCTAACCTATAACTGCCAACTTGACAGACTGAAGGAGATTCTTCTTTCTTCTGAAAATCAAATTCTATATTGTGTTTTGTTAACCTGATGTATTTTTGTGAAACATGGAAAGTTTAATAGTTTTGGAAATGTTGATATCACAGACTTCTGAATCAAGCTCTGCCAGCAGTTGTGAATCTGACACTGAAGATCTATACATTATGAATAAGATAGAAAATGAAATCCATCCAGTGTCCAGGTATTATGAGGATGTAGTTCCAACATTCTCTATCGACGAATTCAAGAGTCATTTTAGAATTTCTCGGGGATCAGTAGAGGTAGTTACATACTACAAAGATTTTCTCTGAGACTAAACTTTTTATATTTTATTTTAGCAATTACTACAGAATATCAGAACTGGATATTTAAAAAGTGGACCAGGAAGAAGTCCTATCCATATAGACAATATATGACAATCTGGACACCGAGTAATCAAGAATGCTTTCGTTATATATCAGACCGATTTGAGCTGAGAAGAGGAAATGCTCATACAATTTTTCAAAAAATGTGTGAATTATTATGCAAAAACATTAGGAAATACATTCAGTGGCCAACTGGTGGAAATGCTTATGCAAATATTCAGAGGTTCAATAATCTCAGAGGACAAGGAAGTTTTCCGCCTGTTGACAATTCCTATTATGATAGGAAGGGTAACCATTCCTTGATCTTACAAGGAATCTGTGATTCACATCTAAAATTTATCAATGTCTCATGTGGATGCACGAGTGTGGAAGGAGTCCCAAATTTACAATAAGCTTACTGAGGACTCAGATAATTGGCTGCCATACTTAATAGGAGATTCAGCTTATCCGCTGAGTAGTTTTTTGATTACCCCATTTCGAGATAATGGCAACTTATCTAGGCAACAAAGAATATTTAACACAAAGCTGAGCAGTTCTCGAGTGCTTATTGAGCACACATTTGGCAGATTGAAAGGATTATTTAGACGGTTGAAATAGCTTAATGTTGTAAAAATCAACTATGCTAAGCACATCATACTGAGTTGCTGCATCTTACATAATATTGCGATTGATGATAACACTGTTTGGGAAATGGAAGATGCAGATACGCCCTATGACAGTGGTAATGACTATTCAGAAGATGCTGCTCCAATCCCATCTGAGCTAAGAAATAGCATAAAGCAAAAAATTTGTTAATGTAATTCTCCACTGCTCATTGAATTATAATTGTTAGCAAAAAAAAATGAATTTTACAGTATCTGTTGTTTGCTTGCTATTTTGAGCCATGTATGTATTTATATATAATAAAATAAACAAGTAATATACTGCCCTAAGCCAAACCCCCGTATTTGAAAAAAAATCGAAAACGAGATTTTTGGCTCTACTGTACTAAAATGTCGTGAATTTTCGTTTTTCCTATGTTAAAAAACCGTATCTGAAGCGGAAATGTATGAAATCAAGCTTTCCTCGTATTTTTAACTGGATACGGGGTTTTTGTCTAGGAACTTCCAAATACGTGGTTTAAGCCTAGCAAGTCGACCTGTCGCCACCTGTCGTACGCAACGCGTGCAGGCGCAGGCGGTTTGATTAATATCAGTTTGCTGGTAACCTCCAAGTGGCACGTGGCGTGGCTTTACCCTAGGATCTCAATTTCGACCACAACGATTTTATAAAATCTAGAACAATGTGCTCATGGAGTAGCGGAAGCAGAGGAAAAAAGTTAGTTTCCCTGGCAACTATTTCTAAAGTTAATACAGTGAATTCAGAGGAAGAGCCTTGCTTAAGCGCTCAGAATTATTATTGTGATGAAGATGTACTACAGGATGTACAGATGGAAGAATTCATACCAAATACCAAGAGTTGCGTAATTGATAATGGATCGATGACTATTCGATACATGGATTCAGCTGATACTGTTGGTGAGTAAAACTAAAATTTGGCTACGCTAGTGCATATTTTAATTCCACTGACCGAATAGAAATCCTTCCATAATTGAAAATAACTACCATGCATAGATGTAATCTGTACTTTTACCTTGTTACTGGGCAATTGCCTTTTCAAAATCGGCAAAACCATATGTTTTGATCTGATGTTATAGTAATTGTTATACTTTGGTGATAGAACGAATCCACCGACATAAAGATAGGACCTGATTCAAAATAGCTCATTTTCAGATCCAGAACATCATTCCACAAATAAAGGATACTGCTTGCAAGATATATCTAACAATGTGATTGACAAGGAATCTTGGAATCTCAGAGATATTTTAAGTTACGGTGAGCACAGCATACTAGTTATTAAAAATACCAGCAACTACTGTTCGATAGACCGTCCTTTTGAGAGTGATAGCTTTTTTTCTACTTTTTAGTGGATGGTCAGGCAAATGTGGAAGTGGAAGAAAAAAATATTCAAAATATGGAAGACGATAGTCGTGGGGATGAGAATAGAAGGGAACCTATGAAAAATGATGCAAATCAAATAATAGAAGAAACAGAGATTGTAGAAGAGGAGAATGAAACTAAAGGGTATGAGGAAGCAGGTAAGCGTGTACTATCTACTACTACAGCAAGCATTATTGCACCTGTAAGGTATAATTTCAGATCCATATGAAACAGTTGAAGGCCACACAAAAAAAGGCGAAGAAAGAAAAAGAAAAAAATACAAACTGTCCAAGGAAGTGAGAGCTGAAACTAAGAAAAACAAGGTAATCTCGCTTCATAAGGACAGAGAAGGCTGTATAAACTGTAAGCTCAAATGTCGGACATTCTTTACCGAGGAGGAGAGAAACACCACAAACCACGAATTTTGGAAGTTGGACTGGAAGGGAAAACGAACATTTGTGATGAACTCGACAGAGAATAGAACACCAAAGAGAAAAGTAGAAGGTTCAAAGAAAAACAAGACATTCACATATTTTCTGAAGGATTCTAGTGGTACAACAAGACGTGTCTGTAAAATATTTTTCCTAACAACATTGGGATATAAAAAAACGAATGACTGGATAATCCATTCGGTGTGGGCAAATGCTAATAGCAAAAATCAGTTACAAAATGATTTAGACCGCCGAGGTAGGCATCCTCCTCCAAACAAGTTGTCTAATAAGATTATAGAAAGCCATATTGACTCATTTAATCCATCTGTATCTCACTATAGAAGAGTCCATGCTCCTAATCGTCTATATTTGCCGAGTGACTTGAATGTCACCCTTATGTTTGAAGACTTTAAAAAAAGATATCCCGATTACATTTGCTCCTATGAAAAATATAGAAAAATCCTCAAGGCGAAAAATATATCGTTCGCAAAATTAGGAAATGAGGAATGTGAACTCTGTGAGTCGTACCATATGCATAATTCCGAACATAAAGCTGAGTCCTTAAGTGATGATTGCGAGGTATGCTGCAGCTGGAAGGATCACATTATGAAAGCAAAAGAATCTCGTGAGAGATACTCACTAAATAAGGAAAACTGCAACAAAGACAAAGGAAATTTGTGCTTTTCTGTTGATCTTCAAAAAGTAATAATGTTGCCTAGGCTTGAAATGTTTAAAAAAGCGATCTTTGCTTCTCGCCTAATAGTTTACAATGAAAGTTTTGTGCCAGTTGGTAAAATTAGAGATTTTCCTCCATTTGCCGTATTGTGGCATGAAGGCATCAGCGGACGACACCAAGAAGATATTATTAGTGCCTTCAACGCATTTCTTCTTCACCACAGGGATGTCCGCAATATCACTCTATGGTTGGACAATTGTTCTAGCCAGAATAAAAACTGGGCATTATTCTCCTTTCTTGTTTATATTGTGAACTCAAGTATATCCGCTGAGACCATTCACTTGAACTATTTTGAACCAGGTCATACCTTTATGTCGGCGGATTCGTTCCACCACCAAGTAGAAGAATCACTAAAGCGTCAAGTCAAAACATATGATTTTGCAGACTTTGAGAAGGCAGTACAGTCCAGCAATAAGGGAAAGGTACAAATCAAATCCATGAAACTGAATGATTTTCAATTGTGGAAAAGTCTCCATTCAGTTAGTAAAATTAAGAAACAGGATCCCAGTTTTACTATGAGTAAAATAACGGAATTAATGGTAAAGAGGACTGAATTTGTGATGTACTACAAACGCAATTTTGAGGAAGAATGGAAGAAACTAGATTTTTTGTTAAAAAAACATATTGGTGAAATGCCAACAGCCCCAATAAAAACGGCACCAAATGGCTTTGAGCGTCAAAAAGTTGAAAACCTGCTTAAAGCGGTTGGTTCCATTATGCCAGGTAACAGGAAAGAATTTTGGGAGAAACTTCCAGAAAAAGTTATCTAGTAAGTGTTCCTTTATTATATTTAATGTGTTCACCATAAAATAAAGTAATTAAAAGCTGGTGTGTTACTAAATTCATTTTCATCTACCAAGTACCTCAATTCCCAACGACTGATATCAAAAATACGATTATTATGACAAATATAAATTTGATAATGTCCTAGAACAAATGCCCGTATTCGCCAAATACGGGGTTATTGCATAGGAAATTGGTGTAACAGAACTAAAAAAAATCCTCGTATGGCAATTTATACTTGTAAAAACAATCAAACAAGGTTGTTTATGTAGACCACATAATTTTAGAGCCCTTATTACTCAATATGGACATCAATTATTAATACCATGGACGTCCGTTAAAGCTACAAACAAAAAGAAACTTCAAATTGATATTGCGCCACTTTCCAATATTTCCGAATACGGGGGTTTAGCTTATGAGGGCAGTATAATTTTAATATAAACCAAGTAGGATATGAGTATGTGATGGTGATAGATTTGCTGTGCTTTTGGCTTGTTTACGTTTTGACAATCCATACACCCGCAAAGAAAGAAAAAAAGAGGATCCCACTGCTCCGATTTCAGAACTTTTTGAACAATTTATTCATAACTGTCAAAGTGTTTATACAATCGGTTCCTCGGCGTGCATCGATGAAATGTTGGTGAGTTTTTGTGGACGATGTAGTTTTAGAATTTACATGCCTAACAAGCCAGACAAGTATGGCATCAAATTGTTGTGCTTAGTAGATGCAAGAAATGACTATTTATATAATAGTTATATACATTGCGGTAAAAACTTAGATGGAATAGGACTATCAGAAGAGGAAAGAAAATTATCCATTCCAACGAAATCCGTACTTAGGCTTTCACATCCGTTGTTTCATACTAATCGTAACATAACAGCTGATAATTGGTTTTCTTCAATTCAGTTGGTTGAAACTCTAAAACAAAATGGTCTGAAATACGTAGGAACTTTGAAGAAGAACAAACGGGAAATCCCATGTGAATTTCAACCCAATAGAAAAAGGGAAGTGGGGACTACTTTGTATGGTTTTACAAAAGAAATGATATCCTTCTGCGGAAAGAAAGGAAAGTCGACCATTCTGCTTTCCTCTATGCACCACCAAAAAGAGACTGACCTTACTATAGGAAAACCTGAAATAGTATCCTTTTATAACCGAAATAAGTCGTCGTACACAAAGATCGCCCATGGCAATATTCTTCAGGATATTAGATGTTGCATGCACGAATGCGTATATACTTCACCAGTCCTATAGAGATAACCCGAATATCTCACAGAAATATATATTTCTGAAAGAGCTAGCAATGAAAATGGTTGCACCTCAACTTCAAAGGAGAGAGTCAAATCCCTGTATAACACGGGAAATAAAATGTTGTATTCGTCGCATTTTGCAAAAGGAAGAAACATAAGTATTGAATACTGATGATGAAATTCTGGAAAAAAGAAAAATTTGCAGCATATGCCCTAGCAAAAAAAGGAGAATGACCAAATACCAATGTTCAGCCTGCAAAAATGCAATATGCCTACAATGCGCAAAAAAGTGTGTATTCGTTGTATTGACAACTTTTAAAATTTAACCCTTAAATCATAGTTTATATGTTGCAATATTCCTGGAATATGTTTTTATGTACTTTTCTCTTTATAAAAAGTTGAAATATTAGTTTGTGAATATGGTTTTTATTGGTATAATCATTTTCTGTTTATATACTTTTTCTAATTAGTAAAAAATTAAAAGTTTGTTTACGAAATTTAAACAGTAATAAAAATTGATTTTTAGAAAAATGAAGGATTATTCATATTGATTATCAACTTATTTTAGTAATGTATATCTTTATACATGCAAAATTTAACAAAAACCTGATTTTTTTTAATCTCTTGCAATGATTTTACTAGGGTAGTCTGATAGACGACTCGTCAGTATCTATGGCCAAATAACGGAGCGTCAGTACTTAAGGGTTAAGAACGCTCTGATGGATTCCAGCTTGACGCGCAAAGTCATCGATGGAATAAAAGAACACGCCTGTGAGATGGCGCAATGGTTTTACAGCGCCACCGCTAATGTTAGAGGGGAGCAGCTGCGCTCTGATGTACTTTAGTCTATATCAGGCAAGCCGCCGCACCGTTTGTGTTCATCGGCTAAATATCTACTTAAATATTAATTTATACGTGATCCGGATAGTACAAAAATATTTTTCCGAATTGCTTCTTCGTGCAAGTGAACTTCAAATTTAATAATAATTTTAGTCGCAATATTGTGCCAGGTAAGTAAAAACGTTCAAGTTTTGTTATATAACCTCAAAATTGCGCATATTTCAAAACGTGTTTAGATTTTGAGGTGCGCCGTCTCTCCTCTCACAACGAGGATAGATGGTTATTTTTGAGGTGAGATGGCTTATTAATAATTCCTTTTCTTTTCAGTATGCCTACCAAATACAAGCGCACTGGAAGTTGTTCCAGGGCTAGTTGGACCGAACAACAGGTAGCCAAAGCCGTTAATGAAAATAGAATGGGAGTTAATGGGGCTGGTCGAAATTTTGGGGTACCGACAACCACTCTACGAAGAAGAAAATTGAGAGAAAATGTGAAGAAAGGCCCTCTTGGACCCTCCTCCACGTTAGGCGAAGCTGCTGAAGAAAAGTTGACCAAACATATCCTAAAACTTCAAAAAAACGGATTTTCTCCTACTCGAACCGATGTGCGAAGTATGGCTTTCAAACTGGCCGAAGAGCTGGGCATTAAACATAATTTTAATAAGGAATTAAGATTAGCTGGTTTTCCATGGCTGCAGTTGTTTCTGCAGAGAAACCCAAGGTGTCAGTAAGAAAAGCAGAAGGGGTCTCCATTAATCGATCCCTGGGTATGAACAAAAAAGACGTTGAGGTTTACTTTCAGCTGCTAGAAAATACTCTGATGGAGAACGATCTTATGAAAAACCTGGACATATCTACAATATGGATGAGACGGGCTTACAACTCAATAATAGGCCGGAACATGTTACTGTTAAGAAATGATCTAAGAACATCGCAGGTATCAGTTCCGGTGAAAACGGAGAAACTATCACGGTTATAGCCTGTTGTAACGCATTCTTCCCCCAACCAGCGTAATGACAGGAAAAAATAAAAAACAAGAGTTTGAGGATGGTGAGGATGGGATGCCTCCTGGATCCTTGGTCTACATGTCTGAAAGATCGGCCTATGTCAACAGTGACATATTTTTTCACTGGCTCAAAGATCAGTCCGTTCCCAGAAAGCCGACAGGGGCAGTTTTGTTACTGCTCGATGGTCATACTTCACACTGCAATAACGTTGAGATGCTAGAATACTGTGTTGAACACAACATCATACTGCTTTGCTTACCAAGTCATGAGACGCAATTTTTACAGCCGCTAGATAGATGCTTTTTCATATCGCTAAAATTAAACTACTACTCAGCTTGCAATTTATACATTAAAAATAATCCAGGACGAAAGCTCACTAGATTGAAATTTGGAAAGTTACTTGCTGAAGGATGGAACAAGTCTAAGTGTAAATAATGGAACTTCGGCATTCAAGGCTACGGGAATTATGCCATTCAATCCTTCTGCTATCCCAGATGACGCCTATTTGACTGAAATTAACATCGTACTTGAGGCTCCTGATGCAGGCAAAAATAAACAAAGTCCAGATGATAGTTCTCAAAGTTTTAACAAAGCCTTATCTCATGATGATCAACAACCTTGCAGATGGCAGACTGAAGATGATTCTGTACCAGAAAAACAAAATGAATCGGTTGTAGAAACTAATGCAGATACTCCCGTGAAAAGTACCCCCGGAAAAATGCTAGATATAATCTCACCCCGTTCCAGTTGTTTCCGCTGACGTTAATTCGGTTCGAAAACGAAGCAAGCAGCTGGCTGAAATTTTAACTACAGAGACAACAATTGGCGAAAAAAAAACGAAGCGTCTCGAAAAAACAGAGAAGGAGAGAAAAGTAAAGACCAGAAAATTAAAACCGGTTTTGAAGAAGCCAAAAGTGACTAAAAAGAAAACAAGGAAAGCTGCCAAAAGCGATTCATCCTCAGATGAAGGACTAGAGGCACCGACATTGGATGACTCTTCAGATGATATGGACGACGATGACCAGACTTGCACCGGTTGTGGCGAAATATATTCCCAAACCACAAAATCTGACGACTGGATTAATTGCATACGTTGCTCCAAATGGTTTCACGATTCCTGCTCCAAGTTTGTGAACTTTTGCCACGACTGTCAACTATTTTTATTTTTCTTGTGTTCTAATTCAACATATAGAAATTTTAACATGACATTTCAAAACTTGGGCCGCCATCTATCCTCGAATTACCCTATATACAGTGGAACGTGAAAAAGGACAAAAGACGGAAACCTTGCTAGTTAGCATAATTTTTTGTTGTTGCTTTCATAAAAAAACCCAAAGGATAATTTGACAAACCATAAATAATAAAACTTCCCTTATTTTCAAAAAGGTTTTATCTCTGTCTTACAGATGAGGCGGACAGGGCAGGTACTAGCATCCAAGAGGAACCAGCCCAGATCAAAAATTTGTTTGGAACCCTTGGATCAAACCCGACCTGCGAACAAAATCAAGGGATCAACCTTAACGAGCAAATATCTGCGCGCTTGGGAAGTTATACCAGAAACGGTGTCGGTAAAAGTAAATTGGAGGATCTTGTTAACAAATATCCACTAACAAAGAACTGTGACGTAAAATCACCCATCTTAAGTCCCGAGATCGAAAACTGTCTAACCAGGGATGCCATGAATCAAGAATATTTCTTATCGCAACTTCAAACTCAGCTGGCAACTGTGCTCTCAGCTATCGGACCAATACTATCAAATATCATTAGCATGGCAAACAATGCTACAATAACGGACAACCTTAGCAGACAGCGGACAAATGATCTGCAAAAATTTTAACCAACTATTAAACCATCGACGCTTCCTCGCTAAACCTTTCTTAACCCGCGATCACTAGCGCTGTTAGATTTTGTCTAACATTTTAACATTTTCCTTCAGTAAAAAACCAAGAATGGTAGTGCGCCAACGTCGATCCATGAATTCCTACTTCATCTATCGTAGTATCCCCCCCAATATTGGGTTTTGCCTGCTGCCGTTGACAAAGTTATTTTAGTGGCGTTTAGGCGAGCGCTACGAAACTGTTAGACGGAATCTAACAAGCGAGTCATCACGTTCAGGTTTTTTTGCGAAGTTACTAGAAAATATCTAACTACGCGAGTGATCTTGTTGAAAGTACTTGTAGTTCCATTTTCTCAAAATGTCATATGAAAAGGAACAGCAAAGATTGTGGGCACTTTGAGAAGAACTGGAAAAAGAAGATGCATTTTCTGCAGTAGAGTGTGATGTCTCAGATGAAGATGCACCGTCTGAACACAGCGACCATGATACGCACACCGAGCAATCCGATTTCGAGAACCTCCAACCTCAAGAGACTGAAACAGTGACTCACAATAAACTATATCACATTGGGAAAGATGGTGTAACAAAGTGATTTCAGCATAAAGACATTATCCGAAGTAAAACGCGTTCGAAAAACATTGTAACAAAAATACCGGGAGTGAAAAATGCTGCCAAAAATGTTAAAACATATATGGATTGCTGGAAATTGTTTTTTCCAGATGAAATTATTGGCCTTATCGTGGAATGTACAAACCTACAGCTTGACCTCATGAGACCTAAATATAAACGTGAGAGAGATTGTTTACCTACTGACTTTGAAGAAATGCACGCTTTTCTGGAGGTTTTGTACTTAGCTGGAGTCAAAAAATCTCACACAAACGACCTATGACTGACACATGGAACAGCACCAGAGTTTTTTTCAGCAGTTATGTCCAAGAACCGGTTTCACTTGCTAGTACAAGCTATTAGATTTGACCATAAGACAAGCAGGCAGGAACGACTAAAAGAGGACAACCTGGCTCCACTGCGCTACATCTTTGATCATTTTGTTGAAACATGTGTGCAGTACTACTCCGTTGGGGAATACATTATACCATAGACGAAATGCTTGAGGCGTTTAGGGGACGTTGTCGTTTCAGGCAATATATTGCCAATAAACCCGCGAAGTATGGTATCAAAATATATGCGGCAGTAGATGCAAGAACATTTTATACATACAATTTGGAGATATATGCTGGAAAGCAACCCAATGGCCAGTTTCAATTACCTAATGATGCTGCAAGTGTCGTAAAACGTCTTCTCAGGCATTGCAGTGGAAGCGTGCGAAATGTAACAGTCGACAATTACTTTTCTTCGATACCGCTGGCAAATGATCTATATCAAAATCACAGATTGACATTAGTAGGAACGCTGAGGAAAAACAAAAGAGAAATCCCGACTTTATTTCTAAATACCAAAATTCGTAAACCTAAAAGTAGTATGTTTGCATATGGAAAAGACCCAAATCAATGCATGCTTACATCATACATACCCAGGCGTGGCAAAAATGTTTTGATGTTATCCACATTAGACGATAACGACGAGATTGATATTGAATCTGGTGACGAACATAAGCCTTCGGTTATTACATTATTTATACCAGCAACACCGGAGATAATGCGCCTCGAAGACAATAATTACTTAGCGAGTTAGCAAAACAGCTTGCTAAACCTCATTTATTCAAGCGTGCTAGAATTCAACACTTTTCAATTCCCTTGAAGCAAAAAATTCGAAATGTCCTTGGTCATGAAGCACCTTCAGCAGAACGAGCCAACGAGGAACGAATTGGTACCCAGCGAAAGCCTAGATGCTCTTTTTGTCCAATTAGGAAAAATAGATTTACAAATTACCAATGTGATGTATGCGCCAAACCTATTTGTAAGGAACATACTATAAAAACTACAATTTTATGCCAGGACTGCGTTATACAAGAAGACGAATAGATTGAATGCACTATTTGATTGCTTTTTGACTACGATTTTGTTCATTTATTTTTTTTTAATAGTTTTCATTGTTTAATGCTACCTTTCATTGGCGCAAATGCAATGTTTTGTTTATTTCACAAACGTACTTTATGTTTTTTTAATAAATATTAACAATATTAACTGTATTTTATTTCTATATAAAATTATCCAAAATTCATATGTTAGATTAAATCTAATACGCGAGTAACGACGTAATAATTAACCGCGCTAGTGATCGCGGGTTAAAGGAAGACCAGCGAAAAATATTGAACGGAAAATCAACAACCAGGACCATCAAGTCTTCAAAGGCGCCACATAAAGAATCCATCACCAGCAGCAGTTCTTTAAACTACCAGCGAGCTCAGTACCGATCCAGGAAGAAACCAGTTAGAACAGAAGATTACAACGTATCACTCGGGAGACAGCAATCTCGAGAACAATCGCAGGTGAACTATTATCCCTCAGGCCGGGTTTCTGAACAGGTATATGATTGGAGTAAATTAACAAACAACAATATAGTTTTAAAATGGGTGAAAGGAATGTCAATACCTTTCAGAACAAGACCTACGCAATTTTTGCCGCCTAAAGTTAAAATCAGTAACTCCGAGATGCCTAAATACCCACAAGCAATAGATGAGTTAGTTAAAAAAGGGGCCATATCAAAGTGCAAACATAAAAAAGGGGAAATTTGATCGCGTTTTTTTCTGTCACAAATATAATGGCACACTTAGATTTATCCTAAATTTAAAATCATTAAATAAATTCATCGAAGCACCCCATGTAACTTCGTAATATGACTGCTACTCAACAAGGCATAGCTGAAAAACTAATCAATGAAGTAATTTTTTTTGAACGGTTTGAAAAATTAACTTTTAATACAACTATACATCGTCCTGGTCCAGTCCAGGTACCCCAAACACATCCCAGCTGTTCCAGTACAGATGCAAGAAACAAAAGCATTTCACTTGTCACAAGACTCGCAAATTATTAGTGTACCGGACACCCTGATTGAATATTTGAACTGTATTAAAGACTATTAGTATTATTTTTTCATAAAATAGGTAAAAATATATACTACATACCTTCAAATATGTCTTCAGTGCAGAGTAGATTGCATCGCATGTCTCAGGAATTATGTTTCCCAATGACTGTCTTGATATTGCTGATTAATACATTAAATCTGTATATGTACCACCAGTTATCAAAAATCGTAATGTTGCACTTAAACGTTCATGCGGTGAAATAGCTTCTCTCATGCAAGTATCCTGTTTAGCTGTAATTGGTGTAACTAAGCGCAAAAGTTCTTCGTACACAAGCTCAGGCATTCTGAAATAATTATGGAAATCTTCCTTCTCAAAACGTAACTCTCTCACTAAATTCACATGTGATAAACGTTCTCTCTTCGTAAGCCACTTCTTTAACCACACTTTTCGATTTCGTTTTTTCTTATTAGTTTGTAAACTGTAATAGGATATAATTCCTAAATAACACAAAGCTTCTTCCGTCGACGACATCGCAACACTGTGTGAGCCAGCTTCTCGTGTGTCACCGACGTCGAGCCAAGTAAGTTCACGATCTTTAAAACTGTGTACTTAAAGTTTGTACGTCTATCACCCACTTAACACGCGATAATTGGTTTACCAGCGTACCACTGGCAATACAGTTATTGGAGAAAAAACTAACATACGTGGGCACTATGCGAAAGAATAAGCGGGAGATACCAACAGAATTCATACTGCAACATATTGCCCAAAGAAAAATAAGGCAGTAATATTCATTTCTTCAAAGCACCATGAAATTGGTGAAAATAGGTTGCCGGAACTAATAACATGCTACAATCAAACGAAGGTAGGAGTAGATTTAGTAGATCAGATGAGTGAGAATTATAATGTATCCAGAACAACAAATCGATTTCCAATGGTTGTATTTTATGACTTATTGAATATATCTGGAATAAACGCTTGCTGTGTTTATAAAGCAAATCACCCTAATGATAAAGTCCTAAGATCTCACTTTATTGAAAAATTTGCTAGGGAACTAATAAAACCTCAAATAGAACGCAGGTCAACTATTTCTGTTATACCAAGAGAAATCCGCCGTCGAGCACGCCACCTGCTGGGACTGGAAGAGGTATTACCTCCTCCACCACCACCCGATATGCCGTCGCTGCTACATTTGCACGAGAAGCCGTAACAAATCAACAAGAAAAATTTGCCACAAATGTGGCAATCATGCATGCAAGGAACATATCGGCGGCTTTCTCACGAAGTGTCCTAACCAACGGTTAGTGAATTTTACAGGAGAGCAAGAAAACGAAATCAGCGTGTTGTTGATTTGAGCATTGTATGTAAAGTTTAGATATTTCCGAATTGAAAATTCACGTGTATTAGCCTATATTCACTGTGAATCATATGCCGTTTCAATATTTGCGGTAGCTTATCAAGCTATTTTGGAAAAAAATGGAAAACGCACGTAGGTCACTTCGTGAGAACTTTCAGAAGATTTTTGTCAGACAGAGCTAAAATATATTTTCATTGAAGTTCTTGTTATTATAATTTTTTAAGATATACAGAATTTGTTTCATTTACTTACTAGCAAATAATCATATTTCCAGCCAAGGGGGCGATTATCTCAGAAAATTTGTTGATTGTTAATTTTTTTAAGTAATCGTTGGTCTGCTGACAGCAAAGTTTATGTAAAAAAGTTCAGATCGACTTTTGAAGTTTGGCTACGCCCTAAAATATTTTCCTCAATGTCCATGCCTAAAATTGATGTAGATTATGACAAAAATATGACGTGATTAGATGAAGAAAACAACTCGAAACGTCAAACCAATTTTTATTGAAATAAAAACTAAAAGAAAAGCAACTAACTTAAATATTATATTTTGACATATTACCAGCAAATGTTGTGTTGTGATACATCAAAAAGGCAAAATTATCAGTAATTCATTCCGTTTCATGTGCCAAATTTTGTAAAAGTTTTGGATTTCTGGCGTTTTCGGATTTTACATAACGAAATTAAGTCGGAGTACTTCTTTTTTGTTATTTTTAAGTTGTTCTAGTTTAATATCATTTATATTATTACTATTTCTCATCAGCCTTTTTAACTCAATACTGTCATAACTAGTATCGTGGTCGCTAGACTTAAAAAATATTTTGGTGGGCGTGTCTTTTATTACAATGAACTCCGTTTAATATTTTGCCCCTCCTCAGCTTGCCGTGTGGACAATATTCTTAAATCTTTTGAAAGTTTCTTGAAGTCAAAAAATTCATTGGGAATTACTAAATAAGGTTGACGTTTTCTGGCGAATCAAAAAACCGGATAGAGTTATGAGGGTTCAAAAAGGATCTCCAATTCCCGTTATCGCCGTATGAATGCACTGTGAGCAGATTCTCCCTCACTTTGGCCATGATTCCACCACCGAGGAGCGTATACTAACAAGGATTATTGGACACTAAGGGACTTATCTTCATTTAGGTCTCTTCGTGGGAATCATAAATTTACCTTTGCATATAAGACACCCAGGGGCTAACGGTGTGTTGCCCACACTAATAGATATATAGTTATGCTTCTTCGTCAGATTAACCTGCATGGAATAATACACCTATATGCGGGTTATCTCAACTTTTGGTATTTTGTTAGTTAGAACACTTCGTGAGAAAGGCGACGATATGGTGGAAGTGTGTACGTCTAGTTTGTCAATGTAAAAAGTAGCAAATATTCGACATGCTATTTTTCGTTTTGTATATTATATAATTTGTTATTATTGCATTTATTCAAGTTGGCAAACACTTTTATTTAGGATAAAATACTTAAGTTTCTGTATTAGTTAAATTAATGTTTAACTTAATAACAATTATTGAAAACTTGCATATAAAGGCTTAAAAAAGCACGTGTATAATAATTTATGATTTCCATGAGCTGAAAAAGGTATACCAAATGTATTATTTACATATAATGAAGGCCTTTTATTTACGATAAAATGCATATTTTAATTTTTCTTTATTTTTTTTACATTTCAAAAATTAAATAAAATGGATTACCATTGTAATCCACGCGCCTAAATACGTTAGTATAATCAACGCGCCTAATGGAGGGTTAATTGAACCGTTTATTTTTTCTCTACGAACATCTACAGTATGTAATAATCATATAGGACGACAGCGAAGATTAATAGATAGATTGATCGACTTGCATGTAAGGATGATCGATCCAAATTATTCGAGCTGTTATCCAGAATGATTATTACAACCCACCCAAACCCTTTCATTTCCCTCGATCTAATTAACGATAAATAAATGCAATGATCCGTTCTAAGAGCAGGTAATGGGAACACGACATTGTTTACATTTTGCTTATCTTTGAATTTTTTGTGCTGGCCAGCATGAATCATGCATACTGCATACATGCATACTGTGTAATAATGATTCGGGACAACAGCTCGAATAATTCAGGAAAGTCGATCAATCTATCAATTTTCTATATTCGCTTTCAAGTGCTCCGACTGAAATGGATAAAAAACTGATGATGGTAAAGGTGCCATTAGATTAGATTTGGCATCGAACTTCAAGGCAACTTTTGCCTTTTGGTGCGGACGTGTGCTTCAAAAAATTCTCGAAAACGATAACGTTGATGACGTTTTGGTAAAGTATCAGAAACAGTATCAAGAGACAGCGCTTAGACACACAGCCAGGAAATAGTGTGACAGTTCCAAATGAATCATCTAACTCTGATGATGAACCAGAACCAGTTTTACAAGACAATTGCGATGACTAGGTTCCTGAAGGAATAAATGAAGAAACATGATATTTTCCGCAATTAGGGAAAATATAAAGGAACATATTTGGTAGTTACTGTTCTAGGAGGGAGTCGAAAAAAACAACCTACAGGGCATAACAGATCATGGAATTGAAGTTCTGGGTATGAAAGCGATGAATACCACGCGAGACACTTTTAAAGTTGTGGTTAATGACCAATTTATTCTTGAAGAAGAGGATATCATAGCGGTTTTTGCTAACCCTCAATTGGAAGAATGCGATGGAAAAATCATTTTCCAATTCAAAAAGGATATTGGCGTGAAAGAACTATCGAAGAAATCCAAGTTGTCCTATGCTGCTGTTATGTTTTGTTGGAAAATACTGGTATAATAACTGCAATGTATTGTTAATTAAAAATAAAGATTTGAAAAAATGACATATTTATTAAAATTAGGAGACCTATACCAGTTGCATTGGTCAATTTCACCACCATCAGTTTTTGAAAAATAGTTCTTAAACTATCAATATTATTCCATTTTGGATGAAATTGATCAAGTCTATATGTTTAATACGACGTGTACGTTCGATAAAATGTATGCTGATATTCGTCCCAAACAAGGTATGGATTTGATCAATCGTAGTTTTTTTCTTTGCCAAAACTATAAAACATTTTTCATTTCCGATAGTAGGAAGTCAGGTAAACAAACGTAAAAAATGATACTTGTAATGACCAAAAGCATATTTTAAAATTTTATGATTAAAATAAGAAAATAAATGACCAATTTACCCCCAGACTACGGTATCGTTTGTAGCTGGTGAAAAGGTCAAGTCCTGTGTTTGGATACATCTTCGCTCGTCTGCCGAGTTCAGGCTGATTAGTAAATTATTTCCCTGTAGAAAATTTAAATACCATAAGTTTTGTCCTATTAATATTGATAATTACTTGTCACACCATTTTTTGACTGGTTGTATCACTATCAATTTTGGTATTAATTTTATGTATACCTGTGTATTGCGGTATTTCCAGCAAAAAGTACGAATGTACCATTTACGTTTAAGTTTATTAAATCATTCATGAAAAAGGAACCATGTAAGTCATCTGAATTTCTCGCCGAAAAAAGCGTGGAAAATATAAATTATGCTCGAACTCACTTCATAGCATTGAGGCGAAATTTCACATTTGATTTTTGGACACATCATTCATAAAATAAGATAAAAACACTTATAATTTCTGGAGGCGCACATTTTTTGGAAACACTTATTTTTACTATCCGTATGTGTATATGATTTTATCATTTACCAGTACATTCATGTTTCCACCTACTATGGACCAAGTTGGGAACCCTGAGCGGCTTTGTACACTTTGGACATATAAAATTCGGTTCCATAGAATGCATCTGTGTGAGATGCGCCAACATATTCATGGGTGTCGTATGCTGAATATTACAAAACTCGCACTTATAATTCACTTTGGGGAACAGCTCTTGCACATCTGTCCTAACATTATTTTTGAATTCGTTAAGATACACGAAAGAAACGTCGTTGGCTTTTGTATCCTGGAATGGAGTGAAGTAGAAGAGGGAGGTTGCCATTTTTGGGATGAACATTTCGCAGTAGTTCACCTCCGCCTTCATGCCTGTCATCGCAGTATTTCTGAAAACAAAAATGCAGTTGTAGCCATATATTGTTCCTTTCACGGATTTTGGCGGTCAGGTCACAGTTTGATACTACATAGGTACGCTCATCGACTAATAGTGCCATGTGCGTAGCTTAGCTTCTCAAAGGGAAATTGCACACTGCACAAGCTGATTCGTAACGCAGCTGCTATTCCCTCTTGCACACACGATTTGTACAGGGCAGGTGTTTTGGCTCACTTTCTGAAAATACTTCTGATACAGGCTGCCGAGATAGTAGTTGCATCTTCAGCCACTACTACATTTCATATAAAAAATCAACAGCAGTAGACACAAGTTGTCATAATAACTGTGACAAGGATAAGTGTGGAAGACTCATACGTGGACGAGAAAAATGTCAATGCATTTGGAGAAGACTAAAAAACATAGTTTTTGAGTTTACACAAACATCCGCGTATCGATCGCGACTGCATATGTGTGACCCACCAAAAACCGTGAAATGATCTATACCAGTGAACATCGATTTTAATTTAATCAGACAAAAGGTAGCGCAAAGTTGAAAAAATCTGTAACAACTTCAATCCAACTAAGTCAGGGCCAGTTTATCAATGCTCAAGTTATGACCTCAAACTAATAGTCAACGCTAGCTCATAGCTAAAAGTGATGACTAACCTATTTAGGTCTTATTCAGAACTATCAAAGAGACATTGGAAGTTTTATGATTTTACCGTTGTCATATAGTGATGCGTGGGTCTCTTGAGGTGCTCTTTCCAAAATTGAAAACGGGAAACGATAATAGAATGTCTGCTCTAAAAAGTCCTATAGCATTTCAAGGATTCCTATGACAGAATTTTAAAAATACCTTGCATATCTATAATCCAGACGAAGTCTCGTTGCCCAAATCATCGAGTGCGTAGATTCCGAATCCAATGTTATTTTGACGCTACAATGAACGGGGAATCCCAAGTAAACCATTACCTGCCTCAAGTTTGGTCTTATGACCATTCACTTTTTTTGACTGCTATATTCGAGTTCACGCCTCAGATTTCTCAGGTACATCAACATTCAATCGTTGGTAGCAGAGGAAGACAGAGAAAACTCATTCATCATGTCTGTTTCTGAGACTTCTGGCGAATGGTCCGTTTTTAAAACGTGTGATGGAGGTGCTTTCAATTTTTCCAATACCACCTTCTATATACAAGGGCTTATCTGAATACGTTGTCAAACACTATTAGCACATATCTTTAACATGTCAATTTCCCAACATGTATTTCCAGAAGCTCTAAAAACATCCTCTTTTGTCCCAGTATTTAAAAGTAGTAAAAATGAAGTAACTATCGATCATTATTATCATTAATTACTTGGCTAAACTTTTTGAAAATACATTATTTGAGGATATATTTGATGCATTAAGAGCTAAACTATCACCCATGCATCATGTCTCTATGCAGATCGGTCGACTCTGACTAACTTGATGTAATCTATACTGATTGCGAGAAAGCATTCGACAAAATTGATCATTGCATACTGATAGACAGGCTAGCAGTGCATCGATTTTCCCCACAGGCATGCCTCTCCCTATGCTCTTACTTGACAGAGAAAATACAAAAGGTTAGGATTGGAGGTTATTTTTTAGAGTATATTCCCACGTCTGGTGTACCTCAGGGAGGTAACCTGAGGCCTATAGCTTTTCTAATATTTATTGATCCTATCCCAAAATGTATTTCACGTTCATTCTGTTTCATGTTTGCGGATTATTTCAAGCTTATCAAGGAAATATCATGTTTAGAGGATAGCTACAATTATAGATCTGGACAGTGTTTGCAATTAGTTCACAGATAATAACATGCCTTTATGGGCATACTGAAAAACCCGGATATCAGAGCACAAAAGAGACTAAGAATTTCCAAACAAAAGAGAGACACACAACTAGTCCAACACATGTTTTCGAAATGCCTTGAATTAATTCTGATTCTTCTGAAGTCCTATGTAGGAATGATAATTTGTAAAAAAAGGATGTTCCAGGAAATGTTGAAAATTAAAAAACATAATAATGCAGTCAATAGAATCAATTTCGTGAAAGCAAAGTAACAACCACCACATCACCAACAAAAAGGCAAAACATCAAATATAGCAAAAAAATATTTTTACTATTTAGAAATATCTTTTTCCATCAATCTATGTCTAGATATATCCCCGTAACAGTACCTACTTCATTGTCACATTGTTAAGTTGGGAGTCTAAATGATAATATCTAAGGTGTTCATAACATTGGATTATTATTTGTATACCACAGTTACTAACTAAAAAGGGGAGCTCCGTATATAATATTTGTTTCTCCGGAAACAAAACACAAAAAAAAACACTGGTTTTGAATATCCACCTAAACTACATGAAATTTCTGATAATTTTAAACAGAAAATTTAACCTCAATATAACAAAGGTAACACGGAACAGCAGAAATATATAAAGAATTCCATAACCAAGAATGATATTGGAGCCATACACATGCCTTTCTGAAGGATAGCAATAATTACAGAAATCAAGAGAAGGTCATAAAGGCGTAAAACAGTTGACAGCAAGGTCATACTATATCTGCAGCATACAAAAAACCAAAACAAAATACGACTTTCTCAATGTGGGGAATTTCGAAATACTACTATTCTCTTTAGTTCTAAATGCTAGGTTAGGTGAGAGATCATGTAATCACGTAAATTAGGTGTTTGTGACATTGACTTAAAAGAATAGAAATAAAAAACCCTTTGACGACAGCCCGTGTACAGGGTAAATCAAATGAGTAGATTCAGAGTTTGGTGTTAAAATTTTGATCAAGGGCAACTCCAAGTGACCCTTATTCCATAAATTCTCACATTTGCAAGCAGGAGGCAATATTTTGAGTTCGAAGGTATCAAATCCAAGGATAAATTTCCAACTTCAGCTGTGCCTCAAGGCTCTGCTTTTCATTATTTTTATTAACCACATTGTTGATAATATCGACTGTTACCATTTGATTTATCCTGTTGAATGGAAAATTTTTTACAGTGTCGAAAACAGTGATTGTGCTCATCAGCAGAGAGAATTTGACAAGGTATTAGAATGGTGTAAACAATCTGTAAGTCAACATCAGCAAATGTAGTGTTATGTCATACTCAAGAAAGATGCTTCCCATGCAATTCAATTATCAAGTCAATAATGGTGCTTTGCAGAGAGTACATTAGCATAAGGACCTAAGTGTGATCTTTGACAATTCTCTAAGCTTCAATCCTCATATAGAGTAAATTCCTCAAGCTGTTAATAGATTTGTTAACAGAAATGTTTTACTTGAAACACCTTTTACCACCCTACCCCATGAACTAACTTACTATTGCACCAACCTCTGTACTCAATAAGTTCATGTTACAATCATCTTCAGGACTATTTTGATATACTTAGTACAAAATTATCATACATCAAGCATAACATGTGCCGCTTAGTTAGTGTGTAATACATTACTTTGTTTGTCATCTTGCTGTATTCCCACCAATAATTGATATACAGGGTGTCCCAGAAGTCGACGTCAAGCCGAAACCGGGTGATAGGCAAAGTCATAACGGCTATCAGAAAAATATTTAAAAAAATTTTATGTACGTGTTTTGAAAATTATAGGTCTTTGAAAAAAATATAGAAATTTCAAACCCTACGGCAGTCTGTCAACTCCTGTTACTACAAATATTACCTTTTTTTTGGATTTTATTTTTACAATATAATGATGAATAATGCATCTTCAAACTGGTGTCTCAACCTTACTGCCAACTTTTCTCGTTCAGGAAAAAATGCCACTTATTTCCCAACCAAGTATTCCAAAGTAAAACTTTGCTCAACTTTAACTGGCTGTACTGGAAAAAAAATGAACTACGAGAGTTTGGCAAGTAACCTTAAAAGTTGGCACATTTAATAAGGATTCCAAAATGGTATAACACTTAGAAGATTACTCGTTAACTTATGCACAATTTTTATTTGAAGAAAAACTGATGAAAATTTTTCAAAATTTCCTAATTAAACAGCGATTATGAAAACGCACAAGGACCCTTAAGGATAACTGGTTGCACAACAGTGGGCGTCAAAATGCTGCTGATGATGATTTACTTTTACAGCAAATGCTCAAACTGTTTTCCTTCAGCCGCAATACACGCTGGACATCTTCTTAAAAAAGATCGGGTTATTAAACGAGCGAATCCACGGTTATTAACAAACTCAGCTGCTTCCAATAGTCTTTGCCGCTCAGCTACATTTTGAATCGGCTTGAAATACACTTTTTCTTTTACAGTTCCCCAGTAAAAAAAATCTAACGGATTCAAATCTGGTGACCGGACTGGCCACGGTATTGTACCAGACCGCCCTATCCATCTGACTGGAAAGTTTTGATCGAGATACTCTCTCACTGAGAGTGCATAGTGCGCTGGGCAGCCATCATGCTGAAACCACATGTCCCTGTAAATACTCAGTGGCACGTCCTTCAATAAATTTTCTAAATGATTAATTTTGCAAAAAACCTAAATAAACCTCAGCAGTCAAAGTCTCTGGGAACTCAAACGGACCGATTATTTTACCATTTAAAATTCCTATCCAATGATTTATCTTGAAGCGATATTGAGATTTATCTTCTCTCATCAAATGTGGGTTTGCTACGTGCCACTCGCGTAAATTATGCAGGTTCATGTACCCATCTTTCTTAAATGTGGTCTCATCTGACCATAAATTTTTTTCAAAGAACCGTGGATCTTCCCTGTGTCTTTCTAACATTGTGCGACAAAAAGCAACTCGGGGCAGAAGAGCTTGAACACGCTGTACGTGGTATGGATGGAGCACGTTTTTTTGCAAGATTCTATGGGCTGTACTTTTGGGCACACCTGTTTTTAGTTCTATTGCACGCACTGAAGTACTCGGGTCTTCTTCGACAGCTCCTAGCACCACGTCTTCGTAAGGAAGGAAAGATCTTCCCTCACCATGTGATTGGTTTGGTAGTTGGCCCTCTGAGAACAGTAAGCGGTGCACATTTGTGAACAGTCGATGATCTGGATGACGAGCTGCATTCGGGTACCTCTCACAGTAAAGTCTCGCTGCAGCACTAGCGTTGCATCTGCATTCCCCATAAATGAGGTGCATGTTAGCATATTCTTGTACGGTGTACACGGACATAGCGGCACTGCACAATCACACTATCAAAGATAGTCTAAGGAAAGCAAATGTCGTTTTGAAGAGCAATTAAACAGTCCAAATCCAAATCACAAGCGATCAACAGTCCAGTTCTCGAATCCAAAATTAGTAACAGTACGAAATCAACAAGCACGAACATGTAAAGATGCGCAGCAAACGAAGGAGTACTGATCGGTATCAAAGTGTGCAATAGCAAGTAAGTGATGTGCTTCATCCATACCACATACAGCGTGTTCAACCTCTCCTGCCCCGGGATTATGAGCCCCGAGTTGCTTTTTGTCGCACAATGTTAGAAAAACACAGGAAAGATCCACAGTTCTTTGAAAAAATTTTATGGTCGGATGAGACCACATTTAAGAAAGATGGGTACATGAACCTGCATAACTTACACGAGTGGCACGTAGCAAACCCACATTTGATGAGAGAAGATAAGTCTCAATATCGCTTCAAGATAAACCATTGAACAGGAATTTTAAATGGTAAAATAATCGGTCCGTTTGAGTTCCCAGAGACTTTGACTGCTGAGGTTTATTTAGGTTTTTGGCAAAATCATTTAGAAAATTTATTGAAGGACGTGCCACTGAGTATTTACAGGGACATGTGGTTTCAGCATGATGGCTGCCCAGCGCACTATGCACTCTCAGTGAGAGAGTATCTCGATCAAAACTTTCCATGCAGATGGATAAGGTGGTCTGGTACAATACCGATTCAAAATGTAGCTGAGCTACGGCAAAGACTATTGGAAGCAGCTTAGTTTGTTAATAACCGTGGATTCGCTCGTTTAATAACCCGATCTTTTTTAAGATGTCGAGCGTGTATTGCGGCTGAAGGAAACAGGAAGAGTTTGAGCATTTGCTGTAAAGGTAAATCATCATCAGCAGCATTTTGATGCCCACTGTTGTGCAAACAGTTATCCTTAAGGGTCCTTGTGCGTTTTCATAATCGCTGTTTAATTACGAAATTTTGAAAAATTTTCATCAGTTTTTTTTCAAATAAAAATTGTGCATAAGTTAACGAGTAATCTTCTAAGTGTTATACCATTTTGGAATCGTTATTAAATGCGCCAACTTTTAAGGTTACTTGCCAAACTCTCGTAGTACATTTTTTTCCAGTACAGCCAGTTAAAGTTGAGCAAAGTTTTACTTTGGAATACTTGGTTGGGAAATGAGTGGCAATTTTTCCTGAACGAGAAAAGTTGGCAGTAAGGTTGAGACCCCAGTTTGAAGATGCATTATTCATCATTACATTGTAAAAATAAAATCCAAAAAAAGGTATATCTTTTTCAAAGACCTATAATTTTCAAAACACATACATACAACTTTTTTAAATATTTTTCTGATAGCTGTTATGACTTTGCCTATCACCCGGTTTCGGCTTGACGTCGACTTCTGGGACACCCTGTATATGTTGGTGGTGTATAAATAAATAAATAAACCAGAATATCAAGTTTATTCCATTTAGCTGTCCCATACTGTCAATGCCAACATTTTGTCTATTATTTCAGTTTTGCTGCAGATGGATTGAAAGGGTTCAGATAAAGTTTGATGTGACGCCCCTCTATGCATCTGATACATACCCTTTAGTAATCTTCTTAGTCCTTGAATAATGGTTCCTTCCAATATTGAACACTACCGAACTATTTGATGCCATTGTATTGTTCATGCCCATTTCCTCTATATCTTTCAGAAACTCGTCAAAAAGTATTGCTATTATATTTATCTCTGCTCTGGTAGCCTAGAATTTAGGGGAATCAGAAAGGATATTGAATATTATATGAGTATATATAGCATTATAAAAAAAGGGAACAGATTATTCGTATCTAACTCAAGTTCTGGGCTCAATTTTTTCAGTGACTGATGATTAGGTCAAGTATGTACTAAACAATTTGAAATGCAACCATTGTCAAAACAGTAATTTCTTCACCAAATGTTTCAGTAGGAAGTAATGAAAGTAGGATTAATCCAAGCATTGTTTAACATAACTACAGGAGAGAACTGGAGTACCTATTGAAAAATTAGTTATAACCATGACTGAAACAGATAAACAAATTAAGATTCTCACCTCTCCTACAGTTTCCAGAACATTTATATACTCAGTCACATATTTTCCCAACAATTTTGCTGTATAACAAAACCTAGGACTATTCTCATCAATTATAGACACCTCCTCAATATAATCCTGTTTAAAAGAAGGAAACTGCATATTTGCAAAAGCAAGATATCTTTGAAATGTGCCACAATTTTTTCTCTCAAAGCTGAACTCAGGACTGATGAATTTCACTGTCACATATGGCCAATTCACTAAATCTCTCAAATGTATATCTGGCCACTTCAATGGTGGATGTTTTTTTATCACTATATTGTCTGTAAGAAGTGGAAACGTGACAGATATATTTTCTGGAATAGAGATATATTTATTGTAACACATTTGTATGCCAAACTCTTAGGACACACACATATAACACTATTTCACAGTAAAGTAAAAATACAGAGTTCATGAAAATTTGAATTTAAGGATGCAAGTTTACAAATGTTGATTCATTTTATCACTACACATATACAGGGTGATTCAAAAAACAATGGCATGTGTAGAGCATGGAATGCATCCAAAATAAATAAATAACTTTCTATAACTTTTTAATTACTGGCAAGTCGACATAAGGACAAAACATAAATATTACCATTATCCTATTAGCTAGGAGATAGGCAGCCTAGTACTATATTCCCACCTCCAGAATATTATCCAAAATAAAATGTGATTCTGTAGCATCCTCTATGAGAATTTGTCACAGCTATTTCTTTAATTACTATAAATACTTTGAAAAGGATAGTGACTTATAAATGGCGCTACCTATATGCTTGTATATGACATGACCTGACCTGACATGCATGCATACAGAGAAAACTGTGAGGAGCGCCAACATAACCTAATTAGATTAGTACCAAATAGAAATGAAGCTATAAATAAAAGGTGGTGGCTAACTATAGATCTTTCTGTTTTAGAACATCAGCTATAGCATAACTCACAGCCTCCCTTATCAGAGGGTTAGAATATTTGTCTGCAAGTTCTTTGATAAACTAACTGAGAGGGGGAATGTTGACATGACCCTATGGTATCTCATTTTATCTTAGATAACTTTTCGGATGCAGATAGCATTAGGTTGGCTACCTTCAGGTAAACATGTTAATCAATGATATTATTTATATAATACTAAGGGAAGATAGCAGTATCCTCCAAGTATTCAAATAATTTTTTCTCCAAAATGAATAGTCCAGCAAAAATTTTTCAAGACAGGCAATTGATGTAGAAATGAATATTAAGGTATCACAACATGTCAACTCATGAGGCAGAAAGAAATTCAATTAGAACAATGTTAATTATTTGGTCAATAAGTGCTTTACCTTCAGAATCTGTGAAGACTAGAGTGTTAACGGCATTTGAGGAACAATTTATCACAATCGAACAAGGTGATGTCCCCTTGGTACTCAAATAATCTGTTTGAGAGCCTCTTGTAATACACTTTTCCAGCTTTGCTTTCATTTCTTCACTTTCCATTTTCATTGCTGCTGGATACGCATTTCTGATAGCGTAGTTCATTTTCAAAACAATGTATTGCTTGAATTTGTCATACCAGTCTTTGAAATGCAGTTTGCCACTAAAATATTCTTTACTCCTCTGCCATCCTGGCCAATGTTTGATGTAGTAGCATAGAATGTACGGTAGAACATCGGTTAAGTCACTGTCTAGGTTTTTTGTATTCATCATTAGTTCGTTGTTAAGAATAGTGTTTAATTCCTCAATCTCCAGATAGAGGATCTTTCGATCAACCAGTGATAAGAAACATTTTCTGAGGAGACCATTTTTGGGTATATCCGAAGTACGAGGTGCCACTGTGGCTTCTTCCATAATGATGTTAAATACTTATTCTAGCAAACTGTAGGTCTGTAGTACAAAACAGGTACTCAATGCAAGTTTTGCGAGGTAAACAGAAGACATTTGATGCACTCAAACATATCACTTCCTAGGTCTCTGAGGATCTAGATCATAAAAACATTCATGAAGGGGCCGAATTACGATTTTCCCGGCAAGATTTGAGGAGGAATTCAACATTTCAACTTTACGACACCACTTCACACTTCAGACGCCAACTTACGACAGTCATAACCACAAAACCACACCACAAGTCATAACCATAATCAAATCCAAGCGGATAACCAAAATTTCCGTATTATGTACCGCGGTTATAATATGGTTCAAATTGACACACGGGATGGTGACGTCAGTTACTCGAATCGCTTGAACGCGTTGGTTTTAACCGCGGTTTGTTGCAAGTTGTTTATTTTAGAAAAGCGCGTATATAATTTCTGATTATTTTTATTATCACTTAATAATCGGTACTTTTTCGTCTACAACGGGGTATGGAGAGTTGAAAAAAAGAAAACTTTCATAATATTAATGAGAGGAATGTTTTTTTTCCAAAAAAAATTTTTACTGATAGAACCATGGCTTTGTAGCTATGATAACTTTCAATTCTCTAAACTTTTCCGCATGTCAAAGAAAATATTTATTGATTTAGCGATGAAAAAAGATATTAACAAAACCGTAAACAGGTGGACATCATCCAGTGAGTTTATACGGCCATATTTTAATATTCTTGTGGTATATGGCTATACAGGATACTTTTTTAAGTGTAGGAACTAGATTTAAAGTGTCCCCAACAACAGTGATGATTACAAATAATGCTAAAACTGAAGTCAGCCTGTGTCAAGTTTCCCAAAAATGAAGCTGAAGTACAATAAAAATATCCAATACCCGGCAAAATTCTAACTTGTCACATGTCAAATAATAACCAGAAATATAAAACTACTCCGGAGTTGGGTAAATACCACAATTTTGCGGTGATAACTATGACATATAACAGCTGATTCATGACGTCACGGATCTTATAACCAAACTGATAACCACACTCGCTTGAACGGATCGGTAAATACCAATCCAAAATGGTAAATACCATTTCCATTTGGTTATCCGCTTGAATTTGATTCATAACCCTTAAATTCCGATGACAGTGACACGCCAATCTCTGATTCTCTGGCAAGTAGGGCCTCCTATGGCGAATTTACAAGGGAGGTACAACAACTTTCTAAACAATAATTATAAAACAAAACAATAATGAAAACTTCAAAAAAGGGCGGTTCCTGCATTTGTGTCAGCGGAGAGTCACATGATTCATGTTCAGGAAGATATTCGTCTTTGGGATAGAAGTAGAAGCAGCATTGCTAATAATTTGTATGGGTATTGGTGAAATTTTGGTCTGTTCGTCCATCTTAAGCCGGTTTTTTAGCAAAAATGGATCCATTTTTTAAACGAACCTTTACCCGTACTGCTCTTCAGTCCCCTATCTCTGTCGATTTTTCCCTCAGAGTTGCCTTATAGGATCATACAAAAAACATGCAGAGCAGTTGCTGTTCTCTAAAATAAGCGGGACAAAATGGATCTATTACAATTGATTGATTCATATATAATTAATCGTTCTGGGATTTCCGAGTGAGCCTTATTATTTTGACACAGTTTGTAAATTATGAAACCAATTCCGAATACTGGTTCCCCTTGTTTTGAGAATTTTGTAATTCTCATAATAGATGTATCATCAGCGATATGAAAAACTACGGATACTTTTTGTTAAAAACTGTTAATATTATCGAAATCAAAGATGAATCAATTGCTTGAAACAACCACAGATTCTAATACAGCATAACTCAAAACTGACAGGTTTTTAAAAGAGCAAAAAAAACGGCGAATCATTGGATTGCCTATCGAACGAAACCCATATCTCGATTGCACCATTTTATGAGTTACGCGATGTTAAAACTTGAGCGACGATATGAGTATCAGAATTGTCTCAAGAGTTGCCAATTAAACTCTTGCCACATGTTTGGGAAACACCCTGTATATGGCTAACATCAAAAATTCCATGATGCTTACTTACTACTTACTATTTCAGTCCAAAAGTACTTTTATCAATTTTGCTCTCAGCCTTAAAGACGCGCGCGAAAAGGTTTTATCTTATATTCCCGACAGTGTCTGAATTTTCAATAAACTACCTTAATCACAGAGCACATGAGGCTCAATTTCCAATAAAGCACCAACGGGCATGCAGTGCTACTAAGCCGAAGAACGCAGAAACACTATTTTATTTATATTTGCGTCAAGCTGAACGTATAGGCAACTAAACTGTATCCATCGAAGAAACAAAGTAAAATCAAACATATACACCCGTATTGCACGTGATCAAGGACTTAACCGTAGGAGACGCTACAGGGCCGTATCAAGCTATTGTGACTGATCTATCAAAAAATGTCGTACAAGATATGTGTTGCTGTAAATTCTATCACAAGCATAGTAAATTATCAGGAATATACCACGCCTTTCTAATCATATTTCGACATTAGGAATCAGTGCAAAAAATTCTGTATTCACCATTTCAGCAAAATGTTACTAAAACGCACACGAAAAAAACTTGTGGACCATCTCAATTGAAATTGTTCATATTTTAATATTAACTTACATATATACCCAATAATATCTACAAATCAACCTTCTATTCACAATGCAGAGCAAATTTTTTTGAGCAAATAGAAACTACAGACGTAGTAGTAGTAGTACAAAAGTTTATTACATACTCCATAAAGTTTGTTAGTTTGATTGCTATTAAAATTTACATGAGAAATAGGAAGAAGGTCAAAATGGCACTATTATGCTTTGGAACTCCTAAATTAACCCTAATTTTGTGTAATTATAAATTTGGAATTTCCACATTAATAACTAGAAACTTACACTTTGATTGCAGTCTATAATGAACTTACCTGTCTTGCCAAAAAGCCCGTTAAACTGCCAGTCTTAATGGTATCAATCGATTTATATGCTGTATTCCGAGGAGCTTGAATCATCAGAATTGTTGATGTCAATTATAAGGGGTTCAACTTGGGTGTCAATGATATTGTCCATATCCCACATTTTGGTTTCAACCTTCTCTTAGACATGGTCAATACATGTTTTCCATTTTGCTGGCGTAATTCTATCGACAGCAACATCAAACAGTTTTTTAAGGTCAGAAAACTTAAAAGTGCTGTTATTTGACGCCACGTATTGCTTGATGTCGGCCCAAATCAACTCGATAGGATTCAGTTCGCAGTGATAGGGAGGCAGCTTGAGAATCGTTTTATTTTGGTTTTTGGCCATTTCGTCAACAATTTTTAAATCATATTCATACTTATGTTGCTTGACTATATTTATCAGCTCAGCTTTGACCATTGTTTGGTCGAAGTCGATCTTCTTTGAGACAAGCTGCTGTTGAATGTCTGCCTTTTTGGTGGCCATTGTTGGAATTTTTTCCAATTTTCTGGAGTGGTACGGGGCATTATCCATCACAATAATTGCGTTATCATCAAGTGTCGGCAAAATTTTTTTGAACCAATTTTCAAATGAGTTACCATCCATTTCTTCGTGATAGTCTCCAGTTTTTTTGGATTCAAATGCCCACAATGCTTCAGGAACAAATCCATCTACGCTACCTATGTGGCAAATGATCAGGCGTTTTCCCTTGCCTGAAAGTAATTAGTTATTTTAATTCTCAGCGAGCGCACTAAATGACGAAATTAAGCAACTTACTCTTTTTAGGTTAGTGTAGGATAGGGTCTTAGATTAGTTTTTGGGTGAAGGAAATACTCAGAAACTTGGATGAGATAGCAAAACTGAGTTCGGAGCTTCCAAATCATTGATTCGATCAGAAAATGAATTATCTGCATCCAAAAAAGTTCATATACTTCGAAACTTACCTGCAGGATTTTTCAATCCCATCGAAAGGCCATCTAAAAAAGCCTGCCTTGAGGACCTCGCAGATCTGTCTACCCATACCCAAACCTTTCCCTGCGTATGCCCCGCGTTCACCCATGTTTCGTCTAAATAATAAATTTTTCTTCCTTCAGCGCGGAATTGCCTAATTTTTCTAAGGTATCCTCTCCTCCAGATAACAATTTCCTCCTTTTCTATCAATAAACTATTCCTTCCTCTTTTCAAAAATCGAAAGTCTAGTTCTTTCAACAGCTTATGGAACGTAGATCTTTTAAAATTTGGCAGGTCCTCATCATCATTCACTTGCTTCAGTATTTTATCTATTGTAGGTATTTCATTAATGAAGAAAAAGTGATGTACTTTTCTTCTAATGGCACTTTTGTCAGTCATCTATTTTTTCGATGATTTTTTTTCTCGCTGGATATGTTTTTGGCTCAGATAGTGAGTGATTTTGTCTATATTCCTTCAAGATTTTGTAAACACTTGATCGACCTACTCCAGAAATTTCAGCAACCTTACATACGATATTTTCTATAGCCAATCCACTATTCTCTTGCATCTGGTTCTTGTAGATATTTAGAATAATTTGTTTTTCACCTGCGCTAAGATGAAGCTTTTTAGCCCTTTTTCTGGGTGACGTTAAGCTGATTTCAACCACTTCATCAGCTGTATCTGCGTCAGACATTTTAGACTAATATTAAATTTCCGCAAGAAAAATCAAGTCAAGACGTGCATAAAACGTTCGCGCTCATAAACGGGTATCCGTAACTGATTACAATCCTGTGCGTGGTGACGAACCATCAACGTGACGCTGAGAGTTCCCTCTACTATGCAGCGTTGCCAGGCTTAATGTCACAATGATCATGTTTTATTGGGAAAATTGTCAGAAATCGCCGAATGTTGAACAGAAACATTACAAGAAGTCTAACCTTGAAATGTGAGGCTACAAATCGATATTCTTATAGGGGGGAAGGGTAGGGAGCTGTTATGGTTCCTATTAACCTTGGTGAAAGTTGGAAACGGTAATATCATATATGGCATACATTCGGTTGAAGGTGTGTGCACGGAAAATAGATTGCGGATAGGATTTTAATAAATAAATCTGCACAAAAAAACACAAAAGGAGATTTTTGTATTTCCCTGAAGAATATCTCAAGGTTATTTCAGATGTACTCATCGAAACATTATGGAAGGATTATCGAAACCTTATTTTCAATTGCGATAGGGCCACATACCTCGACATCGCATTAATGTGAAAAATAAGACAATAGAAAAAAATTCCCTCACTGATGCTATCTCTTAGGAAAAATTTAACTATAAAGATTGCACAAAAATTTTCTTTACCTTTTTGAGCTTGTTTTCGCATATCCGTATATGCCGTTCATAATTTGCTGCAGATCAAATTGGAATATACCTTTGTGATGCCATTTATTGTTATATAATGTCCTTTACAACAGTTATTGCACGTATTGCACCAACAGATTGATTTGTGATCCATGCGAATGTGATCAACCACTCTGGCGAAAACTCGCCGAGCGTGGCAACCGTGCGACTTTGTCTGGAGGCTCGTCGCTACAAGCCAATCAGGAAGAGGCCGACAGAGCGCTATGGCTACCGATCACGCGTTGATCACGAATCAACCACTGTTTACGATTACTTTGTAGCTTCGTTAGATACACTTTAGACTTATACAGCCCTCTTATTTCCACGCCATCATCGATGCGCTTACAATTGGTCAGGGTTGCCGGGTGTGGTGATTTTTCACCAAATCTGGTGATTTTTTACCCGTTTGCATCCATTTCATCTTTGCAACAAGTATTTTATTAAATGTAAATAAGATATTCGACAGTAATGAATATTAGTGGTCAAACTAGGTTCGCCCAGGGGGGGTCACAACTTAGATCCGCGTTTGCTTTTTTTTTATACTCCAACTACCACGAAGGCCTAAGGCCTAAGCTCCCATTGGGTACCGTGGGGCTATAGGGGGATACATGGGACGCCACACGGACTCTGGCGAGGGAACACGTGTGCATGCAACATGCACACATTCTGGCTCCGCCTACGAGAACCGCCGGGTGGTACCTCCGCGTTCGATAGTCAGAGACCATCTACCACCTACGGACAATCACAACATGCATAGCCAAGAGAAAAATTTCTCCTGGGACGGGACTCGAACCCGCACAGCGCACGGCGACTGATCAGGAGACCGAAGAGTCTACTACTGCGGCCACCGCTGATGCCTAAAACAAACACACAACATTCATGGCGAAGGCGAGATTCGAACTCGCGGCCCGGCCGGCCGGCTGATCAGAAGCACGACACTCTGACCCACGCGGCCAACCGAGGTCCGTCTGCTTCAATAATCCTTGCATTTTGATTGATTTAGATGGATTTTGGTATCCTGCGAAAATCTGCTTCGTAAGTTTCGAATCAATTGTCAATAGAATAGGTGGAACAGATTTTACGAAATTAATTTTGTGTACAGACGAGGCCACATTTACACGAAATGGAGTTTACAAATTCCACAACAATCGTGTTTGGGCAGTAGAAAATCCGCATGCTGTAAAAAGAACTCATTTTCAACATACATTTTCATTAAATGTTAGTGCTGGCGTGGTAAATGACATGCTTATTGGACCCTACTTTTTTCCACCTAGGCTTACCGGTTTATTTAGATTTTCTTCGACACAATCTGCCACAATTATTAGAATACGTTCCTATAAATGGGAGAGAGACTATCTGGTTCCTACATGATGGGGCTCCACCACATTTTAGATGAGAGTTTTACAAACATCTAAATAATGAGTTTCCGAATAGATGGATGTGGTGCAATAGACCCATTTCTTGGCCTGCTCGCTCCCCGGATTCAACCCTTGCGATTTTTTTCTGTGAGTCTATATGAAAGAGTTGGTGTACTATGAAGAAGCAGTAAATACTCTGGAAGAACTTCAACAGCGCAGTGAAAATGCTTGTGATTTGATTCGTGGACACTGGGATTTAATTTTTGAAGCTTGTAAAGAGTCGTGGATTCGCCGAGCAAGAATTTTGAACATTTAACTTGATAATGATTTATCTCTAAATCATTTTTAATAATTTAAACTAACTCTCTTATTATTCAACTTTAATACAGGTGATTTTTGGTATATCAATTTCTTCTGACGAGTTCTACCAGCTGTTAAAATAAATAAATCGAATTTGAAAACACCATGTATAATGGCCTAACCTACATAATGTCAAAAAAACTATAAAATGCCAACTTGTTGACTAAGTAGGCTAGTAAGCAAACAGTTTCTTCCCCGCTTGCTACAAGAGAATGAAGTGAACGGCGATCTAGTTCCAAGTTGGCATCTTGTAGGAAAACCTACATAATATCAAAAAAAGACATGTCACAAAAAACCGACATGTCATGTTTCAAGTTACGAAATAGTCTTGCAGATGCCAAACTAAACTTTTTAAATATGTATATATGATGTGACAATAAGTTTGGTTAAAGTGGCTGGCGACTTGGCTATGGCGTCCGGCACAGGTACCATGTAAAAAACCAATAAAACGTCCAAAAAAAACTATAATCCATCTATACCGATGTTTTGGTCAGATTTAGACAACAAGGTGGTATCGTTTGCAAATAAGAAGCAGGTTCCGTTATCAATACTCAATGGCAGATCATTGATACACATTAGAAAGCAGGGGGCCAAGTACTGATCCCTACGGTACCCCGTTGCTAGTAGGCAAAAGTCAGAGGCGGTACCCTCAGAGCATACATATTGTTAGCTCGGCATGGGTATCATGTAAAAAACCTATAAGACTTCAAAAAAAAACCTATAAGATGTCATCTTGCAAACTAGGTAGTTTTTAGGGCGCAAACAGTCATTCCACGTTTGCTCACTAGGATCGTTGTGAACGTCCATCTAAGGAGGAATCACTCAACTAAGCTACACGCATTATTGGTTGCATACTGTTGTGAGGCTGAGTGATCTGTGTCTGTAGTTTTTATCTCTGATAAGAAAGTTGGTTGAGTAGCAAGATCGCATCTGGATGATAATTTGTATTGGTCTGCATGTCTATAAAATCAGTGATATTTGCTGTGTGAGAAAATCATCACTGAATATGCTGAATATGACGGGTTATTTATATGTTCAAAGTTATAAATTAAGAAAGACTGAGAAGAATTACGGGAAATCATCACCGCGCCCGCGTTGTGTGTAATTTTGTTATCATGTATACGTATATGGCTTGTATTTTGACAGTGTACAGTGAATATAATTATTTCTGATCTTTCTCATTTTTGAAATTCAGCAAATTTGTACATTTAATTTCCAAAATGTATAAGAAAGTGTCTGCGCAACTAATTTCTAGCTTCGAATCTCAATTAAGTGTATTTGAGACAAGAATCCAATGGAATTATCATCAACACGACTTGACTCATTCATCTCCTTTCAAACATCCACCGAAGGCGTAGGGAACATAGACTCAATCTATTTGACGACATTTTTTTAATTACGCAATGGGGGTGCCCATGAAGGATGGTCAAAACCCAAAACATTATTAAGGTGCAAGTTATTCATATCGCGCGACAATGACTTTTGGGAACGATATATCCCTGTTGCTATAATTAAAGATTGATGGTGAAATAAATTGTTGCTTCAAACATGGTTTGTAAACTCTCTATTTAATCAAAATATAACACATTCAAATTAATATTTTTATTGTGTATCACATAGTAACGCCGTACCTCTGAGTACCCAATGCTCTGGAGGTTTAGCTGTTTGTAAATACAAACTTGTAATGTAGTTGAGACCAGTCCTCTTTGCCTTTTTGTACACTGGACACTAAAAGAATATAACAATAATTAAGAAAGTTAAGGTCCCTAGTGGCATAATACTGATACCGAAAATATGTTACATTGTCATTAAAGCTCCCATTTAAGATTGTATGAAAAAGCAATAATGGTCAGCTTTTCAATTCCAGGTGAAATGTAATTTTACTTTTAACCAGAAGTTAACTCTCAAAATGCGTTTTTCAATGTAAGGTTTGTCCTGAAACTATGTGTTGTCGCAGTTGGAACAAATCTCAAGAGTTAGAAAACCGACACGACACAACACAATAGTTCAGAAGTGGAAGCGGCATTGCCAGATCCACAGTTAGGGGTTAGGTAATCGCATACACTGGAATTTTAATTTTGAGATTATTGTCACCGTTTGTCACTTTTGTTACTTGATTTTAACTTGGGAGCTGGAAAAGGTTAGTTAACAACGAAAAAATGCCAGAATCTTCAAGCAACTCATATTCCTACTTTGTCATTTTGGTAGAAATCCAAAGATCCTGAAACTTGTACACAAAATCGTGCTATACTTTTTAATTATTTGTTTTATATTCTCCCTGACATTGCAATAAATAGTTGTTTGACCAATACTCACTACATATTGGCCGGCCACTTGTTTGGGGTCCATGTTATATATAGCGTATATGTAGACGACGGGAATAAGCGTAAATAGCACTTTGTTAATCGATTCTGCAATTCTAGCATGTCTTCTGTCCCAACCGGCTCCATCCAAGAACAAACCGTAGACGAAAACGCCCTCGGCCGGGCCGCTGCTGATCTCCTCACGTAGATTCTTCGTTACTTCGTTATAGAGGCTCACTTGATCCAAAGCCCAACCTTTGTGAGCCCTGGCCACTTCCTGTTTCATGGCCGTCAAAAAACCTGAGGCAAGAATGCTTTTAAGATCAACCGAATGAATATTGATGGGAGGCTGAAGTCAGGCAAGTTTGTCTAGCAGGCACGTCGCGCCGCGGCATCATGTAGAAGAGCCGTACAAGAAAGCTAGATAGCCGACGTCCCGCCGGTGTGAAAGGGTCCCGAGACTATACATTAGAGAAGAGTCATCGATCATTCGGACAACCCTCCTCTGAGCAGCATCGAGCATGGAATAATGTAGTTAGGGCTGCAGCACCCCAAACATGTGAGTAGCACTCGAGGCTTGGTCTTATCTGGGCCTTGTACATAGTGAGGAAGTTCATGTGATAAAAAGACGCAGATAAAAATATATGCAAGAAATTGGAAGTATTCTAAATGAATTGAGTTGTCCTGATTTTTGTTATGTATGCAATGTGGCAAGGTAGCCTTTTTTTCTATTTCTGCTGGTTTTGTGATCACCTGTCGTTCTGTGATTCTAAGATTCTAAACCGGTTTGGACACAAATATTAACGAAACTTTTCCATGAAAAAAGTTAACAATATTTTGATATTTTAGGGTTAGCTACACTTCAAAATAAAAAAAAGCAATCATTACTGTCAGTAATCACTACGTCAAATTATTACGGTTTACTTTATTAGTCATAAGAACTCTTGTTTTTCCTACCTTCCTTATTTGCTATCTCTGTTAAAAACAACTTGATCGAACACGATTCGTTAGTTTTGTTGCGCTAAAAATATTCTGAAATACATATTTGTCCAGGATCAAGAATCCAGATCGCAGTGGGGCATCTTCAGCATCAATGTATGAAGTTCAGATAGAAATATCGTCCATTGAAACAAAAGATGCACGCCAGCACGCCCGTTAAGGGTCTGGTTTCTGGGTTACCAGACCTGATAGACTTACAAACTGACACTGTGACTCCAGAGCTAAGGTCCCACGGACCGCTCTGACAACCAACAATGGCTTGACTTGATGAGTAGAGAAGCGAAACTATTCCGCTGGTTTTCTTTACACATCAAACAATAGATAAAAGTTCGGTCGAATCCCAGTAGGTGAAACACGTTTTGTCTTAATCTTCGGATTTGGAACACAATGCTCAAAGTGTTCATTGATGCACTTTACTCATGAAACCGACGTTTCGACACTTATTTGATGTCCTCTTCAGGGCTACAAAAGGCGAAAAATAATTTTCGACAAAATACAAACATAGCAAATAAAGTTATGTGTCAAAAATAGATCAAAATATACAACGACGTTAGAAACAGTAGCATATGCAACTAAACAAAATGTACCAATAAAAAACTTTAATGAAATGAAATATCGCTAATTTTACCATTCCATATGATACTTTTTATTGACCGCATTATGCATATACAATGTATACATGTGGTCTTACAAACTAATTTAGGGACGTCATAGCATCAAAATAATCATCAACTGAAAATAGCAGTTTTCTGCAAATTTTGAGAAGTACCTACGTAGTACATGGATGTGTATTTCTGCAGAGGTTTGATATTTGTTCACATATCTGTTTACATAACATCAGACTTCAGGAATATAAATTGATGAAGTGGTGATATTTCTTCGTTGACCCATAATTGGAATTTTTTATTATCCTCGAAACCGTTTTTTGTAAAATTAAATCTTTGCTGGACATGTAATAATGTGACTATGGAACATGCTGAAGTACAACACTACCTGCAAAGTATGACTCCCTAGGAGACTACTAAGACGCTTACGAACAAATAATTGTGTAGACGGTCTAGAATAAAAAATAATCAATGTGTCCAGTTTAGTCTGGTATCGAGTACCTAGTAGTTCTACTGGTTCCAATTTCACAGCCCGCCTGTCAAGAAAATCTAATATGTCTTGTTATCATTTAGCGATAACTTGGTGGCTAAACAGCATCTTTTTATCTAGCATCTATACCGATATTTTGGTCAGATTTAGACAGCAAGGTGGTATCGTTTGCAAATAAGAAGCAGGTTCCGTTATCAATAGGTACTCAATGGCAGATCATTGATACACATTAGAAAGCAGGGGGCCAAGTACTGATCCCTACGGTACCCCGTTGCTAGTAGGCAAAAGTCAGAGGCGGTACCCTCAGAGCATACATATTGTTAGCTCGGCATGGGTATCATGTAAAAACCTATAAGACTTCAAAAAAAACCTATAAGATGTCATCTTGCAAACTAGGTAGTTTTTAGGGCGCAAACAGTCATTCCACGTTTGCTCACCAGGATGGTTGTGAACATCCATCTAAGGAGAAAGAAGATCGCATCTAGATGATTATGTGTATTGGTCTGCATGTGTATAAAATCAGTGATATTTTGCTGTGTGAGAGAATTATTACTGAATATGCTGCCAATGAAGTATAACTATTGGCTGTGCCCGACGGATTATTTTTATGTTGTTCTTTCTGAAGAGGGGTTATGTTCAAAGCTACAAATTACGAAAAACTGAGGAGAATTACGGGAAATCATCAGTGCGCCCGCGTTGTGTGTAATTACTGTTAGCATGTATATGACTTGTAATTCGACAGTGTAGAGTGGATTTAATTACTTCTTATGTCTCTCATTTTTGAAATTCGGCAAATATGTATATGTAAGTTCCAGAATGGATAAGAAACAGTGGATGCGCAACTAATTTCTAGCTTTAAATCTTAATTAAGTGTATTTGAGATAAGAACCCAATGTAATTATCATCAACACATACAGCTTAGACCTCCAGTAATGCCATCTCAGAAGCAGATTTTACATCACATCAGAGCCAAAGATTGATAACAAGCCTCATGACGTTTAGGCAACACGTACAACTTAGTGCTAAGTTAACATCTAGAAAAACCTACATAATGACAAAAAAAGGCATAATGTCCAAAAAAATCGGCATAATGTCACTTTTGAAGGTACGTGGTCTTATGTCGTAGTGTCGTTGTGTTTTCTATCGCATATGTAAATTGACGCTATGAAATGGTTTCGACGAGTGACACATGATAGCTATAGTATTAGATATATCTTCTATATTATAAGGTGAGTAGTGCTTTTATTGCGGTTGAATTTTTTCAAAATGAAAATTGTGCCACAGGTAGGATAATTTATTTATTTATACAGTAGTACCAAAATCGGCGGCATCTGTCGACCACGGTAGTGGCGCGATTGACTGTTCAGGCAGCTTGCTGTTTTCACTACCGCAGTGGTCGCTTCTGGTAATAGATGGCACTCTGTGCTGTCTTATTTCAACAGACTTATACTCTGGGTAGAGTAGAGTTGCTCAGCTTTCGTTCGTGATCCACCGAGACCAAGCCTACACCATGCTGTATAGTTGCCAAGTAGCTGTTCATAGTTGGCTGTCTGTGGTCGGACGAAAGCTGTATTACTAGATTATTCCAATATATAGCAGTCTTTGATATATAAGCATTCAATGTCAAAACCTCTCATTTTTATACTGAGAATGGAAAATGCGGGACATTTCGCATCTGAATGTGACCTTGGCCTCAAATATCATTTAAGCCTGACATGACCTTGACTTTGAGGTCAATGTCACATTCGGGCGTTAACCTGCTTTTTCCATTGAAAGTGTAAAAATAAAAAGTTTTCGTTGAAATTTTGACTTGACCATGAAGGTCATAGTCAATCTTTGGAAGTTCCTCACTAACTTCACGTCTGTGCTGACGATTATTTTTTTAGAGCAAATTGTTTTCAATGTTCTGCTTTGACCTTGAAATAGCCTTTTAGAATGCAGTTTTGGAAATATTTAGGTGCAGAGAATAAAATCGGACACTGTATAATTTGCATACTTACCTCCTTTCGTGGTGCATATGAGATACACCGCTCTTTACAGCTTTTTAAAACCAAAATAAATATAATACAGCTGAAGTACCTCTGTAGATCTAGAAGTTGTTGCCTACTACCAACAAGCTGCTAGCTCCTTGTGCTTGTGATTGTGAATCTTTCAAGGATTGAATAGATCAGTTGGGCGCTTATCTAGGCAACAGTGTATCATTAAGTTGTTTGGACGACTGTATTTGAGTATCGTATGAAAATTTCTGGTTGGAAATATCCGATCAACATTCATTCAAAAATACTCATGATCACTATTTTGACGTTTGGGCAACATAACTAGATTCACACTGGATTCTATATTCGGTAATTCTCTAGCTTTGCTGCGACAACCTTTTTTGTCCGAATAAACACTAGGTTTGCATCGAAAATGATGGAAATGAGATAAAAAATACCCGCAAATGGGTTAGTTGCAGAATATTGTTAATATTATCTGGGTTTTAAAAGATATAAAAGAAAGCCTTGAACCATGACATTTTCAGAATGGAACCGCAACGTTGTCGTATCGAAGAAAATTAATAAAAATATGCATTTCCATGCGTAGCAGCTCTCGTTTTAGTCTAAAATGTCTTCCCCTTTGAGTCGCGGCGCGCGTGAGCACAGCACATCCCTAGTACATATGACTTTATGTAGGGCTGTGGAGTTCGAAGTCATAAATACCAATTTAATTATTAAAAATATATACAACACGAAAACCTATGAAGTAATAAAATCTGGCAACATCGCACAACCTATGAAAACAAACATTCAATACAAACCTATTATATAGTAATAAATTTCAGAACTTTCATATTTGCGCTAATTTTCAGTTCCATTTCTTTTCTGTAAAAGTAGGGACTGAAACCATTTTTTCATCAAAAACGGCTGGTCTTCCTAAGTTTGGAGGATTGCCCAATATTTTGTAGAAGAATCCCAACGATAGACACCTACCCTCTTGCCCCTTACTTGTTTATCTTTTTCGTCTAGGTACGAGTATAGATACACTTTATAATCTTCAAAATATGGTAACTATGGGGTTCGAAACTCTTTTAAACAGCTCAGACTTTGCTCATTAGAAAAGAAGTACACTAAGGGCAGAAAACATGCAATGTCATAAAACGCTTACTGATCGAGATTTCTTAGGTGTAGTATTTTCCAACTTCCGAAACTGCATTGCTCTGCTGCACTGGATCCTGGTCCTTCACAACACTGGCGTCAATGTCCCTAAAGCCCGAGAATATACACACAAAAGCAAACACGCCCGATTGCCGAACATGTTAGAGATATCGTGAACGAATTTTTGGTTTCTCTAGTCAGAAAGGTTCTAATTTATTTTTCAGGATGGGATATTCATAATGCCACCGGCGGAATTGTTTTCCACAGCACTCTTCATTTTTATGAATTTTTACCGGCTTTTTTGCGGCGAATGCCGAACTGAACCGACGGGCACCCGACGACACAGTGGAGAAGCCTGTATACAAGGGACGCTCGACAAATTCTATCTAAAGCCCTACGGAGGGACATTAAGCGGAAAGAAATAGATTGTATTTTGTTTTATAAGCATGGTTGGGTTGTAGATGGGGTTTTTTCGTATTATAGGGTCCTGGAGAAAATAAAGATTACTTATTGAAAACCTGCAGAAATCTCATCCATTTATATTTTCTCAACCTGTTAGTCGTTACACCCAGCGTTTGATAAGAAAGGGGGCTATGAGTATAGTCGTTTTTGTTGCCGACATACATTTCGGCGGTTATAATTTTGACATATGTCACGATACGAAATTTTGTGCTAAATTTAGTGCGGTAAATTGCGTACAAAATTAAGGATAGTGTCAAACAGCATTTCCCGTATACCCTGTTGCAAATAGAAAAGAGGTCAGAGTCGGTGCACTCAGTGGTTGCATATACTCCTTCTAGGTTATACAGAGCTTACAAATCTGGCTAAGACCGCCCATGTTTTTTTTTTTTACTGCATCCGAAGATTAAGACAAAACGCTTAACACATAATGGAAAGCCCCATGCACTGTAGCGACGCGAAGAAAACGGACGTGTCACGTTTGACATGTGCAATGACAAGTTTCGCCTCAATTCTCTGTATGTTCCAAGATCGCTGATTAAAAATGTGTTGTTCCTATAATTATGTTACACTGATATCCAGAAGGTACACTAGAACTCTACCTTGTGGATTGAAGAACCCAGCCATCCAAAAGCATGGAGGCCTTCCACCAAAACACCAGCTTCTAAATTGATTATCCCTGTCCAATAGTTCAGTAAACCAAAAACCTAGAGTACTTGCTGCCCAAGAGCCTCGCAACCAGACTGCTGGTACTTTGGCGTCGTAGATGTTATCCATCGCATCACCAAGTGCCTAGAAATTACAAAGAAGTACCAAAAACTATAATCACGTAGATACCAAAACGGTGCAGCTGTCTTTGGGTACAAAGAGAACCACGCACTTATACAAAGACACATCATTAGCAGTAGCGTACGGTGACTTATGCAATTCGGCTTCAATTTGATATTTCTCCACATTTATAATACCTTTTAGGGATAAAAAGGTAAAAAATATTTAAAAACTTGTACCTCGCTCATAATTATAGTACCCTCAATAGCAAGTAACAGGTCCCTCAAAATGGATCGTACGTTGGTTATGACCTTTTGCATCCTGTCAATTTCTTGTCTCAAAAAGATGTTCAGAGGATTTAAGTGGTTCATCAAGCGCAGCCTAAGAAACAAGCTACTTTGTAAAAATCATGCATCACAAACAGTGAATCACAGTTAAAACAATATCATTGACGGGTATGTTTGATAGATACTGGTTCTGCGCTGTCAGTTACTAATGACTCTGGCGTAGTTTAAAAGTCAATGTAAAAATTGAGAGTATAGTACCTTTCTTTCACTTCGAATGGATCATAGTTATTTGGTAATTTCGATAGCATATCCTTAGCCATTCTACTGACTACGCTTTCTCTTGACTCTCCAGAACCACCTCCTGATTCTTTAGGCTGAATCGCCAACATTTGGTCAAACATTGCCACTGTCGTATTAGTTTGATAGCTGGAAAAGTATTTTTGTACTTGAAATATACTTTTGGGAATGCACCCAAAATATGGACCAAGAAGTCGTAATAAGTCCATAATACAATAACGAGCTTTTTTTCTTACGTTATGTCAGCATTTGAGTGCAAACCATAAGCTTGTGGAGGATCCGTTGGAGCAAATGTATCAATTGTTGTAAGGTAGTCGGCAACTTGTTTGTACTTAATGATTTTATATCCCTTATAGAAAATGAAATCATCACTAAATACACCATCATGGAACCAGACTCTACAGAAGGTGTTCAGCAACCTCTTGTCGAAGTCGTCAGTTACCCTGCCTCCGTAGTGTACTTCACCAAGCATATATCTACAATAAAAACAATTAACTAAAAGAGATCCGAACCATCCCAGTGATATATTCAAAGGACAACCGATATCCGTATTATGTGAAATAATTGCTGTTAGCGATCTGATAGCCACCTATCGAGGAATGGCTTAACCACCATCTTTTGCCTAAAATGCGGCAATACACGTTTCGTTAGCATGGTTTATGGGTAGCAAGCTGCCGAGATAGTTTATAGAGTACTCGTATACCTCAGTCGTTAGGCAATAGTCGACGCGCAACTAATTACTAGCTTCACATAGCTTCTTGTCCCAAGCCAGAGAATTTGAGACAAGAACCAATGAAAGCATGTTTGTCACAGTTTATCAGTGCACTAACCCACACTGTGCACAGCGGTGTTTTTTCCGGCTATAGTGTAAAACTTACAGCTAAGGCCATAGAGGCTATTAATGGCCTCAGCTAGTGCTATCTCTGAACCAGATGTTACATTACACGACAGCCTCTGGACGTGGCTCAACCATCTTGACGTTTAGAAAACACACATATCTACTACAGGTGAGTATGAAGTAAAATATAGCTCCAAAGTGAAATTATGATGATCGAATGGACTATTTTTGTGATTTTGCAGTTACGTTAGAAAGATGACGAGTACCTTAAGTAGAAACAATGAATACAATAGATAAACATATCTTACATCTTTCTGATTTTAATTCATATGATCCAGTTGAAGTTTACCTGAGTGTTTGCCAACTGATTCCTCTCTTAGGATCGATATCATCCAGATGATTTTGCAAGAACAATATGCTTGACAACCAATCAGCTGAGTTGAATTCGTATGGAATATTCCAGCCTAGGGGACCGAACTTTCGGCGTTCTTGTACAGTTGTATGCAAAAATGAAATAGCATATACCAGCGGAATGTACTGCCAGGCATCAGAGTAATCTAGGAGGTCTTGGTTCATTGAGGTGTAGGTTCTTAGAAGACCGGCCCGAATCCCTGTTAAGAAATAAAAAATAATTTTGAGACACGCAAAGGAAATAACTCAAAATCAAGTAGAAATTCCACCACAAAATGACTCAAATCTGCTGCCTCCTGCTACATAGCGAAGTACAGGGTGCGGCAGAGAGGATGGACGGTTTTAAAAAAATCATAAAATAGTTAATTTTTACCCGAAAACAAATTTATTGATGGAATCAGGTTCACAAGGAAATAGAATTTGAGACAGTTAAGTGTGGAAAATCACATCAGGCATGTGGTGGCCGAAATCGTTGGTGCAGTGCTTGGAAGTTCGCGTAGACTCTCTCCAATATCGCTCTCTCAACTTGGGCGACTTCCACGCGAATTTCGCTCTTCAATTCGTCCAGAGTTCGGGGCTTGTTCGCGTATACTCTCGCCTTGAGGTGTCGCCATAACAAAAAATCGCATATGGATAAATCTGGGGACCGAGGAGGCCAATGAAGATCGCCAAACCTGGAAATAAGGCGACCAGGGAACAGAGGGCGAATAACATCCATGGATGCTCGGGCTGTGTGGGCGGTCGCCCCATCCTGCTGGAACCACACACGTAGGATTGGAACACGTCGCCGTCGTAATTCAGGGAGAAAGAAGTTGGTGATCATGTCGACGTAGCGCTCTGAGTTCACGGTAACATCACGACCATTACCGTCTTCGAAGAAGTAAGGGCCAATGATACAAGTTTGCGATACAGCGCAGCAAACCGTTACTTTTGGGCTGTGCAGCGGTCTTTCGTGTAACTGTTGCGGATTTTCATTAGCCCAATAACGACAATTCTGCTGGTTGAACATGTTGTTTAGGTGAAAGTGGGCTTCGTCACTCATAAACAAAATGAGGTCCTCATTTTGATCGATCAGTGCTTCCATCTGACGTGCGAAGTTCATTCGTTGTGCATAATCTCCGGGCTGTAACTGTTGCACAATGGCCAATTTGTAGGGGTGAAAGCGGAGATTCATATGCAAAATTCGCTTTACCGAACGATCACTGAGGCGAAGTGCAGCAGCATGTTTCCGGACAGACCGAGTCGGACTGCGAAGAAAGACTGTCGAACGCGTTCAACATTTTGAGGAGTTCGAACTGTTCGCGGTGCTCCTCTTGGTCTTCTGTTCACCAGTCCACCACGCCTGCGAAGTGACTCAACCCAACGAAGGATGGTGTTTCGAGAGGGAATAGCTCTATTCCGATGAATGTTGAAGTGGCGACGAAACTCACGCTGTACGACGATGACTGACTCACTATTTAGGACGAAACAATCATAGGCGAAAACGCGGTGCTCCACCGTCCAAGGCTCCATAACGACAACTGGTAAAATAATGCTAGGATCTCACGAGTCAAACGGCACCCTCCCCACCTCTCTCGTAGACGAAGGCGGAGAGTACTACCCATCCCAAACACGTCCGTCCTCTCTGCTGCACTCTGTATAAACCTGTCGAATGGGTATTACTTGAACCCTTAAAAATATTTACAATATAAACCTTAGTAGGTTCGTACTGACCTGTAGCTGCTTGATCCTAAATACTTCTGAAGTAGATTGACAACTTACCAGACGGTGCTTCATTTGTAAATTTAATACATATTTGTAGCAAGCTGATAGGGAATTTATCATTGACTTCTGTGGTGATCCATAGTCTGAAGTCTGGGTGTACAGTTCCAATTCCTTTTTCTAGATCAAGGAACTGCAGTAATACTTCATTCATATATTCAAGTGATAGATGACAATTTTGGAGCAAGGCCCAGAATCCCTGTAAATAAGAATGTGTCTCAAAACCTTCATTCATTACCTCAGATAAAACAATGAATGGATGGATTTTGAAATTTTGGAAAATTTTCAAAATTTTGAAAACTTTGTAAATTTCGAAAAGTTTAAAAATGTTGAAGGACAAAAATTGTTCAAATTATGGAAACCTATGATGACAACTTTTAAAGCCTACTGTGAAATGGACAATGTTAAATTCTCAAAGATGCGTTATTATTTGAGGAAATCATTTCTGATATGACACTCGATCCTCAAGAGTTGTCTCTTTGGAGACTAGAATTTGGTCCAGGTGTCAAATTCGACTTATCAGACCCATTTCTTCCCAAAATTTCCGTCAAACTAGCGAAAAATTATCTCGCTTACCTCTGACATTGCTGCGGCCATCATTTTCCTGGCATGCACCTCTTGTCCTTGACCCATGGAAATCGACCTGCTTTTCAACTCAAGCTTCTTGGCCAACATTTCAATGTAAGGCGTTGGATCTGATCCGATACTCAAGAAGCAAATCATGGGAGTCAATGGTCTCGACTCATTGAAAAGCACTTCCATGTTAAGGATCACTGGTTCGGCGAACTTTTGGCCCAAAGAACTGGCTACGTACTTTCGACTTTGAGTGATAGTTCTATCTGCACACCAAGCTCTAGCAAAAAAATAATAATTTTCTAGATAATTTCCGTATCCGAGGTTAAGATTATGTTCTAAGCCTAAAACCATTTTGACTTTATAGTTGTCAATTTTTGGACTGTTCCAAAAATTTCAACTTCAAAATATGTAATTCAAAGCTCCCAAAGTATGTTAAGGTTCTAAGGAATGGTGTGACAACAATTACTTAAGTTCCAATGGAAATAAAATTAATGACATTTGAATGCTCCCTCGATTTTATAAATTCAAATAATGATTTTTTTTGCACCGAAGCAGCCACGTCGGCAAAAGCCTAAATGCCAGGACACCGCGGCTGCTATGAGGATCCCAAAGAAGCTTTATTAATCCGATTTTTGAACTGCCTAAGGTTAGTAGAACTGGGAAAAGTCTCCTAAGGCATGTTGTTCCACAATATCAACACCCTAGGGACAAGGGACAGTTCTGGATGTACGAAGTTAGGCACGGTGAGAATGGGTGGCTAAAGTCAGGCGGGTATGTCTGGAAGGCACGTCGCGTGGCGGCATAATGGAGGAGCGCTCTGAGGAGCAAAGCCCGCTGGTGAAGCGGACTAGATCGCCGACGGCTCGCCTGTGTAAAAGGGTCCCGAGAACCATCGATCAGTCAGACAGCCCTCCTCTGGACAGCATCGAGCATGAATAATGTAGTCTGGAAGGCAGCACCCAAAATGTGTGAGCAATATTCTAGGCCAGGTCTTATCTGGGCCTTGTATAGCGTGAGGAGGTCTTCTGGATACCGATCACCCGAAATGGACGGCTCTTTGGCAGAACTCGGCCATCCATCGAAACCGAGCGGTAGAACACTTTTTCTTCGTCAAAGTACAGTACTGGGATTTAGAAGCAATAAGCTGTACAAGATTGTTGCGTCCCCAAGCAGTGATAAACTCCAGATCTTTCATCAGAGAGGAGTCGCTGGTAGTCTCATTTTTTCCAGCTCATCGGCAAAGCTCGGCTTGTCGCTCCGAATTCCTGTTGTCATTAGCCAAGTTGTGGATTAGATCTATCAAACAATCAAGTAACTGTTTACATTGCATTGTTTGTCGCGAAAATTGTGTAATTTTCGTGAATACTTTTGAAGAATCTGCCTATCATTGGCAAGTGACATAGAAATACATCGATGTACATTTTCTTCTCTGGAAAAGATATTCAAGTAATATAAATACTATACAATTTTTGGCTAGAGCAAATATTTACCTAGTTGAGCATAATATCGAAATTTCTGCTACCATTGTCACTAGATTAATCCAACAAAAATATCTGGAACTTTAACGAACTTTTACTTCCCACGCCTACTGGAGAGGAAGTATTGTAGATTTCGAAAATGAAATATGTCTTTTGGATGTTATATGACATGTACATCACGAAAAACCATGTCACTCATTTCCGTCTGGCGGTCTTTCCGCCAATCCTTGGCCCATCTATAACATGGAAAGTACCGCTCAGAGTTGGATGGAATTTTTACACAAGGTTACTACTACGCCAAGGACGACATTTGCAGCTTTTGAAAATCGGTCCAGTGGCGGGGGAGAAACACAATAACGAAGATAATTTCACTGACGGGCGTACCGGTCCTCATAAGGGTACTACCGGTAGGAAAGGATGTCGATGGATTAAGTGTATGGCCTTGTTTGGCTAACTTGATCTGTTTAATTTCTTTGTTATGCACGCTGTTTGCTTATTGAAAATAACCGAATGGTTTTCTACCTGATCATAAGCAATCTTCTAAATGTATCTAACGAATTATATCCATCTGGAATACCTGCTTCCTCAGGGGCATCCTTATCAAACCATGATTTCCACTGTCTGTCATTTGCAGTTACCTGATAGGACAAAATCAACAATGAAGAAGGCATATGTTTTAAACCATAACACACAAAATTAGTGTCAAGTAAAAAACATATACCTGTTGTACAATATATTGAAAGTGTCTTAGCTTTGTCAACTCAACCAAGTTGAGCCAAGTCATATCAGTTATCCACTTTGCAGGTTTGGGTGGACAATCGTTCAGATCTAAAGCAGCTCCACCTTTGATGAAGTTCTGGAACTCCTCGTGCGTTATCGTTTCTCTCTCCAGATCGATTTTTAAGCACATCAGTAGGACGAACATGTATTTGTGCTCCTCGTATAGACCTCTAGATTTGTATTTGAAGATTTCGTATGTGAGGTAGTCGATAATATTCTGGATACGTCTAAAAAGGTTATTAAGAATGGAGAGTCATCGTTTTCAGGTGACATGAAATATGTCAGTGACTTATCAAAAAATCAAAAAGGGGGGTATGAGGGCTATAAAACCACCTTAAGATAACTGAAAACGCATCCAATTAAGAGAACCTGTTTCTGCTGTTGGTAGGCATTGTGGTGAAAGTTTCATGTTTGAATATTCTTTTGACTATACGTTTTTGACACCAACTCATGAATATGTTCATGCGTCCGTTCTACTCTGCCTACCTTGCTAAAATTGGAGTTTTCTCAGATCTCTCCATAGAAATATCAAATCTTTCCAAAAACTGCACTAACGATGTTTGATACATAACGTTGACCATTGCCATGCTGACAACTAGGAAATATAACACACTGCCCCTTGTTGCAACGGGTCTAAATTCTTCTCTCGCTAAGTTAATTTTAATTTCAGTGTCTTTGGCAATCTATAAATACAAAAAAGTCGTTAGGTATCCCTCATAGGTAAATATCACAGCCTATTGTGAACCATATTTGATGGAAAGTAAAAAATATGTGCGAGATAATATGCTGTGGTCAAATATAAGGAAAAGTAAGGTTGAGACATTGGTGGTTAATTCAAGTAGCACTGAAACAAAAAATGTTCTAATGCACCCAAATTAAATCTTGTAGGCATAGAAATATCTGTTAATTGAGTAGCACAAGCAAAACAAAGTTGTTTAGTCATTCACAGAAAAAGAAAGGTCAATTGCAAAGTTGAAGCGGAGATTACTATAGAAGATTAGTAACATTGACAGTACAGCTTAATCGAAAAGAAAAATAATTAACGTTGAATGATGAAGAATTTGTGTTTGAATTCCGAAAGCAAAATGTTTCTGATGGACCAAGAAGTAGTGTAGTGAAAGTAATTCAAAAATACAAAGGTAGTAAAAGTAGAATACTAGCATTTCCTGCGATAAGAGAACTGTCTAATAAAGAAAATGAATGCTTGCTGGATGAAAAAAATATTGTTCAGTGATTTTGGATGTTACGAATGTTTGGATATCTACATCTATAAAATGTCAACTTGTTAACTAGCTAGGCTGGTACGCAAATAGTTCATTCCGCGCTTGCTACAAATGATCATGAAATAGATTAAAACTGGTTCCAAGTCGACAACTTAAAAAAATCTAAGTACATTATGTCATAAAAAACCCTCATAATGTCAAAGGAAACGGTACAATGTCAGTTTTCAAGTTACGTAATACCCCTGTAGGTTGACCAGTGCAATTCTGTTATTGTATGTTCATACTGAAGTGAAAATCACATGGAGGGAGCATTTAAGGCTGAAAAGTACATGAGCAGTAATTGTATATATTCACACAAAGTTTTGAAGGTCCCAAATATTTCATATGACCAAGATGCACTTGACAAAAGCTGACCCGGTTATTTAAAGCAGTTAGATGAAAAAAATAGTTGTAAAAGAAGTACTGAGTTTTACTTTTACTGACAAAGACAGTTACCGAATCCTGTCTCCTGATAGCGCTTCCATCGGAGCCATTCTTGCGACTTTAGTTGATAGTATGCGTTGCTACAAAATTAAGAAATAGCGAACCTGTTTGGCGTACTCATGATGTATATCTTAAAAGGTGGATCTACACATGAAAGCGAATTTTCTCGATAAGAAACTGTACCTGTAACTTCTCTTTAACTTCATTTGCCGTTGACTTGGTAACGTTCAGAACTTGCATGACAGTTACATCTTCCAACAGCGATCCTTGAGTCGTAGTTAATTTATGTAGAAGATTCTGTTCTAGCTCCAACATCTTCCTCTTATTCGCTGTCACATCTTTGATCAAATTAGTTCGTTCAGTTTCCAGCTCCTTTTTTTCCGTCAGAATCACTCTGCCGAGAAGTTGGTCTTCAAGACCTTTCATGGTGACCGTGAAGTCGATCACTGACGTTCTAGCGAATATTTCGGGAGTGTACATTGGATTGGCTAACTTAGTTGTCATGTATACCATGAAGTTTTTGTTGTAGTCGATTTCTTTGTCACCCAGTTTCACTTTTAATGTCGTACCAATTCTGATGTGGTTCTTTTCTAAGACACTGTCCAGAGCGGGGTCCAGTTCTTCGCCGATATCTTCGATGATCACAGGGTAACCTAGTGACACTGCGTCTTCAATATGGTTCCTGAAAATAGTAGATATAAGCGATTATATGGCATACTCGTTATAATAACTACAAAAAACACTGTAACCAAACTGAAATAACCCTGTTTTCATCAAAGAAGAAATGTGTGCGTCAATAGCAAACCTAGGTGCTGAGCGCCGTATTTTAAGTATATTAAGCCTTGTATCTGCGAATTGAATTTGAAAGCACATCTTACATTCGCACAGCAATAATGAGCTTGCTGATTTGGTGTTACAAATCGTTTTCCGGGACGATTGCATCTCACACCGCACATGTTTGTTTATTTCGTACAAAGGCCGTTTGCAATAAACACCGATGAAGGAAAAGGAAAGTTCAAACTTTCTAAACATCGTGTATTTACCTAAAGTATTTGTGATTCAAGGTCGTAACGATCAACTGATTTTCCTTTTCTTTTTCTTTTATCCACGCTTTACCCTGACTTTGAGGGTCGATAAGCAGAGGATATCTTGACGCTGTAGTTACAATGATACCATTCTGAACTGACAGCTCGTCGCTTGGTAATCCTTGCAGATTCCATTCACCAATCTAATAAAACAATAAGAGTAGATTGCAATTTTGGCTAGAGTTTGGAATAAGAAAAATTGTTTTTTATAATTATGTACGTACTGTTGGCTGATCTGCCAAGCTGTCAATGACACTCAAGCTAGTCGTAACTGGTATTTTCCTGTCAATCAAACTATCAAGCCAATCTTGTTGGATGATCTGTCTGAATTCCTGGTTGAATGGCCCAGTATATCCCAGGAACCCAGTCAACAGCACCACATCTCCAATAAGTCGTTCAGTTTCTGCTTTGAACTGCGCCAACTGGTCTGTCCATCTCACTCTTTCACCTGAAAGACCTTCTATTAAAGCTGTCGCTGCGTTCATTTTGGCTTTGACCTTTGCTGCATCTTCATCCACAGCCTGTTGATAGATATAAAAGATCGAGTATAAAACGCATGAGTATTATAAGGTTCATTCCAGAAGTGACGTGATATCAGTAACTATAATTTTATACTCGAATCTACATGAACCTACCCGTCACATGTTCCTGACAAGGGACGCGTCAGGTGTCCCTGAATCAATAGCTACTGATACAGATAAGAGCAAGTAATTCGAAGTAGGTAGAAGGAGCAAGTAATCGATTCGCTTGTAACAGAATTTACGTAATCAGTAGTCTGGTTGCAAGTTCGTAATACAAGTAGATCAGGCTTAGGCCGCCAGTTTGACAGTTGTTGACATTTCACACTAAAGTCGTGCTTTTCAGCGAAAACAAAAGTGCGTGGGTTCCATACAATCCTACAGTCCCAGAACGTTGCCAAAAATGATGAAGGTTCCTGTGGATGGCAAAAAGCAGTTTAAACTGAATGAGAGGAAATCCTTCTAATCGATAAGTGTTATAGGCTGGTATAGTCAACGCCAAACAAAGTGGCGTGCACGTCATCAAGGTGGGTGTGTTGAAAAATTTACATTGTTGCCAAACTTTTTGTAAAATAATAAAATTTATTATTTACATATCTAGGTTTTAATATTAACCTCAAATGAGAACAAAAATAATAGTATAATAAAATTATAGATCTGTACTTGCATAATCATTAAGTATGACAATTATTGATCAGATGACACTATGAAACTACCATATTTAATTGATAGCTTAAAGGTACTGAATAAAAATCCAAATGGGGTCCTCCAAATTTTATGCATGGTATTTATTTTACAGAATTCATACAGAAAAATGCATTCTAAAATTAGGTAAGCCACTGGTGTAAGCTTTTTCTGTACAATAAAGTTAGTCGGAGTTTCTTTCTTCAGCGCTGTCTGAATCTGAATCTTCATCACTCTCAAAGTTGATTATTAAAGGTTCGATGTCTGGTCGATCAAAAATTCGTTCTCTTTCATACCATTTAAAAATTTCTTGCTCAGTATGTCGAACACTATTTTTCCACATGTCTGGGGTAACCGTTTGTAGAGCCTCGTTCCACATATCCAAACAGTCTTTTTCACTGTTACCATCTCTACCAATATGTCTGTTATAGTAACCTTTTGCTATGTCCCAAATTAACTCAATAGGGTTAAATATACAATGGTAAGGAGGCAGACGAAGAACTTTGTGCCCATGTTGTTCCGCCAATTCATCAATCACGTATATTTTAGGTGGTTTGTTTCTAAAAAAGCAGTTATTTTAAGAATAGGAATAAACAAAAGAAATATAAACTGTCGACCAAAATATATATAATTAAGAAGCATTATGTACCGAGCAACAATACGCAATAGTTCTGTTTTAAACATTGTGTTTAAAAATGGTATGTTTTGATTTGTCTTGGATATTTTTTTTTGTCCATGCATTGTTGGGCACTTTGTTCAATATCATGCTGTGATAAGGGGCGTTATCCAGTATAATCATAGATGGACTCTCCAATTTTTCTAATAACTGATGTTGAAACCATTTCAAAAAATTGTCCTGGTTCATCTCTCCATGGTAATCGCTCAATTTTGTTTTCGAAGAAAATATCGCTTCACTACCCTCAATAAACCCATTTTCATTTCCAGCATGTAATATAATGTATCTAAAATATATTAGTTTTAAATTTTATAGTGCAAATTGTGTAAAAGTACATACCTTTTACCATCTGTTTTAATAGCTTTCACGCTTTTTTTGGTTTCCATTTTGCCAAGAGCGACCTATGGTCCCATTTTGAAATATCCAAGTTTCATCGAGGAAGACATACTGGTATAAGGCCTCAACCTTGGCTTGATTGTATTGCCTTAGAAATTCCACCCTTTTCAAAGCTATACTTGGTAGTTCCATGAGCCCTCGTCGCGGATTGTCCTTAAGCCACTTAAATCCAAGATCTCTAAGCAACCGCCTTAAAGACGTGGCACTACCATCAAATAATGCCCTATCTCTTAATCGAGACCATAAAGTTTGTATCGTAACTTGTTCTTCTGAAACCATGTGTAATATGACATTATAATTTAGTTAACAAATTAATGCAAATTTCTGATAAGTTATTATAATAAGATCTTACTTTTGTGATACATATTATAGATCACTTCTCGAATGGCACTTGTATCCAATGTCGCTGTGTTGGTTACACGTTTAATATAACTCCGCTTTTTCTTGGGCGATTCTAAATTTGCATCACTTTTCACACCCTCGGAAATACGACTAACTGTCCTTAAACTAATTTTTAAAGCAGGAGCAACACGCTACAAAAAATGAAATAAAATTTCACTATTATTAATATACATTACATATAATTATTAGTAACCTACCTCTTGAACAGCATTTAAAGGCAACAAAGGCCCGTTGTTGTCCCTTTCTTGCTCAAAGTAGTGCATTAACGAGGCCACGAGTTCCTTACACCGACTATTTAACTGTTTGGGCATCTTTATATACCAAAATTGCCTTTATCTACTCGTAAAATGAATAATTTTGTTTTGAAACAAACAGTTGTTGATTTACAGTATGTGGGGCCAAAGGATTTATAAAGATTTGAAATGCCACAAATTGATTCAGTGTCAAAATTAATACAAATGTCAGTTCCCAGTTTAAATAAGTTTCAAGGTGACAATGTGTCAACGCTGCGAAATCGGTTTAGTGCGTTTACATGTCGATAAGTGATTGGAGCGTTTGCAAAACATTTTATTTCGCATAATGCGTCTAAATTTATCAGAAAGCAACTTATGTGATATTTTAATAACAATGTTTATATGACTATTAACCATAATAAGAGAGTAATGACCATTTTACAATTTATATATCACATTAATATGAAACTGCAATAGAGCAATTGTTTGTGATAGAATCCGATAGAATCCTAGGCATTAGGAATTTTTATCGTGATGACGTGCACGCCACTTTGTTTGGCGTTGACTATACATTATAGTTATCAGTGTTGCGATGAGGCATATACCGCAACATGGGGCATTTACCTGGACAGTTGTGAGGTAATCTTGATTTATTTCATTTCAGCTCTTGTTTATTAAGCAAACATGCGCAGTCTGAGGTTTGTTAACAGAATTGCATATGCAACTACAACATTGAAAGATGCAAAGTATTTGAGATGAACCAAATTTGTTGATACTGCAAAGGACCAACCGAAACTTTAGCTAAACTAATCTAAAAAAATTTGATCTACTTTAATTTTGAATCTAAAGTTATAAGTACTAATATTACGATCTCATTTTAGTGCCACGAGATTCTATGAAGGAAGCTCAATATTATGTCCAAAAAAGACTATGAATATCAAATTAATTAAAATTCTTCGAAATCTTTTAATTGAATACGAGTAGATATAGTAATAATGATATAATAGGAATTTCCATATTATGTTTAACTAGATATTTGCCTTTAGTCAAGAATTTACTTGGATCACGAAAACTATTCAGAAAAATCTAGTAGAACTCATGTTAGGTGTCCCACTGCGAGGTATTTATTGTGCTGTGTTATTAACACGGCACGAAAGCAGAAAATCGTAGAACCTCTCGAGAAGCTAGATACCCCTTGCTATCTATTGAACATAATAAAGAGCTGCTTTGACGAGAGGGCACTTATGGTAGGGCAAAAGACGATGAAGGTAACCATGGGAGTGCTGCAGAGCTCGATCCTAGGCCCGTTGCTTTGGAGCATTATCTACGATGGGGTTCTTCAGTTACAGATGATATCAGGAATTCGCTTTGTAGGGTGCTGATAGTGACTAGCAAGGGGAGAGATACACTTGACTATTGGCATACAGAATCATGAGAATTACCATATGAGTGGAAGAAAACGGCATGAAATTAGCTCCTGAGAAGAAGGAAGTTGTTATACTATCTGGCTAACAGAACTTTATTAGTTGTTAAGGTTGATAATTCCGAGATTTGAAGCCAAAATTCCATTAAGTACGAGTAGCTGGGTGCGAGGCTTGACAAAGATCTGAAAATGATTGAACATAAAAGACGCATCACTGATAAGGTAAAGAAGGAAGTTGCATCTCTGATACGGCTAATGCCATCTGACGAAGGCCCCAGTAGCAAGACGCGCAGGATTTTTCCAGGAGTGGCAAACTCGATTATGCAGTACGGAGCTCCTATATTTAGCAAGGTCTTGAGGGAAAATAAACACAGACAGCTAACACTGAGAACCCAGCGAAAAATGGTGCTGCGCGAGGAAAGAGTTTACCGAATGGTGTCTACAGATGCACTGCTGGTGGTAGCTGGTATTCAAACCAATTGATTTGCTGGCGTCGAAGTTACAAGCGACGAAAGAGAAGGGCTTTCTGCCAGATAGTAGGAGAGATGGGATGCAACTTGCTAAGCTGCAGAAGTCTGAATCCTGATACCAGAACTTGGATTCACAAGGGAGGGGCGCGGATATATTACTATACTGCACAGTTCACAGGGTATGGTTGTTTTGACAGCTACCTCAGAGAGTAGGAAAGAGAGAGTACGCGAATTGCATATATTGCAATGAAGATGAGGATACTCCTAATAATCTACTCCAATGTGGTAGGTGAGTTGATTACCGGACTAGCTGGAACTGAGAGGCTCACTGATGATAATTTTGTCACGCATATACGCAAGGGAAAATGGGTTAATATCCAACCAATACTGAACCGAATAACGCTGAGTAAGGTACGGGAGAACAAAATTAGAACAAGGAACCAATAGTAGATTCCTATTTTGCTCAGTTGGACATATGTAGGTATAAAAGTATATATGTCTACGATAGAGAACATATGACTGATACCTTCGGTGTGAAAACCTAGCGCAACGCTAGCCTCTATGAATAAATGCTGCAAACATTACCGTAGTGGGATGTGTGGCGTTCGACTAAGGGGTTTTAGTGAGTTTGCCATTTCTGGATAATTTCAATTTGATAGAGAGAATGTTTCGTATTATTCACCTTCGAAAATCACGAATTAAGCATAATTGTACAAGTGCTGTACAGTTAATAAATATTTACATTTTTTCTATGTCTTATCCAATCTATACACCCAGTACTTTGGTAGGCAATGGTAGCCAAATTAGCCAAAAACAGGCATTAACCTACACAACTTTGGCGGCAAGCAATGCAATATAAGCATACATGCTTGCTCCTTCTAATCTGATCTAATTCGTTGGGTATGACCAACGAGGTCAGACTAGGTAGAAGCAGCCAGTCATGGATTTGTTTGTCTTCTCATTCTCGTAGTCTGTAGTGAGGATCAAAGTGTACTTGACATCAGTCAATTTTTTGACAGGTCTGCCATTTAATTCGTATATTTTATAAAAGTGCGACTGTTTGTAGATAATTGCAGTGTTACTTTGTTGCAAAAACAAGATAGTAGCAAAATAATTAAACTAAATAAAGTTCTAAACTAAGTTCTAATTAAAAATGTTGAAAGTCAATTTTCTCCATACAATGATTTTGTCACATGACATCTTTATCCACTTGTGTCTTCAGTTCATCACTTGGCGGTACTTCAGCAAAGACGTGGCATTCAGAAAGTGTGTCAGTTGTGACATTATAAAATACAATCATTTCATTTATTCCTATTTATTTTTGCTTATTATACCTGTATATCCAACCAAACATGTGGCTTCAAAAAAGTGGACGGAGAAGAGGTAGGCAGCCCCGTATGATACCTGGGACCTAGCTATTCTTCCAAATCCACTGCTGATATTGGCACAGACCTCGCACTTTACATTGAACGGAAGCACCCCTCGATTCAGTATTATCAAACTTTGAGGTCAGCATTGGTAGTTACCAGTGAGTACCTTTTTCCACAATTCAAAGCCATATGTTCGCTTTTCACGTCTCTCCACAGTCAAAAAGTCATTATCACCTTAAGTTGTGATTTGACACCGCATTTCCCACTTTCATTATCTAGTTATTGGTTATGACGTCACAGCTTTGCGCAGCGTCAACCGTACTAAGCCAGGTGAATTAAATAATGGGATGCCTATGGTATGCAAAAAGAGTGATACAAGCCTAATAAAGGTAAATGTTTTCACCTGTAATTATTATTGTTATTATGTTGAAACAAGCTTGACTCCTTCTAGTCTATTCGGATTCGTTGGGTATGGTTGAACCGGAAAAAGCATGACAAAATAATTTAGTAACCTGTTTGGTAGCTGCAGCTTCTTCGAATTTCCTCTCGTAGAACCTGACCTCCTCCTCTTTTGTTCGGAGCAGCTCCATAGCTGTTGCTAGATCTTCCTCGGCCCTGGCTGCTTTTGCCTCTTGAATGGCCAAATTGGCCTACAATTATATATTTTGTATGGATAAATGAGTCTCAAATCTATATATTTGCTACGTAAAAAATGGCCCATGGACGAGAGCTATGATTGTTTTACTAATATTTACCTAAATTACCGCAACCAATCTTCCGTTAGGATGTTTCGTGGATCGCAGGATCCTATATCGATTTGTAACAAGTTGTGATGGGGTAGATATGAAAGAGTAAAAAAGTCGCGGTTGACTGCTTGTCTGTACCACAGCAGGCACGTGTACAGATTCAGTGCATTAGATCTATCCTAGTGATTTAAGAATTCGAATAAAAATATCCGTTGATCGAAATCATTGGATCACACTGAGCGCCACGCGCACAGTTGGATGACGGAATCGTGGTATAAAGATCCAGTAGACCAAGAGATTTAGTGATGTAGTGGAAAGGAGAAAAGGTTGCCGAACCGCATCACGCAGGTTCGAATCCACAAAGGTTCCTTTTTTCAATTTTTTATAAATTCAGTATAATAAATGCTTTTTTACATTAGGATGATAATCTGTAATGTAATTTATGTGTTCAAAGAATTTATTAAGAATTATTTTCTACAGCAACAGTAAGACACTGTTATTCTCAATAAAATGCAATTTAATTACTGACGTCAATCTAGATATTGTGTCAGATTTGTGTCAGATTTGTGTCAATGCTTCGAGTACGTCGCAAATGCTTAATTTTCATTGGTGCATTATATGATCATGGCCGTTTATTCAATGTCCGGTTGCAAATAAGAAAATAAGTTTTTGAAGCTAATCCAAGTGATTTATCACGTATATCTTAATTAAATATAGAAATTAGGGGTTCATCTTACAAATTCGTATAATTGTTCTCTAGTTTGAGAGACATATTACAAGAACTCGATCATATTCATTAAATCCATTACTTCAAAGACGTCTTCTCATTCGTTGAATTTGTGATCCACTAGCTTTTTTGGGCTCTGATGTGTCAAATACGTTACATTTCTCCATCGTATATGTACACTAAAGAGGAATTTCAAATACATGCGTTTTCATTAGCCAGACAAGCAGATGTTATATCAAGTCAGAGTCAAACCACATAGCCCAAGTGTCAAGACGCTTAGGCAACACGCACAACTCCTACAAGTGAACATGCAGTTCCAAGGTGACATATTGTTCGGAAAAACCTATATAATGGAGCAGTGATGCGAACTTAAAGCATACAGCTAATGCAAGTAGATACATAGTCACGTCTAGTATTCAGTACGAGTTTTTAATAATAATTGAAACTGATTAAAGTCTTGTTCTTACCTTCAATGGCAGTACTTCCTTATTAACTTCATAGAAAGATGCCATGGCTATGGTCCAAGAAATCAGACCAGCAACGTTACCGCAAGCAGTTTTAGCCGCTTCATACGTATAAATCGGGTAGTTGAAATACGGAACTAGTAGATCTACAGTTTCAGCACTAATTGTGTCTTTTGGATAATCTTGAAGTTTCTTCAGGAATGCAGTTTCTGCCATTACTTTCAAAGACTCGGTCCAAGAGGGGAATAAAAAGTTCTTCTCGGGGTCTGGTTTGACAGGCTCCAATTTTCTTCTGAAGTATATACATACGGCGTCCATAATGAGTGTGATCAGATATGGCGGCTTGCCTAGTTTTCTGACAGTGGCGATATCAGCTGATTTGATTGTCTGGAAATACAACTATTTGGTTAACTTGACAATCTGAAAAGGGTAATGATCTAAAGCTATTAGATTTATGTGTGATGACAGCACCACCTATCGGATGTCGGACGTAAGTATTTGTACCGGACACGTAAAAGATAAAAATAAATCCCAGGGTAATTAGTAAAAAATCTATACATGGTGTTCCTTAATGATATGCGAATATTTAAGGGTGTGAATCTACATAAAAAATTAATTTTAGTTTGCTTTATAAACTATGGTCCAAAAAAATGTTTCACTGATATTTAGTACGTAGTGGAAGTTAATAAAGTTGCAGATTTTTCAATGCAAAAATAATTTTTATCTTTAACAGTGGCGTGCGTACAGGTATTGACTTCGATATTTTTAAGAAAAAAAATGGTACGCCAATGGTTTCTTGCCAAATAAAAATTATTTTTGAATTTGGCGTTCAATTTAAAACAAATGATCTCACTTGAATTGTTTTACTTCGATGCGCCATTTTTGAGTAAAAAAATAAAACCCGTTCTATTGTCCGAGAAAATTAATATAATAATTGAAGAATGCAATTTAGCAATAAATATCTAGTTGCTCTGGAATATGTCACATCTGACAAGTCTCTGTTATCCAAATCTCTTCGCTGTGACATCTTTTTCATTATTTAGTTTTCAGAATCTTGTTAATAATGGTGAATTATTCAAATGCAGAACTGGCGGAAATGCATTACGTATATGGCCTTGTCGACGGTAATGGTGAGCAAGCCAGGCGGATTTATCACCAGAGATATCCCGATCGTGCTTTGCCAGATAGTCGAACCTTTTCTAATATTCATCGTCGTCTTGTTGAAACTGGTTCTGTCCGAAAAGGAACATCTGAAGGTAGACCTGTAAGTGTGAGAATACCTGAAATTGAGGAAGCAGTGCTGCACGAAGTCGAAGAATATCCTGAAACGAGTACGAGGAAGATCGCTAGACACTTAAGTATTTGCCATCTTACTGTTTGGAGAATTTTAGTGGAATTTTTGTTATATCCTTACAATATTTTAAGAGTACAGGCATTACTTCCCATTGATTTCCCAAGGCATGTGATCTTTTGTCAGTAGTATCTTCAAAAAATTGTACGAAATCCGCAATTTGAATCAATGATTCTGTTCACGGACGAAGCTAATTTTTCTCGAAATGCCATTCAGAATTTCCACAATAATCATTTGTGGGCAGAAGAAAATCGCTATGCCGTAACCGAAACCTATTTCCAGCACCAATTTTCGGTTAACGTATGGGCAGGAATTATTGGCAACCACTTTATTGGCCCATTCTTACCTCAATTTTCTTCAACAACAGTTGCCTTTGCTGCTTGATGATGTTCCGTTAGTAGTAAGAGACAATATGCATGATGGTGCACCAGCGCATGCCAGTGTAGCGGTTCGTAATTATTACAAACTGTTTATCCAAATCGTTGGATTGGCCGCGGTGGGCCCCTAGAATGGCCACCAAGGTCCCCAGACCTCATCAGCTTAGATTTATTTTTGTAGGGCTATCTTAAGATACTACTGTACACAAGTCTCATTAACACTGTAGAGGAATTAAGAGGGAGAATAGTTGCAGCTTGTGATAGAATAAAAAACACTCCAGGGATATTTAAACGAGTGCCCAATTCCATGAGGAGGGCGGAAGCATGCATACTAAGTGAAGGGGGCCATTTTCAACAATTTTTGTAATCATTTCGTTGGCTTTAATGTTATGTTTATGTTGTCAGTTGTTGTTGTTCATTACCCCTAATTTGTTTCATTTTTCCTATTAAATTACTAATAATTTTGCAAGTTAGACGGTTTTTATTTATTTACTCAAAAATGACACATCGAAGGAAAACAATTCATGTGAGATCATTTGTTTTAAATTGAACGGGGAATTCAAAAATAATTTTCACTTGACAAGAACCATTGGCGTACCATTTTTTTCTTAAAAAATATCGAAGTCAATACCCGTACGCACGCCACTGTTGGAAGCTAAAAATTATTTATGCATTGATAAATATGTAACTTTATTAACTTTCGCTACGTACTAAATATCAGTGAAATATCTGAATCGGTTCTGATAATATTAATTAATTTCCATTTTTTTCCTAAAACTTCAACACCCCAAGTTTTTGTAAGGAAACATTTTTGGACCATAGTTTATAAAGCAAACTAACATTAATTTTTCATTTAGATTCAGACCCTAAGATAGTCGTATATCATTAAGGCACACCCTGTATAATGCCAAAAAACGGTAAAATATCATCTTGTAGTATGCAGTGTGCATGCTACAAGTGAGCATAGAGTGAACGACCGCTATTTCGCAGTTGACATCTCTAGGCAAACCTACATGATGTCATTAAAAACCTACCTACTCTAATTTCCTGGCCGCTATCAATATAAAAAAGAGTAGTTTCGTCGATTTCAGTTTAGGAACATTTTGAATTTTAAACCGTCAGTTCTCTTTTGATCTGATATATGAAATACTTGCATAATTGCCACTTAACGTCATATGACAGATTTCACCATAGAAATGTCGCACAGTGAGACCAAATACCAAAAAAAACTTGACCAAAACCGCTAAAGTGCCAGGTAGTAGAGAAAACTGTACCAATTTGGTTCTTACCATCTAATTATTTATTATTTGTATTAATGATACGGCACCCTAGTCATTTCCAATTTTGTAAGGTGGCTTTTTGCAAATGTTATAAATAATCCCGATTGCAATCGTTGCTGTACGTGGTCTGTCATCCCGCGCTATCACTTGAGGATCTTCTGAGGATGTGTCAATGGCTGTACCTAACATGCTCACTCACCAGATTTGACAGCTGCTCACTAAGTTTTGCTGGAAATTTCGATCACTACATAACATATTAGGGGATTCTGTCAACAATGCTTTGTTGTTGAGAAGACGGGCATGTTCGGTTTTTTTCCAAGTTCACCTAATAGTCCTTATCATGTTGAATTTTCAATTGATTAAGAGAAATATACTGTATGCCACAACTATACAGGAATTTATACCTGCCATCTCCTTTTCAATTATTAGGGATCACAATTTTAAAACAAACATGAAGTACCTGATTGGCACCGTTAGGGGTCTATATACATAGAGCCAAACATAATGATACAACCTGTAATAACGTTACGCACTTTGGAACCACTGTGTTCTAGAGGCCGTACATGACGATACATCAACACTTTAGTTTCTGAGGCTTTGCCCAGGTTTTTCGGTGCATGGCCCCTCTGTGAGGCGCGGACCTGATCGTGGGAATGCTCGAACAAATATTTAATTCTCTCAGAAGAAGCTAAAAATCGCATTCTTATTCTATCTGCTACAGGAATGGTCTGACAACATGATTTGGGTGACGAGAAGTTGTAGCTGTGTCGAGATTTTTTAAATTTTTCGGAATATTTCACTTTTACTTCACGGAGATCAAGACTGCTCACATTAGACATACACACACATAATAGGAATTTTCTTTCTGCCTTATAGAGGTTGTTCAACTGAAGGCAAAGGATATAATAGTCTAATCATATTAGAAAATTTCCCCGAAATAATTGTAAAGTCTGGTTTTATTGATGCAAGTTGTTCGAGGGGGTATTTAAAACATGGACGCATAAAATGGGTACACCAATTTTTGTGGGAAAACTTTTTATTCGACAACAAAGAATGAGAAAACGTGCTTTTTGGGATTCAATGGAAAGTGTTGTCAAAAACCAAAAAAACTTTACGAATAAGATTTTTACGTATTGAAATTATTCATATCCGTAGGCTTCATACTTCTAAATAACCATAACAAAATTGGAGTCGACCGGTCAAATAGTTTTTGAGAATTTCTGATTGTTTATCCAAAAGCACCCGGTTTCCGTCCATCACTACTAGTTTACTGAGCAATATTCAGGGTCCGTTCAAAGGGTATTATAGCGAAATATACGAGTTTACATTACCGACATGAATCACAAGCCATTCAGAAAGATAATTGTTATTTTTATGCGAAAAAACGAAGGGGGTAAACAACTAGAAATTCCCAAGAAACTCATCATGTAACCAACTAAGTTCGTGCGGTTTTTAGTAGAAAAATATAAATTTTTATTGAGAAACAATAAGACACTATTTATTCGTCGAAGTAATTACCATCACATTCAATGACCTTTTGCCAACGTGGAACCAATTTTTTGTATGTCGATATTGTAGAACTCTCTGGATTTGGAGTAAAAAAAAAGGCGGACTGCATTTATTACACCATCTCGAGTTGGGAACTGTTGTTGCCTCATACAGTTGTCAAGAGACAAAAAAATGTGATAATGACTGGGCGAAATGTTGGGGAGAATATGGCGGGTGCGGTAACGTTTCCCAGATGAGTTCAGAATTTTTTTCTCTGGTCATTTTTGCGGTATGAAGCTTGTCGTTATCCTGCAAGAATATCACTTTCTTCCGATTGATCAAAGAAGGTTGTTTCTGGATGAGTGGTGCTTGTACTCGTTGAAGCTGCTTACAATACAAGTTAGCAGTGACCCCTTTTCAAAAACTCATAATGGACAATTCCAGTTGCTGTCCACCACACACACAACAAAACCTTGCTTGGGTGCAAGGAAGCATTGGGCGTGTGTGGTACCGAATCAGTAGGCGACAACCAATGATACGAACGCTTAGAATTCAAATACAAGATCCATTTTTCGTCGCAGCTTAATAACCGATTAATAAATGGTTCATATGCTGAACAAATGGTAAGACGACTTAATTTATCATTTGTCATGTAGAACCCATTTGCTCAACTTCCAAGTCTTTCCTAGCCGATGAAGATACAAACGAATAGTTTCAGGTCTCACTCTGAACATTTCTGCAAGTTCTTGGCACGTTGTCCTGGAATTTGCATCCACAACCTGTCAAAGATCCTCGTTGTTCATGATTTTTGGTCTCCCTGAGCGCGGTTCATCGCCCAAACTGAGATCTCCCGAAGAAAATTTTTTAAACACTTCTGTGCTGTTCGATCACTAATGGCATCATCTCCGAATGCGGAACATATTTTACGCGCCGCCGCTGCAGCTTTTGTACCAAGTTTGTACTCATACAGTAAACAACTTCGAATTACTGTTTTATTCGTCGCCATTTTCAATTATTAAAACTAGGTATGTAACAATTTTCAGCAACTTTTTATGTGTGTGAGAAAAGAAGGATTCATACTAAAGTGACAACAGGTAACAAACAATCGCTATCGATCAACAACATCAATGACGATGTGCGATATACAACAACCGCACGAAATTATTGGGTTACTTGACGAATCGACTCAAATTTGTTGTCGTTTTTTAGAAGTATGAAGCCTACGAATATGAAGAATTTCAAGTTTCTGTGTGAAACTATCGTCGCATTACTAAGTGCTAAAACCTGCATCTTGCCTCGGTTTTCGGCCATAACTTTTTTACTACTACTCGGATCTTTTTACATGATCCCATTCTGTGGTTCTCATAAATACCTAAAAACCTTATTTAAAGAGTTTTTTCGTTCCTGTCAACGCTTTCGATTGAATCCCAAAAAATCTTTGTAGTCGAATAAAGAGTTCTCCTTCAACAATTATTGGTGTTCCCATTTTATGCGTCCATGATTTAAATAACCCCTTGAACAACTTGCATCAATAAAACCAGGCTTTACAATTATATCACAAACCAGGGGTATTTTCATCTAAAATAATTAGCCTAATAAACAAAAACTGAATGCGGATTCTGATACTGCATAATATCCCTAAGAATGGGTATGAATCAATTATCCGCTAATACTTTTTTGGCTTTTTTCGATTTTGGCTAGGCATTCTGGTCCCACTGTGCAACGCCTGTATCTCACTATCAGGCCGACGATGTTGCCCTTTATGTTCACTGCGTGCGCGGCGATCGATTTACTTTGCTCTTGGCTACATACCAATAAAGCTTGCTCTGCAGCATCCAATGCTGGCTTTGCAGCCATAAGTTTGCTTTCAGCTTCTGCCTTGTCTACAGTAATCAAAGCTACGAGATTTTCCGCCCTATTTTTTACTATCTCTGCCTCTCCTTTCACTTCATTTGCTGAAACCGTTGCTTTTTCTACTTCTGCCATAACCTACAGAGGACAATGGTTGACATTGTAAGTTAATTTGCGAAGTGGCAGAAGGATTCTGCCAAACCTCGAGTCACTTGAGTTTCGACTCCTACCAAAAATGATTGATAATCATTTGAACTAATCCTAAACTATTCTTCTGCGTCTTGTAGGTCTGACTTTCATTTAGACGCTTGGCGACTTCCAAAGTATGTAATTTTAGCTAAGTTTTTATGCACTGAAAAAGCCAATTTTAGGCTTTTTTCAAGCACTGATTTGCCTATAACTCGAAAAGGATCAGCTTTAGAGAATCATTTCAGAGACCTTCTTTATTCAGAATGATTCGAAAAACGTTAAAAATTGTTCAGAGCAAAAAAAAATATTTTATTTGAAATTTGTCTGAAAAATATGTTTAGACAAGTTTAATGGAATACCTTCCGACAACCTCTTGATTTGTGTCAAGGCGATGCAACAGACGTGGTCACATTACCCAATGTCTTATGGTTTCTTAAATTTCAGTATGAGGTAGTATACACTCAGAGCGAAACAGGTAGTATAATGTACAAGCAATTTTGATATTTTTTTGAATAAATAATATAGAGCAAGTACAGTACACCTGTATTAGCAGTTCTGCAAAAATCCAAGGTTCGCAAAGGGAACCCCTGTTTTTTTTTCGTATTATTCGGATTATTCTGGACAAAAAATGTCCTTAGTAACTGTTCTCTAAATTTGACCCTTTCGAGTTATATGCGATTCAATGTTTGATAATGCCTCAAAATGCTAATTTTCAAGACCTAAAAATGCAATTAAACATGACTGTCCTTCAATTTATTATCCAAGTCAAAGTCCAAACCTTGACCTACAGTACCTTATATCTTGTTTGCTAAAAATGGCGAACTTGATTTTCTTAGACTGTACACACATTTATATTCGTTAGGGGGAATTTAAATGCCTTTTTCTCGGTACCAGTTTTTCCTAATATGTATTGAACTTTTTCTGCGAAATATAATATTCTTGGGTTGGGAACAATGTTAGGAATATTAAAGAGATATTTATATTTTCATTGATGCACAAGCATTTTTCGTATTAAAAATATACGGGATGTTCCTGAAAGATGTGCTAAGATTTGAGGAAATTGTTCTTCAAGTCATTTCAAGATAATTAAGTTCGAACCAGCATATCTACCACGTTGCACAAAAAGTATCTATATTTTAGAAAAGGATATCTGCAAAGGCGTCAAAAGAAAGGAAAACTTCCTTTAACAAAAAAATATCGTCTGAAGAATAACATGATTCTTATTGATAAAGCTAGCTTAACTTAGAACTAAACTATATAAAAATTACAAATGTTGTTCTTAAGTAAATATATTGTAGAACCCACACAAGGTCTTGGAATATAAAAATACTGATTTGAATTCGAATATTAGCTACCATGAGAAGCATACTTTAATTGAGCATCCGACTATTGTAGGTAGTTTTTTTATCATCATGAATATGTTTGCTTTAACTATGTTTCTATTCACAGGTAAACTGTGACTTAATCTCATTAACCTCATGTGAGAACAAATACCAGCGCATGTTCTTCAAATCTTTGCAGTATACGTGTTTGTTTTAATGTGGCATAAATGAGGTTTAAAAAGGGTTCAAAAAGAAAAAGCAAAATAGGATAAACTGATCATGTAAAATAATTTTTATGTTGCCGGCAGTCGCTGAAAGGATTAATTAGCTTCAATTTCCTATAATACCCAGGAATTTCGAGGAATTTTGGCAAATTTTTTAACGTTACGGGGAATAGTCTAGGATATAGAGGAATTATCAGGCAATTGTGATGCATTACAAAAAAGTTTAGGAGAATTTTCTGAAACTGGCCAAAGAGCCGACAGACTAGGGCCAATTACAGATTGTTTTCTGAAATAGAGAAATTATTTGCTATTAATAGGCAATACGGGGAATTGTATTTCCCGTTATTGTACAGATTCTTGACAGCGAGCGGTTTGAGATTTCAAATTTCGACTGATTGCCCCAGTCACTTTATATATTTACTCCATATCCCAGAGCTTACCGCGTTCAGTACTAATACGAAATTCTCACCTCTTCAGCAGCTAACGTTGCTTCATTGACCTCAATTTCTTTAATTGCCAATTCCTTCTTCAATTCATCTACACTCTGAGCAGCTTCTATGAGCTTCTTCAATCCGGTCTTCATTCTCATCGCAAGAGCTCCTATTTCGTCGACCTTCTTCCTGTACAGTACCTTGTAAGCTCCGAGGAACGAAATAAAGGTCTTTGGTGTTACGTAAGTTCTTCTTCGGAATCTGAAAAGTCAATTTGGTAGTAAGCTGGTTCCACGACATGCTTTGCGAGGGTTTATCCTAATCGTCCGTCCCAAAACCCCTTGCACTGAAGCTTTTGTATATATCATAGCAGCCGCACAGTCAGAAGCCTAAATGCCGGGACACCGCGGCTGTTATGATGATCCAAATAAATTTTGTTAATCCGATTTTTGAACTGTCTAAGGTTAGTAGAACTGGGAAAAGCTTCCTCTTGTAGATTGTTCCACAATCTCGACACCCTCGGGACAAAGGAGCGGTCGTATCGGCCAGTTCTGGATGTACGTAGTTCGACACGGTTAGGATGGGAGGCCAAAGTCAGGTGGGTCTGTCTGGCAGGCCGATCGCGCTGCAGCAGCATCAGCTACATTTGATTTATATTCTTTACTTTTCTGCATGATCCAATTTGTGCTCCAGAATTTCAACAGCCCTGGGTACAAATTAAAGATAAACACAGGTATACCTCAATGATCACTACTGGGTGCCATCCTATATTTAGTTTATATCAAAGATTTAGTAAACTTATCGTAAATAGTTTTTGCTGATGATACCAAAAAATTTTGACAAGAAAAAGGTTCAAATAAAAACAAGACAAACATTCACAGTGCTATAAAACCAAGCCATAATAGTGTTATGGCAATTTCTCAACATGATGTATATGAGAGAAAATGCATGTATGACTCATAAATGCTCACTTGATTCAATTATAGGTTCTCCACTATGGACGTCCCCCTTCCAACGCGTGAGTGTTGTCGATTCAAAGAGTTTTCTACACTATGCAGGAAGTAGCCTTCAGGCATAAGGGCGTAAGACGGCTGCTCTTGTCGCTCGACATCAACAAAGCTTCTGGTCCAGAGTCTTTCTGAAGAGATGTGCAGCGGATGTTGCTCCACTTCTTTCACGTCTCTTCCAGTTATCTTACGAATTCGGAACTTTCTCAGGAAACTGGCCATGCCAAGCCCATTCAAAAAAAAAGGATCCAAGATCGACCATTACAACTACAGGTCTATAGATCTTTTATAAGTAAGGTGATGGAGAGGTGCATAAATCGGGAGCTTCTTTCATTCAGTCTTATGCTAAGGGTCAAGTTGTTGCTCTTGATATCACAAAGGCGTCTGATGAGCTATGGTATGCTGCAGATCACCGAATACTTGATCTATCACGAACACATCCCGTCAATAGCGACAGCTGCTGAGGAAAAACTAGGCTATTTCTGTACATAACCTCTTCAATCTGTGCAGATAAGGCCTAGCCTTGAGTACTACTCAGATATTTGTGGTGCTGCCCCCCATCTACATTATCCATGCTACCACTGACCGGTGACTCTTCTCTAACGATCAGTCTCGAGACCCTTTCGCATCGACAGACTGTCGGCGATCTCTTCTACCGCTACAACGGGCTCTGCCGTTTGAAACTCCCCTCCATGGTGCAGCTGCACAATGTGCCTGTCAAAGAGACCCACCTGACTTGGGCCTCCCATCTCAACCGTGCCGAACCTCTTACATCCAGATATGGCCGATATGACCACTCCTTTGTCCCTAGGGTATCGAGATTGTGGAACTATCGACATCAAGAGCAGCACTAACCTTAGGGTTATGGCGCGCGGCTGCTTCAGTATAAAAGAATATTAGAGGATCTAACACTATTTTTGTTCAAGTTTGATGTAAGGATCATTGGTTTTATAAACTTTTCCCAGATGATCCCGCTTTTGCATCTATAGATGGACCACCGCCATGTTAATGTTTTGATGTTTTGATAGCATAGCCTCTGTCACTGTTATCGTCAAATAATGAAACAAGCATGTGTGAAGAGGACAAAAAGGGGCATATTCTCTTATAACTTTATAAGAGTTACCATTAGATAAAAGCACTGCGAGTTGAAAGTTCGACTTACAACATTGTGATCTCTAAAAATGTCAAGACGGTTAAACTGATTTCTAGACGACATTACTAGTACTAAAAATTACCTGTCGTAATACTGGTTACAGTAATCTGCTACGCCATCTTGAATGTCCGCCATTATCACTATAAGCTCGTTCTTTACTTCGGGTGTGGCTACCATTTGATAGTTTTCTAAGAAATGGGCGGATACTTCTACCAAGGCATCATTGGGCCACTTATTGAACCAGTCCATGGTGGTACCAGATATCAAACCAGGGAATTTCAGCGCTCTACTTCGGAACTTCTCACCGACCTAAATATAGATGAGATATTTTCCCCATCGCGTAATTACCTGAGCAGTATGCTATTATTTATAATTTTTCTTATATTTGCAGCCCATGAGCGAATATTCATTACTTCATAGGTAGTAGACGGTCTCTGTCTGTCGAATGCAGAGGTACCACCCGGCGGCTCTCTAAGGCGGGGCCAGAATGTGTGCATGTTGCATGCTCACGTGTTTCCTCGCTGAGGTCCGTATGGCGTCCCCCCTATTCAACCTGTATCCCTCTATAGCCCCACTCTATCCAATGGGTGTTTAGGCCTTAGGCCTTCATGGCAATTCAAGTATAAGAAAACTGACATTCATTCCTGTTATGATTTCTTGGAAAAATAAAACTCTAGTCACACACCGATTCATGGTTTCCTATTAGTTTCGGAAGGAAAATAATCTTTCCCAAATATATGACGGTTAGCTGAAAATTTGGTCAGTTGAGTCCGGATTTGTGTCATGCCAAGAGTTTTTCTCAATAGATGGTTCAATATGGATCATAGACTGCTTACGAACGATTGCTGTTCTGTTCATTCAACGATTACAGCCAAATTAATTTGTGAAGTAACTTGTTCTCATCCTCTTCACCAGCCAAATATCAATTACTTTCATTCCAAAATTCAAAGTGTATTCGATGAATTCCCTGCTGGGTATCAAAATGATAGGTTAATTTTAAATTGTAATAAAACTGTTGTTATAAATTTCAACATCCAACGTACAGCTGGCTTAGACTTGAATATGTATGATCTTATTTTATCATATTGTTGTGAACTACTTGAAACATATTTTGATTTTACACTAAATTTTCATATGCATCACGTGTGTAAAAATTTAAGTAAAACATATTTTGCTATTTTACAAGTCACATTTTGAATTGTGTAACGTTAAGAAGTTTAATAGCCTGCACCGAAATATTAATGCTCATCATAATTGTAATATTAGAAATCAAAATTCAAGAATCGTCCATACACATACCACAACACATTTAAAATATCACCCTACTGCATCGAATTATATAATAATTTACCTGTTGAAAGTTGAAATACAGCAAATCAGTAACTATTTTCGACTTAAAAATCAAGTTAAAAAATTATTATCATCAAATGCGTTTTATAAGTACGTACAATATGGAATGTACAACCTTGAGTATGGAGTATGAGATGGAATTGAACATTTATATCAATTGTTACATTTATTTTGATTTTTATCTGTTTGTATATGGACTGCAATTGTTGTGGGATTTTAAACTTACCGGTGAGAAGCACAGCGTTACATGCAAATTGGTTCTAGCTCTGGTTATGAAGAAATCGTAAAGATTATCGCCTGTAGGTGGTCTCTTAGGCTGTACCTTCTTCATGATCGGTATCAACTCAGACTGAATCTCGTCGAGTTCATCTTTCGCGAAGAGATTTGCGATTTCTCCTGAACTGAGGATGTTATTTATGCTCTCCAAGAAAGTCTCTTCTTTGATTTCGTTGTCTGTGAAGATGAATGTGACTCCAGAGCCCACTAATCCAGCTTCACGATAGAGGAACTTCATGTCATCCATCAGGTTGTTCACGTTATATGCTCTGAAATAGTATTTGATTCGATCGTCAACAAAAATAGCATCAACCAATAGTGTTCTCTAGATATAAAGTAATAGTGCCAATACTGCTTACTCTTGAATGGGATCATCCAAAGTGAAAACACGGTAGTCGAACAAGATTGGACAGGAAAAGATTTTATCATAGACATTTACTCAATGCACATACATGTAAGCAATGGTTTCTTAACGTTTAACATCGTAAATACTACAAATATGAGTAAATTAACACTTGTTTCTGGAATGAGATAGAAAAATGTCCCTGACAAACACCTGGAGATAAACAAAATAAAACAAATAGTTCTAGGAAGTTTAATAACAAAAAAAAGTGTTTTTGGGATAATTCTCTTATGTAAAATAATGACATGATATCGAACATAATTATCTTTTTTTTTTGTCTGTGCATGTATGGTATAAACTTACCTTGTAAGCTGAATCTGGAAGCTCTTATAATTGGCCATGAAGCTCGCCAATCGGGTTAAGCTCTGTTTCCCAGATCCACCGACACCTACTAACATCGCATTCCCTCTCGGTGTTCTTATGATCCTGGATATGATCATCAGATGTACCATTGCGTCATGGAAGAATACCATATCCATGACAGCTCCTCGAACTTGTTCGTTGTATTGAGCCATGAAACCTGAAATTTTGTTAATAGACACGACACAAATAAATTTAATCGACGATTCTAGTTCATGTTCTCTACTGTATACATGAATTTGTTATTGACAATTATGTCTCAACCATAATCCACACAAAACTAGATCAAATCCCTCTGCAGTCCATCACGTGACGAGTGGAGTTCCTCAAGGATCGTTTTGGGTCCTATGCTTTTCCTCCTATATACCAGTGATTTACCTACGTTTGTCTCATCGAAGGGCTCTTCTTACGCCGATGATACTAAAATCTACAACTCCTCCTCAAATTCCGCTCTAACTTTATTTATGAATGCAAATTGTATCACACAAGACTAAAATATAAACACTTTTCCATTTTCAATATACCCACCATAGCAATTAAAGATTTGTCAAGTCGTGGTGGCGTCAAAGAACGCTTTCGCTTGATCGACCGTTAATCCCGTTGGTAACTGTTTATCTTAATATGTCATTATGTTCCATGCGCTTTCCACCAAGAAATTCCTTATGGCTTGAAAGCCTTATGGTGCGAAGACAGGCATTTTTGGTAGATGATGCAGTCTCAGTTGCGTTTTTGTTCTTGCCTTAACGTGAGGACGAGCGTTGTCATGAAGCAGAAAGACTCCGCTAGACGGCAGGACTCCCCGGTGATTCTGAATAGCGCGCCCAATTCAACAAGCTGCTCGTGAATTTCAACAGGAGGAAAAATTTGTGCGTCTCAAAACAGAATTACTGGGTGCACTTCAAAATCGACATGTTTACTGATTGCCATGACGGCAAGCAAAGCAGTAAGGCTACACAACTTATACCGACAGAGACGTGAAAAGTAATTGCGGCGTAGTGAGGTACTGGCCAATGGTGTGCTGTTGAACGGACGTCACGGGACAAGATGCGCAATCCGTTCTCAAAAATGGCCCTCGTATATGTTTGGGAAGTCATTGAAAGGTTGTGAGGCCACCACTGCACACTGATAAATATCTCTACAAGACGGCACATACCTAAATTTGCTCGTTCTGTATAGGGACCAGTACTTGCATGAAACAAAGACCTCCTTGAAGCTGTGAAGCGTCGAGCCACTCATATCTTCTTTGATTTCCACAGACTCTACTACGAAAACCGACTTGAATTGTTTTATTTGTACTCATTCGCATACAAAAATAACCTAGGTCTCATCCACTACTTGTCGCCTTCTGATGCACCTATTTTATGCTTAGCCTAAGAATTTCAATATTTGAACTTACTAAAGAGCTTTTCTTTAAGGAATTCCCAGCTGGGAATTTCCTCGTAAATTTTTGGTGCATCGAAGCAGAAATCTTCTGGTTCGTCTCCCGTGGCTTCTGGTGGTTCCCTAAGAAAGTCTACCCAAAATGATTCTTCTTCTGTATAGTACTGAAAATCATCTCCAAGCTCTTCTTCTGCTTGTTTTCTTATCGCGCTTATGAACCATTCCCTGTCTTGAGGTTCAGTGAACCTAATCAAAATACAATCAAATTATAACCAGATTGAATGACATTCTTGAAATATGAAGTCCATACACAAGCGTTCTTTCCTAACATTCAGTAATAGCATACCTTCCTGTGATAGGAGCTCGTTGTTTTGTCACGAGAGGAATGAACAGCAATTTTTCCATGACTGGTGAATTGTCAACTCTACACGCAAGATTTCATTTTAAAATAAATTGTTACACTGTCGAATACTTTGGGAGGAATGACTCAAGGAAGTACTTTCCTTCTATAAAAAAGGTCAAGAGGAATGATTGACATCTTTTTTCAATTTTTCCTTGCGTCAAAAAAATAATAATTACTTGTACAAACTCAAAAAAAAATATGCAGACAAATAAATGAAAATCCCCCAGAAGGGTGACCCTTGTGCGCGGGTAAAGAATACAAAATACTCTTATACTAACAGCAACACAACACGATATGGTTTTCTTTATTCTAATGTAATACGTTCGTATGCTGTCTCTATTCGGGTAAAATGCCATATATGGGAATATTGTCTAGTCTGCTTTTTCTGTTTACTCTAGTATTTCTAGTATCTCAATTCGAGTGAAAGTTACATATTCGGTAATATTGTCTGATGTAGTTTTTTGTTTACTGAATTACTCCACTATGTGTAAGACTTGTTTCTTCTTAAACTGAAACATTGTATACCTATCGGCAATAACTCTGGTGCACTCATGCCTCCATAGTTTCAAAATTGATGTTTTATTTTCACATTCTTCACCGTGAACGTTGAGTATGCCCTGCCAGATTCTGGACAAATCTCTTAGATTGAAGACATAATGGAACTTGGCCGGTGTAGGCAGCATCTTCTTCTTTGTGTTCTGCCAAACATGTCGGGTTAGAGGTACTAGCCTTGGCAGGAAATCTACTATTTCTTGATTGAATCTTTCTATGCAGAAGTAACCACAGCCAATTTGACCTAAGAAAAATCGTTATATTTCCGTTTAGAGAATCGGTCATCATCAACACTTACCAAAGATGACGTCCATAGCAGTGGTGCTTGGTAACGTGCAATTGAATATACAAAATTGTCTTTTCAGTCTATGAGGTATATCATTTCTACCACCTCCAGGATGTATCATGGCGGCCAGGAACATAACGTCTACTATGAACGAAAAGTCGCCTGGTTTATCCAAACTGTAGAACCCTGCGAAATAAAAGAGAATATGCTGCCGGTGGTGAGGATATGAGAGTTTTAAACCAAGGTCTACCTCCTGACCCCGGAAGTATCATAACTGACAGAAACATAACGTCTTCTATGAACGAAAAGTCACCTGGGATTGCCCAAGCTGTTAAATACCGCAAAATGATAAACGATATGTCGTAGGAATATGAGAAAATTTTTCTCCCAAGAATGAGTCATGGAATAACTTTTTTATCAGTGTAGGGGGTATGGGAATACAGTTTCCCGAAAGATAAAAGAACCATGCCCACTTTTTTGGCATATATTGCATCACTTTATATTGCCAGCAACATATTCTACTAGCATTAATTTACACTCAGAGTTTTTTTTCAAATTTACCTCCAGTTTCCATACACTGTCTGACAATTTCATTCGTAATCTGGTCACCCCAATCGTTGATGACAGGCATATTGATATCATCAATGAAGATCGTCAGGGTTTTTCCAGCTGGTGGGCCGTAAGTTGTACCGACTCGCTTGTCAACATAAGATTCAATGATTCTCTGCACCATATTCGGCGTTGTCGCAGATGAGAAATTGAAACACTTGCTCAGTTTGTAATCAGGATCAAATGTTGCGGCGTAGCCCTTTATCATCACAGTTTTTGCTGTCCCCGGTTCACCTGTTGATTCACCAATGATTCACTCATAGTGTTAGTAGATACTTATTGCCAAACTCAGTGTTACCAGGTCTACCAACTTCAGTCCTACGGAACTACCACTTTTAATGCACAATCTGTCGAATTTCGCAAGGTCTTAAATATCATATTCCTGAGGGACCTGGTGCTTATCGAATTTTTACTACTGTGACAAAAATTGAAAAAAAAACTGTTGAAACATACTTTGTGGTATATGAAGTTGTTGCCGATGAGTACCAAATTCGTAAATTTTGATTTTTGAGTAGTTATTTTTCGATGAAAGCAGTTTTGAGCTACTCAGCAGACATCATTTTAATCCTAAGATGCAGAATAAGCACACTAATAGCCCCATTATCTACTCAATCAGATGGTGCATATTTTTTATATATACGGTGAAAATCAGATGGAACTTCCAAGTCCGCCGCCTTTTATAATCATAAAAAAAATATCGTTCGATAGCATTTTTCATTCCAGGAAATCTACCGAAAAATTTCACGAACCAGCAGAAAATTTCGCACAAATTTACCGAAAACAGATCGGTTATACCTGGCAACACTGGGCCATCCTATCTTTTTGGCGAATAATACTTCTTACTGCAATTCCCACCAAATCAAGCTGGTCAAGTTTGATTTCATCTACAGCGTTACCTATAAGAAGCACCGCTTTGTTCTGCTTAGCAATAGTGTGGATCAAAAACGCCGTCCTGACATTATCCACATTAGGTACTAAGATCCCAGTAAACTCCAAAACGCTATCAGTTGGGTAAACAAATTTCTCCACTCTATTGGTCCAATGCTCCCATCTTCCATTGTCAGGATTGACCACGTATTCGAAAATGGTTTCGTTCTCTCCACATTTGGGCCAGTCAAGCTTGGAGGGATGGACTAGAGCGAATTCTTCCAACTTTGCACGGTCTTCAAGTTCCAGGAGAGAGCCCAAAGACCACATCATGGCGAATATAAAAAGACGCTCTAGTTGCTTGTCGCTCCATACCTCTGTAATCAGTCAATAAGCAGATTAAATGGTCAACTCATTATACAATCGGACGTCCAGTCGAAAAACGTGAGTTCACTTTCTGTTTGGGCTTTCCCGCTCATCAAAACGCAATGGGTCTTCAGATCGCTCAACGAATATGATACTATTTGCACTTGCTTTCGATGCCCTTTTGAAAATATGATACTTTAGTACCCTAACGTTTTTGAAAACCGCTTGTCTACATTACAACGGCTACTGAATGAGTGGTTACTGTAACTCCTTTAACTTGTCTTGTGGGTTTCATGTTTAATGGGGGCCATTGTCTAGCTGAATCTAGGCACATATATAGTTAAATGCCTGTTAATTGTATGAAGTTTTGGCCGCCACGGTGGCGTTTTTCAAGTATAATGACAATAATGATAGATAAATATGATTTGTTGTCTGATGAATACAATCGTTCTTAATGACGAAGCTAACTTGAAACTAAACACATACGTGGATCTCAAGTGAATAAATTGTAGAAATCACATATTTATGTTATAATACAGTTTACAAGTTTTTAAGTTCTCGGCAAAGTATCTTAAAATTTCTGATTCCTTTGATACCATCAAGAACACACATTATAATTTATAGAGTATTTCACAAGTGTTGATTCAGGTACTACTAATGGATCTGGTTGTCGTCTAATACCGTAACTTATATTTTATGTTTCAAATTTAGATTCACTTTTGAAAATAACAGTTGCTGTTTCTAAATTAAACAAATACACAATTATTTCATGACTTAAACTTAAAGACTTGCATGCGTCTCTAGAATTGCTTTTAGTTATATTTGTATTTCTGATAGTCCGTTTTTTATAGTATAAACACTTTTTTAAACAATTTTCGGAACAGAAAAGTAAAACTGCTTGAGGCTGTGTTTTTCCCATTCGTTATAGCTAATTGTTCTTGAAATACAGAAAATCTGTGCTGGTTGAGTAAAATTTAATCTATTAACAATGGTGAGTCCTAAAAATTTGATGGTATGTGTTTTGCGTATCAAATCATTTTTCAAATTTATAAAATTAAGGGAGCATTTAAGTTTCATAAAGTTGGTCTTATTAACATTGAAAATTAAGTAAATATTATCACACCATTTTTGATTGTTTATAACTATCAACTTATGACTTAATTTCATTTATACTTGTGACTTCTCAAAATATTGTGGTTTAGTCAGCAAAAAACTATGAATTTACCATGTCTGTTTAAATTGATTAAATCATTAATATAAGCTAAAAATAAGACATACTACTGATCCTTGAGGTGCCCCTACTTTTATACTTAGTTCCTTTGAAGTATATCTTGAGATTCTTACAATTTCGAATCGATTACTTAAATATGCTTTAAACCAACTGAGTGAAGTTCCAGAACAACTATATTTGTTTAAATTTCTCAAAAGTATACCATAATTAACACAATGTCACTAGTATTTCTTGTTATATACTACCAATATTGTCATTGTTCCTGAAAAAAAGGGCAAAGTGGTGGTCGTTTCGCTTAACGCTGAGTTTTTATTTATATCTAGGGTGTTGGATGTTACTGACACAATATTGTGGTAGTTATTGGATAGCTAAAGTCTCAATACTAGTCTGGAAGACTGGAGGCCGATAATCTCTTTGAATACTTAGAGTTTAATTTTGCAAAAACTGTACCATCTAGTTGATTCTCCAAGCATCTATTATAACGTTAATGAACAAAGCTAACCATCATATAGTCAATGTAGTATGCCTAAAGATACTCATAAATATGGCATTATTTTTACAAATACAGTCTGCCTAGCGTTTCTTTGCTAGTGGAAAAAATCGTACTGTAATTCTTGGCTAGCTATCGGTCTCAACCGAGAACATGTTGTTAACATCGCAAAAATCACAGTTGCCATAATGTTTGGTAGGTAGATTGAACTCAAAACGTTAGCACTGAGACGTGAATACTTAAGCCAAGCCCTTAACGTTGCCGTACGACTTCATTCGTTAGGCGTTCTGAAAACGTATAGCTTTCAAGCTGCTGATAATTTCTCATTTTGATGTTCATAACTTGTATGGTGCCTCAGAATATCATTTCTCTTTCGATGGCAAATGTATGGAAAACATGTGACTATTATTTCTAATAAATGCATAATAATATTCGGAACAGAAGCTTCCTAATAAGTAATATAACAGTTTTCACTGATGTCAAACATGCATCATTAAGATCTCCAACCACGACTATTCTACGCGCCAAAAATTTTTTCTTTACATGAGTTTCTGAAATGTCAAAAAACGAAGTTCAGACGTTATTAATTTTTCCGTTTCTTTCTTCTAGCTCCACCTCCAATGGATCAATTCTCAACATCCCCTTTCCGTCCTTGGCATAGCAGTAACCTTGTGCCAAAGTTTCATCAAATTTTGATCGGTGTTTGTCGAGATGTAAAGGAGTCAAAGGTCAAAGAGACAGACAGACACAACAACCAAAATGAGTGACATGATTCCTCGTAATATAAAAATATGTAACATTAAAAAAACATGATATCTCATTTTGGAAATTATTCGCGATTGCAACAATTCCTATCCAATTGGCGTTGAAAGTAAGATATACCCACTTGGTTCATCAGAGATATCCAGTATGCCTTGCAAAATATCATAACACTGCCTTATGTATAAGGCTTCTCTAACCGCCATCTTAGCTTTAAGTCTCGTTTGCACATAGGTGTGCAAGTCTCCATATATCTTACTGAACAATGTCCTCAACGTGTCAGCCTCTTGTTGTGGCCTCTTCCTAAACCTAAGGGCGAAAAATAATCCTATAAATTTGGGTTGCACGAATTTATCGTCAATATCACAAGTGTGAATCAAGAATGAAGGCAACAGTCTCTTGTGAAGCTATTGGAAAACAAAGCTTCATCATCTTCGTTGCAAACATGAACTTACCATGCTTCCAGTATTGGACTCCATGGTAATACAGATGAACTCATGAAAACCATACCCATTCGAGATACAGTGGCTGGGCTAGCATTATCAACATTATCTGGCTCAAATACCAGCTTGCAATTGGCTGCCATTACTATACGATCACCATTGGCAAGTGTTAAAGTTTTGTTGTCGTCCAGTACAGAGTTTAAGTTTTCAATCCATACTGCGTCTACAGGTCCATCAAGAACTAACCTAGTGTTCAACATTATGGGTTAGATTATGAATGAATGAAAAAGGGATCTCGATATGTCAAAATGATTTATCAGCAGATAAATTTATTTCTATTAAATTACCAACAGTAGTCGGTTTTTTTGAACTTCAAAGTTCTTCTCCAAAGGGTAGAAAATATTCCATCGGTCCAATCATTTGTGGCCACATCCAATTTGCCAAACATCTGAGGGGCTGTTATGGCCTGAAAAAAGGATAGAATAAAGACGCGTGATCTTGCTAGTCATGCATTTAATTTACAATCGAAATACTTTATGCTCTAGATTGCCATATAGATTCAACGAGCTCTTACCTTAGGATTCATCCTTAGTTCTTTATGCGGTAAGCCCATTTCAGTCATAGATTTCATCAACGTATGCATGCATTTAGTTTTCCCTGCACCAGTAGGTCCTACAATTCATATTAGATGTAAGGAAAAATCATTCATATCATGTAATGTGCAGCACTTGTCTTGAGAGCATTCTAGACAGTAGCATATCAAAAATGTCATACCTAACACCATTAATCCATGCCTCACCAAAGAAGTCTCATACAACTGAATGACCTTTAAATTCCATGAAGGATGGTTCACTAAACCAGTATCACTGCAGACGTTGGAGATACATTTTTGTAGCTCCTTCCATGACTTTGTAGTCAGTTTTATGCCGGGAAACATATCTTCAATCAGAGATATGAACAGTGGTTCATCTTCGTCTATTAGCTTGCTCAGATTCATGTCCCTGGAAGATAAGGAGCCATGATGAAAAACAATCTTTCATTTACTAATAATTGTTCGTTCGAGCACAAACAGCCAACCGTGTATGGATATATTATGGGTTTTGATAATCATCAGCACAGTCTAGTCTCGGACTCAGATAGGAGGCCAGTAGATCACATCTACTGTATCGCCAAAATCGGCGGCATAAGGCGGTCATAGAGGAGACCCGGCTGTTATACGCGAACAGTAATCTACAGTTCCAACATATAGCTATTGTTCACTTTATACTGGTCGATTCTGGTAATAGATGGCACCACTTATTACGATTTTTTCATTTCCTCAAGACAAATTGAGTACCGGGTAACTTCTGACAATACCAGTTCCGAAAGATATTTTTTTGGGTCGTGGTACTTACTAACCTTAATACTCTCATAACCACAACTTCTTCAGTTTCATTTGGATTTGCCCTTTTCTGCGCTCCTAGAGTTCTCAAAACCGACAGAATGTTGCGAAGTCCAAAGTCATAATGCACCTACAAAGACAGAAAGCATTCATAAAAAACAACCTTATCACTTTGAACTGTACTGAACCTTTGACGATTCACATTCAATATTGTATCAGAATCAATTAATTCGCATCAACCTAGACGCAACTAACCTGTTTGGAAAGCTGTTCTTCACAAAGCTGGTACAAAGTATAAAATTTTCTGGAGAGATAGATGTTATCTTTAAATCCACATGAAGCCAGTTTGACACGAATGATGATCTGTCTGTCTGGCACCATCATGGCCACACTTCGGAACATAATTTTCAGATTTTCCGGCAATTCTTGTCGTCCTGCGTAACCAGGATTCATTGTCAAAAAGATGCCGAATTCGATGTTCATGCTGACATTGTCACCGTCCCTAGACCATGAAGAAGTAAGCTTATTAGGCGTGCTCTGCAACGTAAGCAACATCAAAAGTTCTCGACAAGTGGCTGTTAACATGGATCAGGCAAGCTGATATTGCAATAGCTGGAGGTTGGACAGAAAATTGCCCAAATAAGGACCAAGCCCAAGTAAAGCAAAACCTTAAGTGGTTAGAAGAAACCTTTTTTGTAATGAGGGAAATAATTAGGGGCAGGGCAGCTTTTGCTGAATGTGTCTTTCCATTTGTAGCAAATAATCGACCCCAAAGCTTTACGGATTTGCCTTGAAATACCTATATAATTTCACTCACATGAATATGAACGATGGTTTGCGCTCTTTTCTGGCCACCAGTACAATGTAGATCTGTTGAGCAGCCACTGACAATACTGGAAGTTCTATTCTGTTAAATTCGTCAAAACAACCCCATGTTCCTGATTGAGCCAAACCCTAAGACAAACATTCAATCAGAATTAAAATAATGGCATACTTTTCGTAGTGTCCTTCTTTTGTTTCATCTTCCTCATCTGGTTATTTTCCTTCCAAACAGTGTATTTTAGGCTATACAGTATACAGTATGGAACAGGATCTTGAGCTGAGCATGCTGAGTAACTGCGACTTTAGTTAAGTCAGACTTAACCCGTGGCAGCCGTGAAATAGTGAAGGAAGCTAAAGCAATGCTAATAATTTATACCTTGAATATGCGCCCCAGTCCTCTGAAGTCCATCTGGTCAGAACAATTGAACACGACGACGAATTTACCAAGTGTCCTGCCCATGTCTTTCGTTGTTTCTGTTTTTCCTGTACCAGCTGGGCCTGCTGGGGCTCCTCCCATATTTATCCCTACAAAAAATAATGTTCTGTTTGGCATTTCAGATTCAACTTCTTTCTAGAATTCTGAATCAAAAAAGAACTATCAAAATAAACGAAATGACAGCAAAATATCTGTAAGGAGGTATCGTTTTTCAAATAGTATCCCGATTTTCGCCCTAGATACATGAATTACAGGAATTTAATGTCCACCTTTAAGCAGCAGTAGACACTTAACAGAGCCTTAGTCCGAAGCTGGCCTAAACATGGTAGAAATAGTTCCTAAAAAACTTACATATGGCTTGTGCTAGAGTAATGTAGCACCTATCAGTCAAGGGAGTTATAGCCAATCTTTCGGTGATACCCAAATATTCGTTTTGGTACAAGAATATCACGTCTGTTATCTTTACTAAAACATCGTCATTTTCTTCATTGTAGTAAAATCTGGATTGAGCTTGCCATTCAAAGTCCAACACATTCTTCACTCTTGCTTTACATATGTTGTCGAAGATATCCCTGTAAGATAGTAGTACAAAGCATCATATACAGTCTATACAGAAAGGTTCCCCCAACTTATTTCTTCAACTGGTCAAGTTATGGATCTAGGGATCTAGGCCATCTTGTAACATTCTTTTTTGGATGGGGGTCATGTGATATTTCATTTAGAAGCTCCGTATGAGCACTTTATAGCCCTAGCATATGAAATCACTCTCTTCCTAAATGGCAGAGAGGCATAGAATTAAAGATTGACATGCTGATTGGGAGGACCTTATTCCAGAGAAGACAGGAAACTCCTCCAAGTGCAAGGCACGCTGCTGGCAAAAAAGTCAATAACACAGTACCTTTGATGGACGTGGATTGTGACCATGGTTTCGAATCGTATCCTCTGCATTTTCGTCAAGTCCTTTGAAGTTAGCTCAATCAAGGAATTCAGTAAATCTAAGAATCTCTGATTTGTTATTTTCATCTGCATTCTATCAAATTTCGCTTTCTTTATGGCTATTTCGGCTTCTTTTGTCCACAGAATCTGTATTCCTACCAGACCGGCCTAGAAGACACCAATTATTTTAAATCCTGATTATGTACGGGGTTTGTTTGTTTGTTTCAGATTCATTTAGCATTAATGCTACTATGTCCATAATATCCATATTACACAGTATATAACAAAATATATTATGTCTTCAAGACATATTTTTATACAAAATTTCGTTACTATGAATTCTGGTTTTCCATGAGATATGTTTTCAATTTCCCTTTGAACATTTTCACACTGACACACATCTTGATATCATTACTTAATTTATTAAATTCGTACAATCCCTTTTGAAATACTGACTTGCTCGTTATATTGCTACTGCAGTTTTGTAAATGTATGTTTTGCAGTAGAATAATTGTGGCACTCATTGTTCAATACAATAAAATTTTCTAAGTGATTTGGTAGAAGATGAATTTTCGAATAGAATATGAAAATGAAAACCAAGTAGTATATTTATTTTTATTTAAGATGATTTTCATAGCTTTATTTTGTGATATTTGTAATTTTGAAAATACAGTTTCATTTGCAGTGAACAAAATAGTCGAACAATATAACAAATGAGGAAGAATGATAGTGTTGTACACACTTGTTTTAGAATAAACGCTTAGGCTATGCGAAATTCTATAAAAGTGATTTATTTTCTTAGATATTTTCGAAATAATATATTCATAGTGCCCTTCAAATTTTAATTTACTGTGTACGTATATGCCCAAGTATTTAAATGATTCGATTGACACAATTTTTTCATGATTAATTGTAAGATTTATCGTATTTTGATCTAAAGATTTTCCTATTAGCATATATTTTGTCTGGTTTGTGTTTAGTTTAAGTTTATTTACATTTAACCAACTTATTACGTTTTTCATATCATAATTTTATAGCTCTATTGCAGTTTCAACGTCTTTATTTGATATATATATATATACAGGGTGACTTCGAAGTTGAGTCATTTATTTTAACAGTGAGTAGATCTGATCAAAAGAAATGTGTTTTTCCTTTACCATTTTTCTGGTAAAATTAAAGTAACAAAGTTATAGCCCTTTGGAAGTTTGAGTACCGCCCTGTCTCAATAACATCATGTGCTGGTGTTTGGCAACAACGGATATAATCCACCTTATCGGTTCATCGCATCGGAAACAAAAAAGCGAAAGAATTTGGAACGATGTTTACTTTATTCAGTTCAGTTATACATACAATCAGTGTCAGTCGCGTGTGAATAGTATCTGTTGCGTGGCTCAAACGAAATAAAAAATGGCACATGTTTATGCGGATCGGTTTCCCAATCGAGTGCAACCAACCCCTCGTGCCTTTGTTAATAGTAGTACAACGGGCTCGTGAATCAGGTGACTTCAGACCTCACAGGGGACCTCACGATCAAATACGCACTGAAATACTTGTCGGGAGGATACTTTATAAAACAAGGTAAAATTTTTTTTTTTATTTTTTTTTTATTTTTACACACATATTTTGGTTTATCTTCCTTCTACAATCATTATCTGAAAATTAATGACTCAACTTCAAAGTCACCCTGTATATATATTAATGTATCATCAGCAAATAGTTGAATTTTGCAGTGTTGTAAAATATTAGGAATATCGTTAATATATAAAATAAATAGTAATGGACCTAATTTGCTACCCTGTGGCACACCTACCGAAATGTTTTTAATGCTTGATAATGTATTGCCAATTTTAGTTCTTTGACTTCTATTGATTAAATAATTTCGTAATAAGTTGAATACTGAACCTTGAAATCCATATCAATGCAAGTTCGCTAACAATTTCTCCCTGTCAATAGTCTCAAATGCTCTCTTAAAATCTAAGAACAATGTTACTGTAAACTTTTCTTCGCCTCCATTCTTCTACTACCATTTGAATTGCTGTCTCAGTAGAAAACTTTTTTCTGAATCCTGCTTGAAATTTTGTCAATATCTTGTTTTCTTCAATATATTCAATGACTTGTTCATATATGATTCCTTCTAAGAGCTTCTTGACGTCTGGCAGTACATTAATTGGCCGCATGTTTGTATATAACTCAGAATTTTGCACTTTTGGAACAGGAGAAATTGTAGAACATTTTAATTTTGAAGGAAATTCACTAACAATAATAACTTCTCTCCAATAATGTTGAAACATTCCTTCATAACCATTTTTGAAAGACGTTCACTAGGATTTCTATTCGATTTCGATTTTTGAAAGATAGCTGATATTTATTGCTTGGAATTTTCTCATAGAAGAATTACAAGTAACTTGCATGTGACATGGATTTCGTTCCCCATCTTCGATTGATTCCACTATCTCATTTATACTTTCTATAAAATAAGCGTTCATTCGTTCTGCAATCAATATTGTTTGTGTTACTATACCATCTTCGAAGCACATTCCTGATAATTCATTCTTCCTACTGGGAGATACAAGATTTTTTAGTCTCTTCCACATCATTTTACTGTTATTTTTATTGCTATCGATTTTGTTTTTATATTTTTTCTTTTCGTTCCTAAGATTTGTTAAACACTTGTTTCTTGATTTCTTATATTGTATCCAATCTTCCTCAGTTTGAGTGATCGTAAACTTTTTATAGTCATCATCACGCGTCAATTTAGAGTCTAGAAATATTTGTGAAAACCAGCGTGTTGGCTTTTCCTTTGATATGCCACTTTCCTAATTTGTGCGTCTCTCATGCAGTTCTCCATACAATCCATAATTTATGAGAGGTAAGTGTCAGCATCATCAAAAATTTTAGTGATATTGGCTTGCAAGAGTAACTCTCGTAATCAAAGTCAATAATCGAGATTTCTCTTGATTCTCTCTCATTAAACATATTTTCCACCTCGATACATATCCACGAATGGTCGCTTATTTTTTTAGTATGTAAAACCTTAATACTCAACTTCTGTTCATTAGTTATTATTAAATCAATCTTAGTTCGTGAAAAGTTTGTAATCATTGTGTAGTAATCAACTTTTTGCCATAGGCCATGAAAGTTCAGTACTTGTTTAATTTTTTTTACATAAAAATCTTGATTATCAAAATTTATATATTTATAAGTCTCCCAAGTGCATAGTGGAGCAATTTCGATAATACTGTTTTTCACAAACATTCTCAAAAAAGACCAAAAATCGGCTAATATTACAGCTTGGAGATATGTAGTAAACGTGCACATTGTAATTTTGTTTCATCTTCATTTCAAAATTAATATACCACCATTGATAATCAACAACTACAGTATTATGTGTTGTTACTTCAATCATACTCAGTTTGTATATTAGTATGCCGCTTGTATGTTTCGAAACTGTGTTTACTCTTATAACATCATAGTCATGAATATCAATCTCCATATCTTCAATATCTTCTGTAATATGTGTTTCAGTCAAGCAAAGAACTAATGGTTTCACTAATATTAAAAAAATTATAACGTCATCCCTGTGCGATAAAAATCCTTGAATATTTATATGGTATATATTGTTAGAATATTTTTTGGCCTGTAATTGCTATTTGTCACCATAAGAAACTTTATTTTTTGATTTTTCATATTCGATTTGGACCATGTTGCAGGTATAGTGGAAGGATGAGTGATTTATATCGAAATTTGTGTTGTACTTCAAATTTGATTCCCTGCAATTTGGACATGTTACTTCATCTTTTGATAATGTACAGTTCTGAACCTGTTGATCACTATTATCACATTTTAAGCAAATACTGGTCTTGGTGCAATTCCCCTGTGTGGTTTGACCCTAAAAAGGTCCCCAAAGAGCTCCATCCACACTGAAAGGTGCGAGTCGAAATTCGGCAACACCGCTGCACGCTGCTATTTCTCCACTCTCGATTCCTGCCTACCGTGCTCCGCTTTGCAGCTCAATTTTGGATCAGCAGCCTTCCGATATGGAGCTTCCCATTACGAGCTCTCCAAGTGCGAGGTTCGTTCCAGGCGAATTATGGATCAAATCTCGCACTGGACGGTGTTGCCGGGTTTCATATCTCGTACCTTCCAGTGTAGCTTGAGGTCTTTGGGAACTTTATTTCTGGATCGATCCTCGTACCTGGGCGACAATACTCTTAAGACGGCTCTTAAACGTGACACGTCACGTCAGCTTTTATTTGAACAGGCTTAATGGATCCCAAGGGAGGAGCTTCGTTTTTTTATTTCCGCTTTTGCTTCCCTCAACGGGTACACTGTTAGGAACGTGTTAATTCATAGACAGTATGGAAATCAAACCTGGCCACAGAATCCAACGAATCCGGAAATAAAATCGTAATCTGGATCACTGAAGCATTGTGCCATTGCAGCGATGACGTTCTTGACAGTGTCCTTGACCATTTGCAAAAGGCTGTTTAACCAGAATTCAACACCACCAGCGCATATAACACCTTTTTCAAATGGTACTTTCTCACCCAGGTCTGAGTTCATGGCTATGATCATGTCTGCCTTCTTCTCGTCGAAATCGACCTGTCAAGGAAGTTCGAATAGAATCAATTTCAATAATCTTGTGATACTCGAAACATCAGGGTTATACGTTCGATTTCCACTAAAAATATTATTCAAATTAATAGTATTTTGTGGACAAGTGTTCTATGCATCTGCAGACTTCGGCAGTGTTTACTGAAGATTTACTTTTGTAATTTTGTATAATTATTATTTTACACAGCTTTTGATCCAGTTCTCTGAAATTTTTCATTCTTGTCTATTAAAATTACTTCGCTATTCATTTTGGGTATCCGAAAAGGGAGTTCTTAATTTCACCTTAAACATTTATACACTCGAATACTGTTTATTATCATTATTCAGTTAATTGAATTCAAATACCCCCTTTTGAAATACGGATGTGGTTAATGCTATTATTACAATTTTGCAGATGAAAATCTATACTGCCTCTAGTTTCATAGTTATGATACTGACTGTGAACGTTCCCTAAACGTGGTGGTGATGAATGATTTTTCAATTTAAATATGAAGGTCAGAACTAAATAACATATATACATTTTTCTACATTCAATTACTTCTGCAGTTTGCAATTTGTTCTCATCTGCTCTAAAATGATTGACAATATAAAAATGGGGAGACGTTATGGTGTCAAGCCCATTTTTTATACATGCTGAGATTATGGCTAAATCTATAAAAGTAATCCATCTTTTTTGATATTTTTGAAGTACTGTATTCATAGTGCCCCTGGGACAGTAGCTTACTGTCTACATATATACCCAGGTAATTGAATGATTCGACGACTTCAATTTTTTCAACGTTAATCTTGGGCCTTATTGTATTGTCACCTAATTGTTTCCATATTTAAGGCAAGGATATCTAGAATTTGAGAAAGAACAATTGTAGGAGGCTGTTTTACAACCGAATTATATTCTTGTGGGTCAAAGTTGGAAGAGTTACTTTTTGCATGTATTCAAATAGTTATGTTTTTTGAGCTGACTGTTCTAAATTATATCGTGTAATATTGCTACTACATACATATCCTACACAATTGAGGCATGACATACCAAATTCATGAGATATCATGGATTTTCGAAGCAGTAAGTCACGTTTGATTTTCTTATACGACATGCCTTTCTCTAAATTTCATATTCAATATTTATAAGCATTTTTTGAAATCTGAGAACATAACCCACAATTTTAGTGCCACGAAGTAGTTGTAATTTGTTTACAAGGAATAACCGGGGTTTCTTAAAGTGTCAACTGCTAGTTAGTATACGAAATTAAACATAAGTTCGAACCATTGTTTGAACCATGCTTAAAGTATTACTTTTTCATCGTTCTTTAGGTGCTCAATAGTCCAAATAATTTGATGTTCTCATTAAATTTTCATAAGTTTTTCAGTGGTGAGCATCCTAAATACGACTGTCAAAAAACAACCGAAGTATTCTAATTGTTTATAACGGAAAAATAGATGTGCGGTGGGCGATTCATTTTTATGTGACTGTATAAGAAATTTTAGTATATTGTTTGAATGATGTCAAACTATGTCGCTAGCAAGAGAAATGATCCCAATAAGAGAACATTTGATTGATTCGTTCCTGGACAGCTCATCAAAGGAGGCCATTTTTCTCAAAAAATTAGTAACAATCAGAAATTGCCTATTAGATAATGAAAGCAATTACAGCAAACGCTTAATTAGCGGAACTATCTTCATTTTTTACATAGCAATGCTGTGAACGAAGAAGCAAGGTCAGATTTCTTCTTCCTTAAGGAGTTTATCAGATTTAAACCCTAAGCAGTGTTAGTTGAACTTGCATCTCTTTGTTTTGTTTGTTTTGCATGTTCTATTCTTTATTTTCACAGTTAACCTAAGGATGCTTGTTTCCCTTGGGGTGCGTGTGTCTCATTCAATATTTACGGATGCTTTTAAGTTTTACAAATTTGTATATTTGTTCGCTTTCTTAAATCTGGTCTTTCATATGTTCATTTGTAATATCCCATATTTAGAGGAAACCTTTTTAAATTATTTGAGACTGAATTTTCATATGATAACTTTTAATACGTACACACGATTATTGTTATCGGTTTTACTTGTTTCTTCTATGGTTTTTATATTTTTGTGTATTTTATTTTTGACTTTTTTAACAGACATTTTTCACTAAATTTCCATTTACAATTTTGAATATTTGAATATATTTTTTTCACATCTTTTGTGGCCCTCTGGAAGGTGTGAAATAAACGCCGAAACTTTGGCAGTTCGATTAAATGCATTTTAATTCCTACTAAGTTATCTTAAGAATCCGGAGGAAAGGAAAAAGTAAATTAATGTAGAATTCTAGAATCTTCGACCTTTTACTTGCCACGCCTACTGGCGAAAGTGAGATATTAGTTTTTTTGGATGTTATATGTCATGACATTCATGTTCTTCGGTCTGTCTGTCGGTTTGTCTGCTAATATAATCGCCTGTAACTTGAGAAGTACCGCTCAGATTTCGATAAAATTTTTACACAATTTTACTACTAGGACGCAAAACTTTTGTAGATTTTGACAACCGATCCAGTGACGGCGGAGAGCAAGACCGAAAACTAAAAAATCGCTCAAACTTTCTTGAGGTCAAGATATATTTCGGAAACATTTTTGAGAGGTTAAAGATTGCGGGTTAGGGGCTTGGGAGAGGATATGTCTTAATTTTTTGACGATGATATATTTATACGCCTCCAACCTTAGTAATTTTAAGCACATATTAGGCATATTTTACTCATCGTATATGTCCCCGTTCATTTCATCTTAAAACATGTGCCTTAAAGTCTGGTGTCAATACGTGCGACGTCGTCCCCCGATGACGAGTGTCGTCTCTGAGGTCGTACGTCACAGTCGGTAATCGCTTCGGCACTTCTGGGGGCTGCCTGAACTGTACATGGTGAAGGCCAATATCGCCCTGCAGCAATTTCTTTCAGGGGAGGAGGAGTTTTATTTGATTTTTGTTATACATGTCGATCACTTTTTTCTCAGAAGGGCTGACTAGTACCAAACATAATCCTTTACGAACTGATGACAGCATAGCAGAGAAACTACAGAGTCAACTTACTTGACGCCATTTTTTTTGTAATAACAAATCAACCGTTATAACAAATTGGTCATTTAAGGTCTCATTTCAAGGTATTCTCAGCCTCCACAACTTTTTTGAACCACTTCAGCCAATAATATTCACAACCATTTGAATATATGCGAAAAGATTATTATTCCAACTGTGAGTCCAAATAAGAAAGTCACCCATCATTTTTTTTTTCACTTGTCGATTAGGCGCATTTTCAAACACCCTCAAAAATGTAACACTGTTGAACAGCTTATTACAATTGTTTTCTCTCAGATCATAGATATTTTAGCTTAATAAGGCGGGTATGTTTCGGTTATGGTAGCTGGAGTAAGTGGAAGTGCGCTATTAGTATACTTGACGACGAATATGATTTTTACCTTATATACAGCATCGAATAAGCTAGGCAAATGTGATTGTATAGAAGTTGGATCTGAACTTTGTCCCAAGATTTCCAGCAATACCGGATCGGAAATGAAGAAGAATCTTGGGAAGCATAGTCTCTTGGATTCTTAAAAGATATATCATTAATTATTGCTAGATAATATGAGTTATGAGAATGGCCTCACCCAGGTATCCAGTCAGACTCTTCTGGCAAGTCTCAAGTTGTTCCAGGAGGTGAGGCAACAACTGGCCCATAGTTTCGTCACCGGTACAGCAGTCAACCGCATTTGGAATTTCATGGGCTCTTATCATTATTTTGACCCATGACTTATCAATATTCTGGAAGAGCAGTTACGTATGGCTAGTAATGATACAAGACTGATGAAATTAGTTAATAGTTTGTTCGACGACACCAAATTAATTATTTTGTAGAATGATCTTGAGTCTTATTTTTATATTTTTCGCATATTAATCCATTCAAAATAAAAATTAGGCTTGCAGAAATTCCCAGAAAGTTGAAAATTGGTACAAACCTTGAATACTCCATTATGAATAATATATCAAAACTCCTCATATATCCTTGGAACTTTGTTTTATTTTGACAGGAACGTCAAATATATCACGCATAACCAGCGAATCACAAAAAAGCAGTTGAGCACGTTTATAGAGAATTGCATCCTCTACAATTTTGGTGAGAGCTATTGTTGTTGTTACTCCTACCGTTCCAAATAAAAATAAAATATGATAACTTTGACCTCGCTCCAAAGATCAATGTGAAGTATTTATATATTATCTGCTATAACATATTGAAGGCCTAAAATAATTTTTATTCGTATCAATAGTATCTGAACGTCCGCAGATTACTAAACCTCATAACGGTTAAACAAGGAATAAAGGTATTATAACAACTTCCTTATACAATTGTATCCTCTACAATTTTTATGCGAGGTATTTTTGTGGTATCTCTTTCCATTTTCGAGAAATACGATAAAACGTGTTGTTTTTGACATTCCAACCCAAATAAAACAAGGTTCCACTCCGATATATGAGGAGCTTTGATCTACGATTAATAATGGTGTATTTAAGGTGTGCACCAATTTTCAGATTTGTGGGAATTTTTGCAAACTTGCAATGTCGTTCGCTGTATTTTATCTACGCTATTTCTTGTAATGTCACAGTACTTTTTTCTTCATAAAGATATTTGTCTGCATACTTACGCTGAACCGTTTTGCTTCAGCAGGCAATTGCTTGGCGATATCGCCACCTACAAATACTGCTTCTAAGTATACCCATAAGTTCTGGACGATAAGCCATTTCTCTAAAATTTCTGACGTATCGACCAATTTGTGAACCCACAGCTGAATATCTCTCTTGAATGGAGCATTATATCTGGAAAATTATGTTCTTAGAAACCTGAAGACAAACTTCAGCTGTCCCTATAGCCAATTTCAGAGTATAAGCGTATAAAAGGCATGTTTTGAATATGTGATTTTATCTTACTGACCTGTTGCTTAGTAGAGAGTTCATAATCATCAAGCTATCTTCAAGTGTAGTAATAATTTCACCAGTCTCATTTCCCTTCAATAGCAGTTCACCTCGGGATTTGAAGTTTGAGAAAGACAGCTCTACAACTGCCCAATCAGCTATCACCTAAAGCAGCAGTAGGAAAATAATATATGTACTGTAACTCCTGAAACTTATCGTGTGGTTTTCATGTTCATAGGACTCATTTGTTTGACTGAATCAATCCACATATATGTTTAAATTTCTCTTTATTGTACGTTCCTGCCCGCACAGTTACCTTTTTCAAGTACAATCACAATAACATATGAACAAAAATATAGAGCATTTGAATGTCACAAATTTTGTCTTATTAACAGTGCATTCTCCATTTATATCTTTGTCTTGCCAAGGTATTGTGGCAAAAACTCCGAATTTACTATTTATGCTTAAGTTTAATAAATGGTTGATATAGACTAAGAATAGGATCGGATCTAGTACTGATCCTTGAGGTACCCTTGCGTTTAAGTTTAATGTATTCGGAATATAATGTCTTGATAATGTTACAATTTGGGATCGATTATTCATTTAAATATGCTCAATCCAATTGAGTGAAGATCCAGTACAACCGTATTTGATTGATTATTTTTTGTTTACACGGTCAAAAGCTTTGGAAAAGTCGTAAAAAAGAGCTATTGAAATGTGTTTATCGTTTGAATCTGAGTCAAAGTAATGAGAAAATGGCATCCCTGGTATTTTTTTGTTTTTGAAACGCAAATTCGTTGTCACTTATAATTTTGTTAGTTTTTAGAAAGGCTTCAAAGGATCAGTATTATACATTTTACAAAATTATTTAGTAAATAGACCTCAAAAAACTAAAGTTGGAAATATTATGTCAAGTGTTCAAAATATATCGGTAGGGGTGCCACAGGGTAGCAAATTAGGGCCATTACTATTTATTATTTATATAAGTGATATCTCTGACGTTTTAGAACACTGCAAAATTCAAATATATAGCACAAAAGCATTTGAACTGTTAAATAGTGATATTGAAAAAAATATGAATTGGTTACATGTCAATAAACTTAAATTAAACACTAATAAAACAAACTGTATGTCAATAGGGAAACATTTAGGTGACAATACAATTAGGCTCATGATTAATGATGAAAAAATTGAAGTAGTCGAGTCATTTAAATATCTTGGTATATATGTGGATAGTAACCTGTTTCACGAACATTATGAATACATTATTTCAAAAATATCGAAAAAGATGAATTACTTCTATAGAGTTTCCCATAATCTTAGTATGTATTCCAAAAAAAAAATTGTGTATAACACTATAATTCTTCCCCATTTTTTATATTGTTCAACCATCTTGTTTACAGCAAATGAAAACATATTTTCAAAACTACAAATTCTACAAAACAAAGCTATGAGAATCATTTTAAATAAACACAAATATGCTAGGATTAAGTCTATGTTAGAAGAACTGCAGTGGTTGGATGCGAAAAATTTCATATATTATTTAGTTCTCCTTTTCATATTCAATTTAAAAAATCATTTATTACCACCACATTTAGAGAACTTCACAAAATTAAATAGTCATTATCATAACTACGAAACTAGAGGTAGTATAGATTTTCACTGCAAAATTGTAATAGTAGCATAACTAGTGAATCTATATTTCAAAAGGGAGTATTTGAATTTAATAAATTGAATAATGATATTAAACAGAGCTCGATTTTAAAAATGTTTAAGGTGAAATTAATGAATCAGTTTATGAATAATCAAAATGCATAGTGACGTAATTTTAATTTTTATTTTAATAGACAAGAATTTAAAATTACAGAAAATGAATTTAAATAAAATATGTAACCGAATCATTATACAAAATTGACTCTGTAGCATTAAATAAAAGAAATATAAATCTTCAACAATAACAACAAAAACTTAATCCAATTTCTACTATTTCTTCTATTATTTTTGCTATATCAGTAATTAAACTTATGAGTCTTAAATTTGCTGGTAAATAGCTTGGATCTCCTTTATAAACTGTAATAACTATAGATGTTTTTAAAAATTCTGTACAAACATCTGTGTTAAGAGAAATACAAGTTTTGTGAACATATCAAGAACACCAAGTGAAAGATTAGCTACAACATTTAAATAAACTTCATCAATGCTTGATGATTTTTTATTTTTGATAGATCTTAATACTAATCGCAATTCATAAATATCACAGTATAGTATTTTTTAGTTTTTTTTGCTACTGTGCAGTAATAATTATTTGGTACATCTAGATTTATAGATGGTGGAAGTAGGAGGTTTGTCTCTTAATTCATTTACGACTTTCCATGCCTCCTTGGTTTTATTTCCTGCACTTATTATTTTCTGTTTATAATCAGTCCTTTTGAGGAAGCTAAGACTTGCTTATATACGTCATAACGTAGTTAACATATAGTGTAAGGCATTCTTACGAGTTGTTCATAAAATGCTAGGAAGGGATTTTAAGTAAGGAAGCAATCATTCAAGTCTATTTTGATACGTCTATTATACAACCTTTTACGGTTATGGTCACTAAAAAGTCTGGTATATTTATATCTATGTGGCTTGATTCGACCACACAATGGAAGCCCAATAACAGATATCTAACAATTTAAGTTAGATACTTAGGTCCTAACAAAATATGAAATATTTAACTGTTATATGGAATTTTTTTCAGCAGTATCCGTATATTCATTGGTGGTAAGTATCCCAGTTGTCTACAAACCTGTTTAAGTTTTGCCTCAATATCTTTCTCTTTAACGGCACTGATACAGATATCTTCAACATCGTCTTTGTACTGCAGTAGTGGCGCTTCCATAACATTTCTCAAAGTGAATGTTGGCGACTCAACGTCGAAAAAATAACCTGTCAGGTTACTCAGGCGCTTCCAATGCCTCTCTTTCATGGCCTAAGTCAAAAGAATTGTATTCACGATGTTTATGTTTCAGTACCACTCTTACCGAAAGCAAAATACCTAATGCGAGGCAAACGTATCATTAGCTCAGTATTTTTCAAATTTACCAGGATCCTCATTTTTTATACAGGGTGTTCCTTAACGATATGCGAATATTTAAGAGTGTGAATCTACATGAAAAATTAATGTTAGTTTGCTTTATAAACTATGGTCCAACAATGTTCCCTTACAAAAACTCGGGGTGTTGAAGTTTTAGGAAAAAAATTTAAATTAGGTGATTAATATTTTCAGAACCGCTTCATATATTTGACTGATATTTAGTACGTAGTAAAAGTTAATAAAGTGGCATTTTTTCAATGTAAAAATAATTTTTAGCTTTAACAGTGGTGTGCGTACGGGTATTGACTTCTATATTTTTTAAGAAATATAAATGGTACGCCATTGTTTTTTTTGCCAAATAAAAATTATTTTTAAATTTCCCGTTCAATTTAAAACAAATTATCTTTCTTGAATTGTTTTCTTTTGATGCGCCATTTTTGAGTAAAAAAATAAAAACCGTTCTATTGTCCGAGAAAATTAATGTAATAATTGAAGAATGCAATTTAGCAATAAGTATCTAGTTGCTCTGGAATATGTCACTGGCTTTTGACATCTGACAAGTATCTGTTACTCAAATCTGTTCGCTGTAACATCTTTTTCATTATTTAGTTTTTACAATCTTGTTAATAATGGTGAATTATTCAAATGCAGAAATATCGGAAATGCATTACGTATATGGCCTTGCCGACGGTAATGGTGAGCAAGCCAGATGGATTTATCACCCGAGATATCCCGATCGTGCTTTGCCAGATAGTTGAACCTTTTGTAATATTCATCGTCGTCTTGTTGAAACTGGTTCTGACCGAAAAGGAACATCTGAAGGTAGACCTCTAAGTGTGAGAACACCTGAAATTGAGGAAGCAGTGCTGCACGAAGTCGAAGAACATCCTGAAACGAATACGAGGAAGATCGCTAGACACTTAAATATTTGCCATCAAATTGTTTGGAGCATTTTAGTGAATTCTTTGTTATATCCTTACCATATTTTAAGAGTACAGGCATTACTTCCCATTGATTTTCCAAGGCGTGTGACCTTTTGTCAGTAGTATCTTCAAAGAATTACACAAAATCCGCAATTTGTTCACGGACGAAGCAAATTTTTCTCGAAATGCCATTCAGAATTTCCACAAGAATCATTTGTAGGCAGAAGAAAACCCATATTCCGTAACTGAAACCCATTTCCAACACCAATTTTCGGCTAACGTATGGGCAGGAATTATTGGCAACCACTTGTGGGACAGACGGACTTTGCTGTTTGATGATGTTTCATTAGTAATAAGAAGAAGCGGTTCTGAAAATATTAATTATTTTTTTTTTCCTAAAACTTCCAACACCCCGAGTGTTTGTAAGAAAACATTTTTGGACCATAGTTTATAAAACATACTAACATTAATTTTTCATGTAGATTCACACCCTTAAATATTCGCATATCATTAAGGAACACCCTGGATAGAAGCAACCGCGAAGGCAAATGCCTAAACACCGCGGCAGCAATAAGGGGCTTAAAGACACATTCTTAATCCGACTTTTGAACTGGGAAATGCATGTTAAGGTAAACTGTTCCTTAATCATGATACCCTAGGGGCAAGGGATCGGTCGTACCGACCACTTCTGGAGCAAAGCTCGTTGACAAAGCGGTAGAAGACAGATCCGTCTGTACGAAAACTTTCAGAGAAAGGTGATCGATCATTCGAACAGCCCTCATCTGAATAGTACCGAGCATGGATAAAGTAGTCGGAACGGCAGCACCCCAAACATGTGAGCAGCACTCGAGGCTACGTCTTGTAAAGTATGAGGAGGTTTTGTGGACAAGAGGCTTAGTCCTAAAGAAATAGTCTAGCTTTTTCCCAGCAGCTGTCGGGATGGACGAGATGTGTTCGTGCCAGATCAAGCCACCGGTGATCTAGACCCCGATCAGCTGAAATGAACAGCTCTTTGATAGACCTCGACCATTAATCGAAACCGGGTGAGCGTTGTTTGACAGGTACTGTGTTTTGGAAGCATTTGCTAACAATGATCTAAGTCACAAAAGTAGAGTGAATTTTCGTTCAGCTGGCGACTATATTCCGATACCTTATTCGCCATGAGTTCCAATAGCGGACAGGTTTCACTGAAGTCATCAATCTTCTTCTTCAAATCCAGAAAGGCTGGCCAGTCCTTCATTCCCTTAGGTAGCTTACGGCATCTAAATTAGCGTGAAAACAAATTACTGCTGAGTCTGATAAACATGATATGATGTTTGTTTTAGAGAATGAAGAGTTGGATCCGAAGACGCTTTGCTCAAAATGAAACTACCTGTTTTGAAACTCTTGCAACTCTGCGAAAATGACTTCGGTGTCCACATCGCTCCAAAGTAGGTCGAAGTATCCATCAATACTGTGATTGACAGCCAAGTACAGACCATACAGTTTATTTAAGAGGTTGAACTCCTTTTTGCGCTTATGAAGAATAGGGTAGTCGTTTACTTCTAGGCCGAAGAGCCTTTCACCTGTTGTAACAGAAATATTATTCCCATATCTCAAAAGATAGTCTAGAATTATGAATCGTCAAAATTTCAACTAACCACTGCTGTACATCTCGAATTTTCTCCACAACTCATCGAACCTATCTTGGAATGCCAACACTCTATCACTGGCCTCTCTGGCTGACAAGCCTGGAATCATGGGACCTTTTTCTTCGAAATCTCGGTCAAACATTTCTACTTCATCCCTGAATTTAGCCACACCAGCTGTCAGCTCTTCCAACAGAGGTCCTTGGACGTTGCAAATATTTTCTTGAACAGCTTTCGCCTAGAATTATGCAATTTCTTCAATGAGTTGATGCAACTACACAGTAGTTGTTAGAGCGTTTCAAGAAAGGATGGACATTTTTGTTAGATGTTGACACTCACGTGGTTCACCATGTTCTCAAAGTTGAATCTTAGCGATTCAACTCTCTCAATATCTTCCCTAGAAACGTCAATTTTGAACCTTGCTAGTGTTGCGTATGCTTCTTCCATCAAACCTAGGTCCATATCCATTTCGATGAAATGTTCCCTGATTACTTCTAAGCAATTCATTGCATTTCTAAAAACAAAAATAAATAAGCATTCTTAGTGAATTTCTAGACAAACTGCTTGACCATCAATTTTCCGAAAACACATTCAATGACTACATGGCTTTCTCTATCTTTGTTAATAGACTAAAGAGTTAAGGCGGTAGTGCTTGCCAAGATCTTTGCTGCCAACCCCATCAACGCCTGAGTGGCGTCGATTCAAAGGGTGCCCTACACTATACGGAAAGTAACATTCAAGTTTAAGAATGTAAGACGAGTGCTCTTATCGCTTGACGTCAACAAATCTTCTGGTCTGAATATAATTCCTGCCGTTGTATTGAAGAGATGTGCAGCAGAGTTCGTTCCAATTCATTCGCGTCTGTGCCAGATGTCGAATCCGGTACTTTCCCAGAAAACTGGAATGTCCAATCCATCTGAGTTTCTAACTGCGACCCTCACAACCACAGTCCTATGCTCTGCTTTCTGTTATAAGTAAGATGAAGGAGAGGTGCATAAATCGGGAGCTTCTGGAATACCTCGAATGTCACGCCTTGATTAGCGTCAGGCAGTATGGTTTCCGACACCAGCGATCCACAAGGGATCTCGTAGCTCCTAAAATATTATGATAAGACTCTTGTCGTTGCTTTTGTTATCAAGAAATCTTTAGATCAACTGTCACATGCTACCCTATAGATAAGCTTTGCAGATGGGTGGCTGACTTTCTCTCTGGCCGCAAGATATCCATCGCAATTGACTGGTTCTCCTCTTCATCCCACAATTTCCATGCGGGTGCTCCACAGGGAAGCTGCCTTATTATTATTCCTCTCATACGAGTATATCAACGACTGTGCACGCAAGAATTCAGAGTGAGCTGGAGAAAAGAACATATCGAAGTTCGTACATTCAGAACTGGCCAAGAAGACCGCTCCTTTACCCCTACGGTATCGAGATTGTTGAACAATCTACATACGGAGGTTTTTCCCAGTTCTACTAACCTAAGACAAGTTTCTTTGATCTTCTCATAGCATTTAGGCTTCTGCTTCAGTGTAAAAAAGGCTGGAGGGATTCTCGAAAAAGATTTACCACATGTTTACCGCTGGTGAGGCCTACGCGTGCAAGGAGTATCAGAATAAATAAAAGAGTTATTCCAAACAGTGTATTTTCTTACCTACAGTCATCGAGATCCTTGATAGGCTTGCTAAGAATCTTTTCTTGGGCCTTTATAAAATCTACCATAGCAACTAGTTTTTCCTTATATCTGTTGCCCAATTTCTTGCCCAAAATATATTTCCAGGCATCTGATTCAACCAGTAATCCCAACTTAAAGTCCTCTGCAACAATTTATGAGTCATTATACAAAGAAAACTGAGTGCTAAGTAACTTTTTGAAGTAAAGAGTAATAAAGAGAGTCGTAGACCATATTTTACCCATTGTTACTTGAAGTGCCGATATGTCATGCTTATCAGGCAGTTGTCGAATTGCTTCTGCTCTAGCGTCATACTCCTGAAATTTCTCAGAAATTTCAACAATCAAAGGGTTTGTAGCGCAAAAGTCTTCCATTTGTTGATCTCTGTCCTCTGCCCAGAGGTAATCGTAGTTTAGATATCCCTATAATAATTACTATATAATTTGATTATTATAAGAAAATATACTGGTCTACAATAGAAAATCACTATATTATATTTATATTTTATCAGTTTCTTCTGGTCCTTGTCAATCCCATGGACCATTCATTGTTACTATTGTGTTATGTTGTTTATAAATTGGTGTGAATAAGCAGTATTATTTCACGAAAGTGTTGTTCAACGTACTTTTATTAGTTCAACAACATCCGGCTGGACCATGTACAAAACTCCTTGTAAGCTCATGTATATTCGTACGATTTCCTTATTTTCGCTAATTATTTTATGGTAATTTTTTGCTTTTATGTCATTAACTTTCTCTGAAATAAAAAGGCAATCACCAAGCTATTCCATATAAATATTAATATTCTTCTTATTAATAACTTCAATAAACGCAATATTTAATGAGAAGCTGTAACGATAACGTAGTATTACAGTTAAATACGGCCAAACCTTTCTTCATAGCTGACTTTCTGCCGGTGTTTTGTCCCCACATAGCAATATACTTATGCGTATCCAAGATATTATTTAATACTTGCGAAAATATGCTTTGAACTTCATCTAAGGTGGGATTTATGATGGCCAGAGGTATTTGAAGGATCATCGCTGACTTCATAAGAGGAACCTGCTCTCCGCTCAAACTGGAATCAATTATTTATGAATATATTCAAATAACAGTTACAAGGTTGTATTTTATTAAGCACGTATTTACGTGACACGTCTTGTGGTTGACACTTCTCCATTCAATATTAGAGGGCTAAGTATTATTTTATCGTACCTTGTAGCTCGTTGTTTAAGCTTCTCTAGAGACATTTTTGAAGCCTTAATCAGAGCATCTACGAGTTTCATGTTGAAGAAACAAAACATTTCAATGCAATCGGCATGGATCGAGCTCAAATCTGGCTGAGCCGATCTGTCAACTTCTCTAAATGCTAAAATTAAATAGAAGCGTTTAACACGTTAAGCGCCAAGCAACATATTAGAAAAATGTCCATCCGGCTGAAGAGCCAAAGTCCTGTTTCCAATAAACAATGTGTCTAATCTACCGTCTAGGTCAAAAGCTGACACAAGACGGGAACGACATGTACTGAAAGAAAGAAGGGAAATCACATGAAGTCAGATGGTATTGTAAAGAATGTTATAATAGAAAAAATGTGGGCGAAATACCAAAAATAAAAATCCGAAAGTTACTACATATTGTGACAGTTGTGAAGGAAATCCCCACTTTTGCCTTGACTGTTTCGGAACAAGTTATAAATAAATCAAATTATCTTATATTTGGTATACCTATATCATAACTTATTTTATATACAGTGCTTTTATTTAATGTCCTCCTCCCGTTTGATTTATTGAACAGATCAATTCAAAAAATTAAAACTTGAGGTAATGAAATTGATGCGTCGATACCATATTTTAGAGTAAAATTGACAGATGAAAATGTCAAGATGGCCACTGGGCGCCATCTTGAAAAAAAATTATATGAAAACGGGGGTCTTGTGGCACATCATTTTGAAGCCCCTGACGAGTACTTCATACCCTTAGGATATAAAGTGAATACCTTCACCTACTACAAAATGGTGGTACATTTAATAATTACTTGAACACAAACCCACTGACATGCAGCAACAGCGATAAAAACTTGTTTTGTTAGTTTTTGTTGATAGTGACAAGAATATCATTCGAAGAGGAAATCGAAGCGATTTTTATTTATGGTGCGACGCGTAACTTTCACGAGACCGAAATGATTTTTACTGATCGTTCCCCGAATCGTCCTATCTGTAAAAAATATTTAAGGGAACTTGTATCTAAATTTGCAGCTACTGGTAGTGTAAACAACAAAAAGCCCTCACGTCATCCGACCATCCCGGAAGAAATGCAAGTTCAAATAATTGGTGAGATCATAGTAAATCCCCAGCGGTTTACTTCCTCCATCGCGAATGTATGTGAGGTTTGTCCTTCTACTGTATGGAGACTTTTGAGAAAGAGTAAGTATCACCCATACGATCAAAGAACAGAATTCTGCGAGACTATGACTGAAACCATTGCACGGCATCCTACCTATATCCAAAATATTTTTTCTCAGCGGTAATGTGCATAGACAAAATTGTCGTTATTGGAGTGACACCAATCCTTACGTCTTCCGTAAAACTCATACTCAATATCCACAAAAAATTAACGTTTGGGCTGGGATATTGGGAAATCATTGTGGGGCCTCTATTCATCGAACAAAGTTTAACCGGAGAACTGTATTTGGATATGCTGGAAAATACTATTGACCCTCTAATCACCGAAATCGTCGAATGAATTCGATACTGACATTGTATTCCAGCACGATTGTGCTCCACCACACTACAACGGACAAGTTAGGAATTATTTAGATTACAATCGAAGTCGAGGTCCTGTGGAATGGCCAGCTCGCTCGCCAGATTTTACACCTTTAGACTTTTTTATGGGGCTATTTGAAGCCAAAGGTGTAAGAAACTGAACCTGGTTCAATATTGGATATACGGCTGAGAATAACAAATATTTGTAGGAATATCGATGTTACTATGTTTGAAAATGTTCGACGCGAAATTACGGACCGGCTGTTATTGTTTTAAGAAGTTCAAAGCAACCATTTCCAGCATCATCTAAACTGAACTCAACGTATTTATTCGAATTATCAAGTTAAATGTCAATATAGTCAGGTAATTATTAAATGTCCCACAATTTTGTAGTAGATAAAGGTATTGACTTTACATTCTAGGGTTATAAAGTACTCGTCAGGAGCTTCAAAATGATATGTCACAAGACCCCCTTTTCTTAAAAAAAATTCCAAGATGGCGCCCAGCGGCCATCTTGACATTTCCATCTGTCAATTTTACTGTAAAATATGGTATCTACGCATCAATTTACTACCTCAAGTTCAAAAAACCAAAGGGGAGGGGGACATTAAAGAAAAGCATTTTCACTGGAACCTTGTTCGTTTTTGTCAAAATTGTAATGTAGATTTAGTAGGAAATACAGTATCTGATTAAAAAAAAATGAATAACTCTATTTAAAACAAAAATACACCAAAAATTTGTCATAAGGGTATAATCCATACAAGCCACAGCGGTCCATATCTAACGCTAAAATGAATTTAAACATGGAACACTGGAGTCACCGTACAAATAAATTAAATACAAAGCGGTCCATACGGACAGCCGTGGCGTTTAACGTGTTAAACAAAGATTGGTATAAATGTTTCGTTTCATTTTCGATATAAAATACATCGCTGCATTATTACTCATGTTAAAGTGTATAAAATGTATTTAGAGACCTGCGTCTTCAGTCATCAATAATCTTGACGATGAGCCAACAGGTTTCAGGGCTTTATCTGCATCTAACCAGTCATACTTTTTATCTTGAATTTCTGGTTGTTCAAGTAGACCCAAGAACTTGTTTATCAAATCTATCACGCATCTTTCTATTGTCGCAGATTTCAGTTGAATATCCTGGGCTAGAAGTTGATAATATCATTAGCAACTATTTATTTATCGTCATTACAAGCATAAGTAAGTGGTTTACCATTGCTTACACCCAAATGCTGTATATATTTAACAAATGAATTTAACAGAAGACATAAAGAAAGATGTTATATGTTAATAATTTGATGAACAAAATTGCGCCTAGGTACAAACTCGACCAATTAGGTAATGGATCTGATGAATATAGTCGATTTCTTGTGGAATATTTCTCAAACTAGAGAGAAATTATTCGATTTGTAAATTAAATAAAGAAATAATTCATGAATCGCATCGTTTATCTAAATGAACATAGGTTGTGGCTTTGGACACAATATACGAATCAAAAAGAACATTTGCTCTATATTCGACGCATGACCGAATGTGATATAAAGATATGAACCCCGATAGCACAAAATATTCATTAAATATCTATTTAATATTTAATAATATTTTTCTTTTTGTCATTTTTTATAATTGTTTTCAATTTTGTTATATTGTTTACAAGGTAGATATGGAACATATTTCCGATTGGTGGAGTTTGTGCCGGAGTCCCAAAGTTTGTGTCCGGGATCAAATGAGAAAATAATGTTGCTAAACCAGGCAATTTATGAAATATTTCTTGATTTAATATGGGAATCAGGGGGCATGTAACAGAAATCATATAATACAGATAAGGTTTAATGAATGGTAATCCTCTACACTACCGATTGAGGATGATACACGCATATTATTCAATAAATGTTGTAATGAGGTGACATATAGCGTTTCAAGTATCAAGTTTCACGGTATTTTTAGAATAGGGGAGGTTAATCCTTTTCATGACAATATTTTAGGATTTTACTTCTTATTAGTTAGTCTCTTTAGTTCTTACCCAATGTTTTTGTGTTTTAAGTTTGCTCCCAATATTCAAACCTAATTATCTCCAAAACGAATGTTCTGACAAAGAATCATTACAAGACAAAATTTATGGAAAATTAAATGGTGTTTGGTCAAATGCACTTTTTTATCCGAAAAGGCCAGTGACGTAGAAAAAATCCTACTCAGTGTCTTTACCCGCTCCGTAGACAATTTTTTTTTTGAAATTTTGTAAATAAAACTTCATCACCCGGTATCGCGGGGGAGCAACATTGAGCATATGTTTATTAGGACTTTTTTGTTATTGTTGGGTGTACTTAGTACTCTATAAATATTGACACGTCTTTTCCAAACACCATGTAGTTTGAAAGACGTTTTACAACAAATCGACCATTTTCATTGGACGCATTACTTCAAAAACGCTCTGGGATTAGCCAAATTTGTGATATAGGCACAAATTTGAATCCCAATAGCAAAATCAGGCCTAAAGGTTCCGTCGACTTGGTTTTTAGTAATGACCTAGGAACAATTCTTACCAATTTTTCGTCTATGTTCAATGTTGCGGTCTAAAAATTCGCTAGGCTTGAGTGGTTCGTCTGGCAAATAAACTAGGCAAGTAGCAGCAATAGTTTCCAATACTTCATCTATCCTAGCTTCTTTCATATCTCTTACTTCTTTTACAAACATTTCTATGTTGTCTAGGGTATCAGTAACCTACAGAAAGGAAGCTGTATGGTAGAGTTTCTTTAGACCTTTTATTATGGAATATTCAAAACAGGAATTTATTAGACAAACAACTGATGTCAAGCTGATTCATCAATAATGTTTCGATTTCAATAGGGTTAGGTGGGTTGTGAATAAAGAACTGCCCATTGGAAGGAAATATACCTACATAATAATGTGTAAGTCTTGGGAAACTACAAAAAAAATATGATGAAAAGAATTTCTATCAACTTCAGCACTTTTGATACATATATACTTCGAAGTTGAGTCATTTATTTTAACAGTGAGTAGATCTGATCAAAAGAAATGTTTTTTCCTTTACCATTTTTCTGGTAAAATTAAAGTAACAAAGTTATAGCCCTTTGGAAGTCTGAGTACCACCCTGTCTCAATAATAATATTATGTGCTCGTATTTGGCGACAATGGAAATAATCCGCCGTATCGGTTCATCGCATCGGAAACAAAAAAGCAAAAGAATTTGGAACGATGTTTTTACAATCATTTTATTCATTTGTATACAGTCCGTGTCAGTGAATAGAGGTGTCTGTTGCGTGGCTCAAACGAAATAAAAAATGGCACATGTTTATGCGGATCGCTTTCCCAATCGAGTGCAACCAACCCCTCGTGCCTTTGTTGATGTAGTACAACGGGCTCGTGAATCAGGTGACGGCATGCCGGTGCTCCAAGACCTCACAATCAAATACAGGTCCGCACTGAAATACTTGTCGGGAGGATACCTTATAAAACAAGGTAAAATTTTTTTATAATTTTTTTTTATTTTTACACACATATTTTGGTTTATCTTCCTTCTACAATCATTATCTGAAAATTAATGACTTAACTTCAAAGTCACCCTGTATATATATATATATATATATATATATATATATATTATTCATAGTTAATTGCCTTAACTGTTAGGAGAAGATATCCTTTAATTTCTTTGGGGCAAAGTATTGCAAAAGTACACTCTTATAGCTTAAAATCTCAAGCTTTCGAAGAATTTTTTCTTCATCGTCTGGAGTAAGTCGGCGAGATTGTTGCTGAAATTGTTTTTTAAACAACAGTGAAGGGAACACATGGTCGACGAATAAAAAACTGGACCGATGAGGTTCGATTAGGACGGAATTATTTTATTGTTAAATGGCAAATCATTTTGAAAGGATTTATTTAAAATTAGGCGTTGATTGATTTTAGAAGAAATTTTCAGATTTTGAAACCATCAACTATTGAAAATTCCCCCGAGATTTTATCTTTTTTTCCACAGGTCAGTCGGCCGGCACGTGTTGGTTAATCCTAAGCGAACCTCATCGATCCAGTTTTTTATTCGTCGACTATGTGTCGCTTCACTGTTGTTTAAATAACAATTTCAGCAACAATCTCGCCGACTTACTCCAGACGATGACGAAAGAATTCTTCGAAAGCTTGAGATTTTAAGTTACAAGAGTGTACTTTAGCAATCTTTTGCCTTCTACCCAATGAAATTAAAGGATATATATATATATATAACAAAAATAGGAAAATAATGGGCAAAATCCGCAAAAAGTGGATTCAAGCAGAAAATAGGATAGGTAACCCGAGCGATACGTATTTCTGCTGGTTGGCTTCATCAGGCCCGAAATGAATGCACATATGCAACTACAAAAGTAGATACACATGCCCACACATCCGGATACGGGTGTAACCTGAGGAAACGAAGATGGAGAGGAAAAAAAGACACACGAAGTCCACAACAAGAGCCAACCTACACATTGTAGCATAAAATGCCTACAAGACCTAGAATTTTCAAGGCGACAAATAACCACAACCACGCGGCCGGTTATAGCCACTTGTTGTGGTACTTCAATCCCAAAGGATCTTATTTGTCGCCTTGAAAATTCTAGGTCTTGTAGCCATTTTATACTACAATGTGTAGGTTGGCTCTTGTTGTGGACTTCGAGTGTCTTTTTTTTCCTTCAACTTCGTTTCCTGAGGTTACACCCGTATCCGGATGTGTGGGCATGTGTATCTACTTTTGTAGTTGCATATGTGCATTCATTTCGGGCCTGATGAAGCCAACCAGCAGAAATACGTATCGCTCGGGTTACCTATCCTATTTTCTGCTTGAATCAACTTTTTGCGGATTTTGCCCATTATTTTCCTATTTTTGTTATATACCTTTCTCCGCATGATAATTTTCTCTTTATATATATATATACGAAGTGACATATAAATCCGAATACCCAGTTTAAATGGTTTTATTTTAATAAAATTTTGTATAAGTACTTAATGATGCATAATAAGTAAATGATAAAAATTTCAAAACGATTGCACTGCTTTAAAGCCCTTTGACCTTTAATAATGTGTGGATGCACCCTGATGTGCTACGCATTCTCTAACGCGCCTAGGCATGCTTCTGATCAGGTGGTCAATGTCCTCCTGTGGTATCTCATTCCAGGCAACCACCAACTCCTCTCGAAGTGCTTCTAGAGTCTGAGGAGGCCGTTGCAAATTGAGCAATCTCCTAGCCATCATATCCCACCTGGAACCATAAGCTATAGCACCCCAAACCATAACTCCAACAGTGTGATGAACATGTCTTTCAACAAAAAACTGTGGATTCCTCCTTTCACCACGTCGCCTTCTAACCCTGGCACGACCATCGTGCATGCCTAAACAAAATCGAGACTCGTCACTAAAGACAATACTGTTCCATTCCTGATCCAAGAGTGACCGTTGTCCGCACCACTCAAGGCGATTTCGTCGGTGTTCTCGAGTTAAAGGGAGGACCCAGTGTGGCCGGTATGAAAACAAGCCAAAACTTCTCATTCGTCGGTAAACACTTCGCATGCCAATAGGTCTTCCGTGTTCTGCAAACCATTCATTTGCAATGGACCTGGTAGTGGAGAAACGGTCCCTTAAGGCCAATAATCTTAGGCGGCGATCTTCACGGTCTGTTGTTCTACGGCGGCGTCCAGTGCCCCTTGCTCTTTGCGTACGGCCTTCTCGAAGCCATGCCTGACAACACCTAACCACAGTGTCTACACTTCTTTGCACTCTAACTGCAATTGCCCGAAAAGAAAGTCCAGCTTCCCGAAGTCCCACTATATGGCCCCTATCAAACTCACTAAGTTGACGAAATCGTACAGGTCTCCGTACTCTAGGCATCGTAACCCATCGTAAAGGATGTCAAGAACCAAAATCCGCCAACGTTGATTCTTTACTGCGGCTGAAATATTCATTTTTAGAGCGTTAGTGAATTAAAAAAAAGCAGTATAAAAACCGGAATGTCCAACTGATAAGGCTGAAAATTTTTTCACTTGTTATTTACAGTAAGATAAATACATTCACCAACTTTTATTAAAATAAAACCATTTAAACTGGGTATTCGGATTTATATGTCACTTAGTATATATATATAATAATCAATGAAGATGTAACAATACGTGTCAATAAATGTGTAAATTATAAACATGTGCGCAAAGAAATAGCTGAAGAAAATGAAGCAGCAAAAAAGATTATGTCATCATCAGGAGGTCTGTATGCAGCAAGGGAAATTCTACTAACAAGTTCTATACAGTTTTTCATATCAAGTACCATAGTTGTACCCGTATATAGCTGAAAGGTGAGAAGTTAACTACTACCCTATAATTTAGTACCAGTATTTTTGACACATCCAACAGTAACTCTATTTGGTTATTGCATTTACATTGCAAATTTTAAATACCGAATTTTCACTTAGAATATTAGTTCTGACATTACAAATTTTAAATACCATATTTTCGCTTGGGATATTAGTGTTCTTGTTTTCGAAAAAAAGATATAATATTATAAATGACTAGAAATCCGTATCACTTGACGGAACGATTACATAAGTTGCAGTTCTAGGCGGCTAAAGCCCTGTTCGTATAGCTACCAGTGTCAGTGATCGTGACCAAGGTCCCGCCACACAAATTCCCGTCATTCTGTCACGCTATTCAGAAGGAATTCACACGGCCGGATCCCAGACACCGCCGCCAACAAGTAACCGACCTCTGTACGAAAAAACATATAACGACTATCAAGTTAGCAAATCCTCAAGTTTTTAAATAGAGTTTGTCGAGCGCCCCTCGTATACACACTTCAACACGGCTCCTCCACCATGTCGGGTGTCCGTCGGCTCGGTTCGGCTTTCGCCGCAAAAAAGTCGGCAAAAATTCATAAAAACCTAGAGTGCTGTGAAAAACGATTTCGCCGGTGACATATGAATATTCCATTTCAGTTATAGCAAATAAAATTATATGCTTTCTGACTGGAGAAACGAAGAATTTAAGATATTCGGACATTTTAGGGTTGTGTATGTATATTCGCGATTTCGGGACATTGACGCCAGTGTTGTGAAGGACCATGATCAAGTGCAGTTTTGGAAGTTAGAAGATAGTAATCCTGGGGCAGCCCGATCAGTAAGTTTTTTATAACATGGGATGTGCTCTCAATATTTCTTTTCTAATGAGCAAAGGATGCGCTGATTGAAAGAGTTTCAAACCTCATGATATAGCTACTATGTTTTGAAGATTGTCAGGTACACTTTAAACTATACCCCACTACTTAGACGAAAAAGACAACCAGCCCGACAAGTAAGGGGGTAAGTACCTATCTTTGGGATTCTTCAACAGAATATTGAATCCAGTATGAATATACGAGTAGTTTTGGTACGTCGTGTAATATACGTTAAAATAGTGATAATGATTTTTAAAGAGTGGTTGATCGGTTAATCATGTCCAACTAGAAATGCACCTGTCAAATGTCATTCAAACAAATTAATTGTAGGTACCATGTTGCCTAACTAAGCACCTAACTGATCTGATCAACTTTTAATGACCATTACGTCAGTAATTAATTCATTGTTGGACGATTCACAATTTACAATGACTTTCCAGCTTGTTGGTACTAGGTAGCAACTTCTAGATCTACACAGGTACTTCCGCTTTTATAGTATTTTTATGTTGGTCTTACATTGCTGTAAAGGGCAGCGTATCCATTTCACCAGGAAAGTGGGTACCTAGTGAAGCAAATTATACAGGGTGTGCCATTTTAATCTCCTACACCTAAATATTTTGAAAACTGTGAATTCTAATAAAAAATTGAACGGAATTCGTAGGATTTCGAGGAAGCAAAATGACGGTGACCTTGACAATAACCTTGAACACGACCTCAAAAGTCAAAGGAAATTTCTCATTTTTACAAAGAAATTGGACAAAGCAGGAAAACGTCCAGACATGACCTTGACCTCAAAGTCAAGGTTGTGTCGAGCTTAAATGTTAATTGAGGTCAAGGTCACATTCGGACATAATATTTCCAACGTTTTCCATTTCCAGTATAAGAATGAGATTTTTTCTCTGGAAATTTAGACTTGACCTTGAGAGTCATTGTGAAGGTTACATTTGGGTGATCCCCAGAAAGCTCAAGGTTTTTGCGGGAACAAATTGTTTTCGATGTCTTGATTGACATTGAAATGGCCTCAAAGGCAATGGTCAAGGTAATGGCCAAGGTGTTAAATTTGCAACTCTTTTCAATTCCGATGAGAAATAAGGAAAGTTCTATTTGTAAAATATTCACTTGACCTTCAAAAAACCTTTATTGGTTGTAGTCAAGGTCATTTTGAGGGTCACCATCATTTTGTCCTATTCCTATCCTACAGGTCTTGTTCTAATTTTTTTGAGAATGCACAGTTTTCGGAATATTTAGATGGGGATATTAATATGGAATCCTGTGTATAGCAAATAAATCGGAAGTGTGATTCTAACGGATTTTAGACACTTGTAATTTTGAAATTAATTTCGGTGTCATCATTACGCCATAGGTATGATCATCCATGATAATTTTGATACCTGGCTCTAATTGATTTCTGTATCGAAATTATTAAGACAATGACGAAATTATAGCGAATCTTACGCATTACAGTAAGACGACATCGAAATTAATTTTAAGCGTGGAAGTCATTGATTAACGTATTCTACTTGATGATAGTCAACCTAATACTATGTTCGCGTCCGAACAATAATCCGAGATGAAAAGGGATTAATCAGAATTTTTCACAGCTACATTTCTCCTCTTCGCGATCTACTTTGAAAAGTTTAGTGCCTCATAGAAAGATCTGTAGCTATAGCTTTCCTTAGAATACGTTAAACCGTAGTAAAAATTTAGTTAATCCATGCTCCCTTCTCTGGAAAATGTCTATTTTAGGGAGGTTGTTAGGTTCTATACTGCTAAGCTGCTTAATGCTTCAATTGTCATGCTTCTTGGATACCATAGTTGTAGTCACCGTTCTTGGCGGTTACGCCATCAACGCCATATGAAATAAGTAAGCAGACCGAGCCTCCGTACCATGGGCGGAACACTGCGAGACTGATCTTTAGCGCATCTGCTACTCTCTCCAGTACGCATGAAGTTGGTAACAATGGACCGCTGTGTTCATCCTCTTCCTGGAAATATACTAATAAATTTAGCACGAGCTGTCGGCCTTCTCCATTGATCGTATTTGTACAATTTTATATTGAATATTTATAACAGGACAACTCGTATTACACACGCCCATGTCAAGTAAGCTGTCACTCTGATAAATATGATTGAAGGGCACTAATACGTAACGACAAAGTATTCGAGACGCAGACACAACACTAAGAAACATATGTCTTTGAGCTTACCGAACCAACTTACCGAACAAACGTTCACACACAGGGTTAGGTTGCATATATATGAATGAGTAAGATGGAGATATATCAAGAGATACTGGTAGTCGTACTTTCACCCGGCAAGAACGGTGACTACAACTATAATCATTTTTTTTGTGAATATTCAATGTCAATATTTAACTATTAATATTTGTTCTAGGCTTCTTAGAGTAAGAGCGGCTGCTAAGCGGTGAGTCTTTTAGGGTAGTTAGGGGTGAAGGGTATTTAGAACCAATTATACTTTGGAAATGAAAGATCAAGCGCGATTTTTAAATATTTACTATACATTACGATACAGTATTTAGCTCGAGTTATATTTCAGATTAAGCTCAATTTTTTTTTCTGTCTGAAGAGTATTAAGACCTGAGTACAAAATTCAGTTTATATATATATATATAGGAATAGATTGATCCTTTTAATTTACGGAAGAAATTAATTTTGAGGATTTGGTTCGGAAGGCATTCGAATTTTCAGCCCAATAGAACTGTGAAAAAGTGTCTTGACTGAAATATCTACGTAACAAATTATATGACCGCAATTCGGATGTGATTTTTGAGTTTCTTAGACAATTTTGCTTCGAAATAGTCATATACTGTGCGGTCTAATACTTTCCAGGAACAGGGGTCGCGAGAAAATGTAAACGTTGTCGAAACGTTAAAATGCATACTTTTTCCGAACCTTGAAACTTTGAGTGCATCTCTAGACCCAACCATTCGACATAGGACCCTGAAATCTTACAAAAGCCATGCCACTTCAGGTACTCTTCACAAAAAAACTCGATATGAGGTATGGCCCGCCAAGCTAGGTAAACTTAGCTAGCTAAGATTACAACACGCAAAATAGCATGATACTTACGTTGTTGCAAAAATCTGGTATTTTCATAGACGTCCAAGTTATCGTCGAAAATCCCGCCATAAAAGCATTTTCCATTTTTACCAACTGCGGTCTCATCATCGGCAAAAACAAAGTCGGAATGTTCATTCTGATACCATCGTTCCTCAACACCAGTGCCTTAACAACTTCGTACGAATTCAAAAGTTTCTCTTTGCAAAATACTAGAACTTGACCAACGTCGGGAACAGCTACAAACAATACTCTTACTAAAAATAGTCGCGACATTTACAAGGCAGAAAGCATACAGGACCGGCAGAAAATCATTGGTGTCCCATATTTAATGTGCAGGAGAAAGATAGAGAAACACGTATGTTAGAGCGAGATGCATGATGAAAAAGCCTTAGTCACATACCGTTGTTCTTTGTGTCTAAAATGATTAATTCGCGTGCCCTATTTCCCTACTAGTATTATAAAGAAATATCTAAAAAAATTATGAAATTTGGTACAGTGATGAATAGCACATAGGCTACTTTCGTCTTGATTTAGATTTGTTTGGTGTTTTGTAGCACAAGCACGGGTAACAAGCTTAGATGTTCTGAGTTTAGTAGGACATGTATGTATAATTAAGGCCAGCTTCGACTTTTTCTAAACAATAAACAAAAATGTATATGTGCGAGTGAAAGAAAGACTTACTTTGATCATAGTTAGTGATAGTGTCAATTCCCGCAGAGATTATTTTTGGATCATATTTGAAATCATTGACAAATTAGGTACTTTTGTTATCCTAAAACCTTTCTTAGAACCTTTTTTTTTTCAAAGAAATGCATGATTGCTAAGTTGTCGGGGTAAAACTATGCCTACACTTCTCGGGTATAACTACTGATGCTCAAAAACTGGTGAGACATCCTCATTTATATATTGTTACACTAAAATATTGAATAAAAAACATCTATTACCAAAGTATCTATTGCATTACTTTGAGTATTACATTTCATTCTCTGGAACTAATATTTTTCAAACTATTACAAGATGTATTATCTATACGTTACACTAGTTTCACGTGAACGGAGCCGCGGCCTTAAGCTAGTTCACATTAAATGTAGGACATCCACAATGCTCAGCCCATCTTGTATGCAAAAATTGTACGGAAGCTTCCTAAAGCATGGCGCACGGGTTGAAGTGGTACTCACGTTGTGAAAAAATGAATGTTACCTCTATAGGAAAGGATAAATGTATGAATGTCTGTAATATTTAACAGGAAATTTTATATTTATTGACTACGTAACCAGGACGTTATTACTGATGTGTAAGGTTCCGGTGGAAATCCACTAAAACTGACGGAATTATCAGTGGTAGATACGGACCTCAATAAATGTTGCTCGTCTGACGTTCGCCTTAGTTTTAGGATTTTTCTATATGAGTGAGAATAGACAAAAAGATCCTCTAAACTAAGCCAGGGGCGACTAGCGCTAATTTTTTTGCATGAAAAAGTTAAATCTATTCGACTTTGAAAATAAGCTGAAGTTAACGAAGTTTGACATTTGTATGAATACTTTGCATCTCGGTAAGGGGGTATCTTATAATGTTTAAGCTTTGGTGTGGCTTTCCGATGTATTTTCTGTTATAGATACGAGTATATTGCGTATTGCTACAGTTTTCTGAATCAGTCTTCTCCAATTGTGTGTGAACACGTGAAACATTTTCAAAATACTCACGCAAGTCAAGTTTATAGATATATTCTGCTTCTCTTATAACCTCAGTGATATAGTTATGGAAGTTTACTTGATACCTTTTTGTCTGCTCGTGCGTTGTTAAAATAGGTGCCATCAAAACATTTCGTACCTAAAAATTGTACAAAACAGACATGAGCTTCAAAAAGTAAGAGGTAAAAGATAATTGTGGACTTTGATATTTTTGACAGCTTACCTGGCCAGAAAACTTATACCATGCTTCATGATATATGTTTTCGAACTGCACAAAAACCATTGACATAGCATTGAAGAGCTGAATACATCTTTGCACTTTTCTGTGCCTCATAACCTGTAATTAGATAGTTACATAAATATGGTATATTGTCTGAAGGATAAAATCATTCTTAATGACACACCTATCTTGAAACTAAACAATTACATGTGATCTTAAGTAAATGAGTTGTAGAACTCACTCACGGTACTCGTATAATATGGTTTACGTATTAGAATTTTTTTTAAGTTCACGGCGGAATATCTTTAAATTGTTAATTCTTTTAATAGCAGATACATGTTATCTTTCAGACGATTACAAGTGATCATTTACAAGTGTTGATGCAGGTACTACAAATTTAAGATCTTGTTTTCATCTAATATCGTAACTTATATGTTTCAAATGTAATTTGTAATCTGTAGATTTATTTTAAAAAATAAGAAGTGCTGTTTCTGAAGTAAACAATGATACGACAGTCATCAAGATTTAAAAATAAAAGCCTGCATGTAGCTCTAGGATTGCTGTGGGAATAGTTCGTTTAGTCGAATAACCACTTTTTTAAACAATTTTGGGAACAGATTTGACCTGGACAGTGTCCTTGAGAGTTATGGTCAAGTGCAAGGAAATTTTTAAAAGTCGTACATCCCACTTTTCACGAGGAAAACTGACAAAGCGATACATATACTTTCATGTAGTACTTGAGCATTTCAAAAACGCTTTATTTGAAGATCATGATCAGCAAACCCCTCCCCGACCTCGTACAGAACCCAGATACGGGCGAATTGATATATGATTATTGTAACATATAATATAGACAGAGAATAATTAACACAAAACGTTGCTAAGATTTATTCCAGACTGGTCAATGTTAAACATGGATTTGACTGTGTCAATTTTTTTAAGTGAAACATCCTATTGTGTAGTGAAGTAGCTTATTTTGACTGAGCGGTAATGGGTACTGCTTTAACTAGTCGGACAGACTTTTTAGGCCCCAAAATTGCCCTTCTTCTCATGTCTATGTACTATGCACAGACAGAAGGCCGGAAGTCCCCTACCCAGTAACTTAAAAAACCCTACCTCTTAGTCCATATTTCAACATATATTCCCTTTTCAAATCCTCATATTCCGGAACAAATCCTTATAGCTAACATCCTCCAAGTTTGCAATGGGCAATACAGAAAATTTTTGTATTGTGTACAAACACAAAGACATCAAAATATTGAAATCTCTTAACTTGATCATCGTAATGTCAATATTTGAAGACTTAGGCTAGCTTACGAGAATGGTGATAATCATAAAATGAAAGCGCATAATGAACTATACCTCTCTATCAACTTTGAAGAACATTCACCCATGAAGACATTAAGAATTCAGACTTTCAGACGCTAGTCCGTCGTTATCTAGCACACCTATAAATATGCTTGTGGGTTCTATAGGAAGTCTGGAAGGGGTTTTCTGACCATGACCTTTGAATGTTCCGAAATGCCCAAGTACTACATCAAAGTAGATGTTCCATTTTTCTGGTGAAAAGTAGGATATACGACTTTTAAAAATTGTCCTCCCATATCTATCAATAACCCCTCCTTGGGGGTTTCTTGGTTCCGTCAGGGGGTTGGCCTCATTGAAACTTTTGATCACCACGTTGAAAGCTACCTCCATGCAAAATTTCAACAAAATTAGCCGAAAACAATTTTCCATAAGGAAAATGCCTGGTTCTTTCTTTGCTCATGTGATCGTATGTGTATGTGGAAGACGATCAAGACGGTTTACTTCACTCAGCTCTACGTGATTCTCTACTGTAAAATAGAATAATGTGTCTTACCCTGCTCTTGGTTTTGAACACGTTCATAGGCTGTTCGATTCTGTCATAAAAATGGCGGACCCAGTAGATCCTTCCACTGACTGGTGGCATATTTCTCGGTAACGTAGGGGATTGTCTTTCTTCATTGTACCTGTCTCGTAACTCTCCTATTTCTTTCTCAAACATTATCATTGCTTCCAGATACCTTTTAAAAACATTGGGGGGTGTGATGTGTCTTTAAAAATTAGTAGCTTATTTAAAAACCTATTTGGTGTGATTATGATAAAATGGGCCGTTGTTACGAAAAACAGGCCTGTTTCAATAATAATCCCAAAAAAGTTAGACAAAAGCCTGAAAGTTCTGATGATGTATATGGGTAAATATACGGTATTTGGAATTTCAGTGATTCGTAGGATAGCCACAGAGCATTTTTCTCATTACTCCTCATTATTTTTTAGGGTTCCGTTAAGCCATATTCAATTGTCCCTAAATCGAAAATTAAAGATCATAATGCATAAAGTAAGCAAAGACCGCAAGACGCTTGTTGCTTCTCACGTCAGCTGGTTAGAAAATATTGTAATCGTTCTGAATCCAGAAATGAGGTTTTTTCGGACCTGGCTGATTTGTAAATCACAGCACATCATGTCATATACCACTGATAACTCGAAAAGAATATTGTTCTGATATGTAGACAAATTCCTTTCATACTTGAGTTTGTGTTCATCAAGTATTGTGGAATAAGTTGAGTGATTTTAGACCATGCCGCGTGGTTCAGAAATTTCTTTCGATGTGAAAACTAAGATCATTGAGTTATACAAAGATAGTCAACGTCAAGTCGACATTGCCAAAAAATTGAAGCTGAAACGTAAAGCAGTTTGGGCAATATTGAACAAATATAAACAAAACGGTATCTAGGAAGCCTTTAAGAGAAGTGGTCGGCCTAGAAAACTAAATGCTAGATCAGTTAGATTAATAAAAGTAATTTCGTCCAGAGATCCGTTTAAAACCCCAAGACAAGTTTATAAAATCTATGACGTGTAAAATACGAATAATAGTTGGGTATAACCAAGGTTTGGAATAAATGTACTAACATCACAACTCCCCAGCTTCCTACAACCCCCCTCCACCAAATTGTTTATACCTAAACATTTTTTCAAAAATGACAGGTTAAAAACGAGGTTTCAAAGATTTTTACATTTTTTGTTTTTGGCCTTTCTCTTCGCCGCCACTGGACCAATTTCCAAAAACTACAAAGCATTTTCGTCATTGGCATAGTAGTAACCTTGTTTGAAAATTTCATCCAAATCCTCAGTACTTTCCAAGTTGTAGGCGGTCCTAGGATTACCTACACATAACTTTCAAAAAACATATGACGTTTTTGAAATTTTTCACAATCACAATACTTCCTCGCCAGTATGACGTGAAAAGTAAAAACCGTAGGTTGGTTTCTTTGACCCAAGGTACCTTTCATCTAAATGCAGGCACTCCAAATTCAACTTCTCGAATCTTTTCAGCAACCTTAACACATTATCGACATCCGTCATCTTTTCCAGCGAACTTCCTACAAACTCCTCTAACTCCCACTCCGTATCCACAACGTTCTGTCTAAACTCCTTGTAGTCCTTGTCGAAGTACGGCAATCGGTGATTCAAAGCGTCGTACTTTTGCTTAGAAATGTTGCTGAAGAACTCGATGAATTTATTGGCGAAAACGTCGATTCCCTCGATGGTACTTTTTTGCAAAATCGAGTACTTGACGGTGGTGTTGATGACGAAAACGATTTGCTCGCAACGCTTTTTGAACGTTTCGAATTTGCCAAAGATGAACATCTCAGAGCATTCCATTGGCTTCTCACCGCGTTCTTCTATTTGACGTTTGGTTTTTTTGAAGCATTGGTAGTATTTTAGGTAGAGGTCTAGGCAAACCTGCAATAGAAATCAATATCGCTAATGACATACAGGTATATTGCAACCACCATTTTTTTTTAATAATTAACTAATTGATCGAGTCTTATCTAAAAACGCAGACCATCCGGTTTGTAAATTAACACTAGAAAATTCGCATTTTCGCCTTCCGTTGATAGTCCAGGTGGTATCTTTGCATCTGCTCGGAAAAGTATTGAGATTCGAATTTTTGCATAATCTTTCAGGAATCTGCATGTTACCATGGCCAAAAGTACGTAAAAAATTGTCTTTAAACTGGAGAAATGTTTTTTGCTCCGTTTTCAGTGTTTTTATAGGATTCAGCAACTTCTTTCTGAAGTTGTGGATTTTGAAGATATAAGCGATTTAATATTTCAAAAAGTGCAAAATATGTCATTTTCGACTTTGAAATACAATATAAAAAAATGGAAATTCTGATGTTGCCAAAGTTCCTGGACATTCTTCAAACATCCACCAACAAAATCAAAAATCGTACTATCACCGTAAAACTTTGTTTTCAATTGTTAAAAAATGGCGTCAAGTAGGTTGACTCGCAACGCGTTCATCAGTTCACAAAGGATTATGTTCAGCACAAGTTAGACCCTATATCTTGAAGAGAGGATAGTTGCTGTGCCCTCGTTCGATGTTTAAGAGATTAAGCCTAGACCGTGTTGATGAGTTGCAAAAACAACACGAAACAGCTGTCTGTAGATGACTGTCTTTGGTTGGACAGACGAAAGCTCCATGTTCAAGGAAGACCATCTAAGAAATAAGTTACTTATGAACATGTATAATAAAGAAATTAAGCGGATCAAGTCCGCCTAACAGGTTCGTACAATTAGTCTAAGACATTCTTTCCCTGCCTTAGCTAAAGTACCGTTCATCTAGCACCGTCGCGTCGCCTCTCCCCAATATGTGAAAGCATGATGGATCACAGTGAGCAGAGCGCTCGCAGAGTGTCAGTGATGCAGGACATATACGAACACCGGACGTTGGTCGCGGCAGCTATACTATAACTATCTAAAACTGTAATGACTCATCGATGTTCACGTGAACATCACTTAACTACCAGTAGTCGGCTGTTCATAGGCGGGGTATGAATGTTTAACATGGGTGAACTAGATTTGTCACATGCTTACTAAAGCGTGGTTTGAAACATATTGTAAGTCAAAAATTTGGGAATTACCTTTATTCATCGTCGCTTCCACTTACATCTGACAGTAATACACTGTCGCTATCGCTTTCCTCATTGAAATTGACTATAACTGGCTCTATGATGGTGTCGATGTGGTGGTCAAGCTGCCACATTTTTGTTTCTTCCTTCACAACATGACGGATGGCATTCTGCCAAGCTTCGGGCGTTACTAGCTGTATGGAAGTCTCAAGTAAAACCTTAACGTCTGGTAACTTGAAGGTTGTGTTATGGCGCGCAATATAACCCTTCACTTGAGCCCAGATGAGCTCTATTGGGTTCAGTTCACAGTGGTAGGGCGGTAACCGCAGCACAGTGACACCACATTGACGGGCCATCTCATCAGTCACGTAACTAATGTTCGCAGGTTTGTGCTGTTTAATTTTTTCATTCAATTCCTCTTTCACACATGAATCGTCAAACGGGATTCCTTTTTCGCGCAACCATTGCTGCATGTCACTTTTTCGAGATCCCATAGTCGGTACACGTTCGGCTCGACGACTATGGTAGGAAGCATTATCCATGACGATCACAGAGTTGGGCTCAACTCGCTGAAGCACCCCTTGAAACCAGCTCTCGAAGCAGCTGGCATTCATTTCGTCATGGTAATCACCTCCTTTCTAAGAGACGAAAATCAAGTCACACTCTTCTAAAAAGCCACTTTCGCTACCAATATGAGTTACGATCAATCTTTGACCTTTCCCTGACGGTCCACGAAGACCTGTTGACAAACCTTCAATGCTTGCTTGTCGGTTACTCACTACGCTTTTGTCTATCCAGGTTTTTTTAACTGTGTGACCTGCATTTACCCATGTCTCGTCCAAATAATAGATTTTTCTGCTTTGTCGCCTATATTCAATCATTTCGCGTAGGTATTTTCGACGCCAGGCGACTATTTCAGGTCTCTCTATCAATACTGACTTCCGATTACGCGTTTCGTAACGAAAATTAATTTCGTGCAGGGATTTCCTCATTACCTCGATGCTCATTTGGGGTATAATTTTATTTTCCTTGATCGCTGCATGTACAGCCTTGAGGGTTGGTATCTCATTCCTAAAGAAGAATGAATGTACGGTTCGCCTTAACGCCATTTTGCTATCGTCATCCAATTTAACGGCCTTTCGTCCCTTCAAATTAAACTTTGGATCAGTACTAGCTCCAGTTTTCTTCTTTTCATGCACCACCCTGCGAATGGTCCACTCTGCAACGCCTGTCATACTTTCACAACGCGCGAGTGCATCTCCCTGCGACATAGTTCTGTTCAGATAATTGAACACGTTGAGCACGATTTCTTTCGCGTCCCTCTTCAGTGCTTTACGAAGCCGTCTACTTGTTCCCTGGCTTTCAGTACTTCCACTCGTGCCACAACAATTCTTATAAAAACACACAATATGCGATCGCTCAACGAAACACGTTCCAATGCGTTGCCGACGCCTATGAGTCTGCCGGTCGAGGCGCGTCTTTGATTTCATTGGTTCTACCGGCAGAGAACAATCAGCCATTATTTTCATCTCTGTCTGTGCTGTTGACCACCGCAAAGCCACAGAAACGACATTATGTCGTACGCTATACGGCTGTACTGGAAGGAAGCCGGGATCGAGCTCTGATCACGTGTTGATCACGCGTATGAGTCATTACAGTTTTAAATAGTTGTAGTATAGTCAGCAGACGCAGGCACGCTTGTCGAAAACATGTTTCTATCTTTCCAAGTTTTAAATGCAAATGTACTAGGCAATCTGTGTGAAATATATATTAATATGTGCGTAGATTTATCGGGGTTGGAAGTGTATCAACATACTAACATCAAGAAACTGCGACACACCCTCCTCCATCCCACTACAACCCCCTCCCCCCAATTTTTCACCCCTAATGTTTGAGCCGTACAGAGACATACAGACCGACGGAAATGAGTGACCCGGTTTTTCCTGATGTACATGTCATATAAAATCATAAATGTCTCGCTATTACAATACTTCCTCGCAAACTTTATCACAGCTCCCATCCGTTTCTATTAATGGGTACCTCGAACTTCCGAAAAATAACAAAATAGAATCGAGATCCTATTCCATTATTCCATGCACACGTATGCAGGCGAAGGCTTTTTTATACCGAAGTAGCCGCGCAGCCAAAATACCAGTGCACCGCGGCTGCTATGAGGAGATTAAAGAAACTTTGTTAATCCGATTTTTGAATTACCTAAGGTTAGTAAAACTAGGAAAAGACTTATTAGGTAGATTGTCCCATAAACTCGATAACCTAGGGACGAGGGAGCAGTCGAATCGACGAGTTTTGGATGTACGACGTTCGACACGGCCAAGACGAAAGTCAGGCAGGCACTTCTCGCGGCAGCATCATGGAAGAGAGCTCTGAGGAGCAAAGCCCGTCGGTGCACAGTGCACAGTGGTGTGTTTTGGACGCATGAAACTGTAGTACCAGAGTTGCGTCCCCAAGCAATGATAACCTTTAGGTCTCTAACAGAGAGACAGTCGCAGCCAGTCTTCTTTTCTCCAGCTCATCAGCAAAGATCGGCTTATCACTCTGAAATCCTGCATGTAGAGTGCTTTCATTAGCAAAGTTGTAGATAGGATTGATCGTACAGGAAAGGGGGCGTTGATATGTAAGAGGAACAATATCGGAGTCAAGATCTCTGGGGTACAACCAGGTTGACCTTGTGGGATTAGGAGTACCGATCAATTACGACGATTATCTTGCGGCCAGACAGCAACCCATCTGCAAAGGTTCTCTGGGAGGCAATAATATCGAAGTTTGCATAAAAAGGAGACATGCCGCAGCTGTGACGTTCGAAGTACTCCAGAAGCTCATGATTTACGTACATACATCTCCATCACCTTACTTATCCTCGTAACAACAAGCAATTCTGTAGGCCTGTAGTTGAAAGGGTCGATCTTAGATCTTTTTTGTTCTGGGAAGGGAAAGAACTGGAGCAAGCTCCCTGCACATCTCTCCAATACAACGGCACTAATTAAGCCCGCACCAGAAGCCTTGTTGATGTCGAGCGACAAGTACATCCATCTTACGGTCTTATGCCTGAAGGTTACTTCCCGGGAACCCGACGGCATTCGGGCGTTGGGAGGACGTACATGGTGGTTGGCAGCAATGATCTTGGCAAGCACTTCCAGCTTTTGATTCGGTTACAATCGTTCCATCCTGACAGGTAGACGGTGAAAGGCTAATCTTTCAGAAGTTCCATTAAATCTGCCTGGCCAGCGTACAGAAGGACCGACTACCATTGCGCTGTGACATTACTCTGTGCTTAACTTTTATATAGTGCTGCTTTTTGGCATTGCGAATCCCTTCGTTATATCTGTTTCTGGGGGAAGAGGTTCTGTGTGCCTTAATCTTTTGCCGGCGAGTAGTGTCGCACGTTATATTTAACCGGCAGTTGGAGCCTGGCGCTGTATGAGTGATACATTCCTCGATCAAAATGAGGATAATTCTGGTCATTGACGAACAGATAATCGGTCTGCATGTCCGTAATGCCAAATTTTACGGCCTGGACGCGTTTCGGCTACCACAACGGGCTCTAACCGCAACCTAACCTCTACAATACCGTGGTCTGGTTTAACCAGGGGAGACAGGGCAGCAGTGCTTCGTCAGAAAGGGATAAAGCAGGCTACTGGCGTGTTACCGAACGCGAGGGAAATAAGTAGGGCTCGTCTCCAGCTGGATCGGTCCTTGAGTAGTAGCCAACGCTTCAACAGTACGATCTGCTGCATCGGTCTTGTTTGAACACAACCATGACTCATTATGGGCATAGAAATCGTTGAGTAGAACTGCCTCTGAAGCTGAGTGATTGATGATCCGGAAATCGATCTTGTCAGCGAAGTATTCAAGTAGGCCATACAACTAAAATCGACAACTGCAAAACAGTCAATCATAACCTACGTTAGGGCTTGTATAGATCTTAGTCCGCAAATTGGAAGCCCAGTCACCACATGACCGCTGGATGATGACTATTCTAGCTGTGTAGTAGATGTGGTCTGCTTGCCATTGAACAGAATAAATATGATCTCCTTCCATTCGCCCAACCAAACACAGCCAACCACGGATAGCTGTTTCATGCTGTTTGGCCACTCCTCAGCACGGTATAGGCTTGAGTCTCTCGAATAACGAATACAGCATTACCAAATCGGTCGGACAGACGTTTGATTTCAGGACAAAAGCACAAAAATCTCTCAGTATTGCTATTTTTTTGATTTTTCCCAGAACATTATATTCTCTAAAAAATCCCCAAGTAAAAATCCTCTAAATTTGGATAAAATACCGCAACATAGCAACCCTGTCAAAGCCCCACTGGTACACCAGCTTCGTGGTCGTTTTTACAGCATTGCCGTAGTTTCTGTTGGTGTATTAGCACCATGATAGTGTTCTTTTATTTTTCATAGAATACGGGTTTTGGTGCAGATTGTAAAAAATAGATTTTTGGATTCATTATCATTACCTTAATTTTTTCTAAGACCAACGCCTTCGGCTGGTTCCAAATAGTTTTAGTCCCATTGCAGTCAAGATAATCCCTGCACTTCTTAATCATCTGGTTAGAAACCTTCACCAAAAGCGCGGTTATGTTTCCGGTACTGTTGTAGTACCTCGAAGTCGTAAATACCATTCGAACCGCGTAGAGTAATGACGGCAAATGTTTTGCCAGGTCTGGCGGATCCAACCTGTAGAAAGGCTCCCAATACTTCTCTAGTGAGTATAGATACTTGACGTTATCACTACATTCATTTTTTGTGTCGTATACCGCATTTACATGCTTCCTCCATATCTAAAAATCATAATGTGTTGTTCAAAATCGACGAAGAAAAGCAGAATATCCAATATTATAAGCTTTTAAGGTTTGTATACTCGAGGTTTACCACTTTCTATTCCCCCATATTTTTATAGTACAAAAATTGCAATGCATTAAGGGAGGCGAGCACCAACCAGGACTCACAACTTAGTTTGTTTCCGAAAATACAGGGTGGTGTCCCATCACTGTGTGGACGGAATATTACTCATAAACAAATACATTTTTGGAAAATCTATTTATGGGGTGTTATACATGACATTTAAGATTTCTAAAATATTTTCCAATTGTCCCAATTTCGACCTGCATATCAAAGTTGTGATTTTTCAAATGGAATACCTCAAATTTTATTGCATATTTGGATAAACCGATTCAAAAGGAGAAAATTGATATAACATACAATGGAGTTTTGGTAATTAGATACTGAGATATAAGGTGTTTTGTCTAGATAAACTCCCCACTTCGGCGACCCCTCAGTCCGCCATTTTGAAATTTGGAGTGTTGAATTTTGTTTCAAGAAAAAACTTACACACCTCAGCTTTTATCTTATTTGTTGTTTTTCCGAATTTTAATTTCTGCTCATACAGGGTGGTCAAAAACGCAAATTGTAGTTTTCCTCAAAAATTTCAAATGCATCACCCTGTATATTTGTGCAAGTTTGGATTAAATTTTTTATCGCCTTGTTGATTAGTTAAAAACTGTCAAAATTAGCTTTGTGAGCATCATAATAAAAACGCGTTTGAAAATGAATTTTTCTAAAGAAGAAATATGATGTTCGTTTTGGGCGAAGCCCAAAGAAATAGTTTCCTAGCATCTCGCATTTAATGTATAAGCAACGGTACCCTAATATGCGACATCCAAGGCCGGAAACATTTGCCACACTACGAGAACGATTTGAATCAAGTGGAGCAGTGGAAGGTAGTAAAAAAATGTATAAATAATCCAAGTGTCACCAATGAGGCGAATCAGTTGGAGGTTCTATTAAAGTTGCAAGAAAATCCCCATTTAAGTGCACCGCAAATTGGAGCAGAAACTGATATATGCAGAACTTCTGTCCAAAGGATTATTCACAAGCATAGGTGCTGTCCATATTACCTATGCTTAGACACTACTTTCCTGGATAAGGTTCTTTTTAGCGATGAGGTAACTTTTAACAGCATAGTTGTTGTGAACAGGCATAACATGCACTATTATGCGACGGAAAACCCTTACTGGGTTAGGCAAATAGATTTCCAAAATAAATGGAGTTTGAATGTTTGGGGAGGAGTTATTGGCAGACAAGTTATCGGGCCTTTCTTCTTGGACAACAGATCAACAGGTACTTGAATTTTTTGATCGTGCATTTGCCTGCAGACTCGGATGCATATGTACTTCCAACATGACTGCGCACCTGCGCATTATCATAATCGTGTGTGTAACTATTTGGACACCTGGAGTAACAATCGTTGGATCGGTCATGACGGGCCTGTATTGTGGCCTCCTAGATCACCAGATATGACACCGATGGACTTCTTTCTATAGGGCTACGTTAAGCAAGAGGTTTATAGATATCCACCTTCTACCCCGGAAAATATGAACGAAAGGATTAAGGATGCTTTTTAGAACATAAGGGAACACATGCTGAGGGATGTGCAACGGTCATTTATCCAAAGACTACGTCTGTGTATTCAACATGGTGGAGATATTTTCGAGCAGTTTTTGTAGATTAGGTCTTGAGTAGTGATAGTTGTTTGTTTATGTTGTTGTTATAGTTGTTTTTCTCGCTTGGAGCTGATTTATACTGTCCTGATTGTTATCAGTGTTTACGTCAAATCTGTACTATTAGTGGCAATATGGAACAAGTCCACTGTGTCTGTGTCTTTTGTTTCCATGACTGATGTGATTTTTTTCCTTAATTTGGTGTGTTGTTCTATTTAAAGCTCAATAGCTCAAAATCTAGTGCTTTTATCTGAATCAAACCTTATACCAAAAGAAGCTTATAAAAAATTGAATCCAAACTTGCACAAATATACAGAGTGATTCATTCGAAATGTTCGAGAAAATGTACAATTCGCGTTGTTGACCACCTTGTATCAGCAAAAATAAAAATTCGAAAACGTAAGAAATTAGATAAAAGCTAAGGTGTGTATAATTTTTTTTTATACAAAATTCAACAACCTAAATTTCAAAATGGCGGATTGAGGGGTTGCCGAAGTGGACGGTTTTCTTTGGACAAACCACCTTACATCTCAGTAGGTAATTACCACAATCCCATAGTATGTAATATCAATCTTCTATTTTTGAATTGATGTATCCAAATATGCAATAAAATTTGAGGCATTCCATTTAAAAAATCACAACTTTGATATGTAGGTAAAAATTTTGACACACTGTATAATTGCCAATATTTTAGAAGTGTGCCCTCAAATGTCATGTATAACATGCCATAGATAGATTTTCCCAAAATGTATTTGTTTATGAGTAATATTCCGTCCACACATGGATGGGCCACCCTGTATATACAGTAATGGACAAAAGTATATAGACAAATATGAATATTTACCTAAATATCTTTAGAAAATGAATTCATACTTCATTGTTCCATAAACAAATGCGTTATTAGTAGAAGAACTAAACTCCTTGTTTTTACATTATCTTCAATGAACACCAAACAAGTCTGAATATAAGCACTTTTTTTATGAGGGACAAAAATATGTAGACAAATTCTTTTCAACATTAGTTTCGTACAGTTTCGTGTCAGAAGAGGATTAGTTTGTGTTCATCAAGTATTGTGGAATAAGTTGAGTGATTTTAAGACCATGCCGCGTAGTCCAGAAATTTCTTTCGATGTGAAAACTAAGATCATTAAGTTATACAAAGATGGTCAACGTCAAGTCGACATTGCCAAAAATTTGAAGCTGAAGCGTAAAGCAGTTTGGGCAATATTGAACAAATATAAACAAAAAGGTATCTTAGAAGCCTCTAAGAGAAGTGGTCGGCCTAGAAAACTAAATGCTAGATCAGTTAGATTCATAAAAGTAATTTCGTCCAAAGATCCGTTTAAAACCCCCAAGACAAATAAAAGCCGAAATCGAGACAAAAGGAATTGTCAGTGTTTGTACGAAAACTATAAGTAGAAGATTAAATGATTTGAAGTTATTTGCACGTCGCCCGAGTAAGGACCGATTACTATCTGCAGGGTTACATCTTGATTGGAGCATCTGTGACTGGAAGAGGGTATGTTTCAGTGACGAATCCAAGTTCAATATGTTTGGATCAGATGGTGTTCATTACGTTAGACGTCCTAGTTTACAAAGATTGAACCCCATGTACACTTTGCCCACTGTCAAACATGGAGGCGGGTCTGTTATGGTTTGGGCATTTCGGGGTTTGGAATGGGACCTTTATATAGAATATAGATGGCATTATGGATAAGTTTGTACACACAGACATACTAAAGTAGCTCATGTTACTCTATACGGAAGACAATATGCCCTTAAGATCAATCTTCCAGTACGATAATGACCCGAAGCACACTTCAAATCTCGCAAATAAATTCTTTCTGGGTGAAAAAAACCAGTTCTCAAATGGCCTTCACAGTCTCCCGACATAAACCCCATTGAAAGTCTATGAGAATACTTAGATAAGCAAATGCGAGATAAAAATTCTTCAAACATGAATGAACTTTTTGCCGCCTTAGAGCAAAAGTGGAGACAGATTGATGAATCTTATATCAATAAACTTCTACAATCTATGCCGAGACGATGCCAGGCGGTGATTGATAATAATGGTTATGCTACAAAATATTAACACAAATATGGTTGGTTTTCTATAATTCAATGAACTTTGCTTCTTTTTTCTATAATTGTTTTGCTTTTTCTATGTATGTCCTTCATAGTTCCAGTTTTTTCAATTAATCTTTTATTGAATTATGTATACAGGTTGGTGTATTAATAAAACAAGTTAAAAAAGAAATACAGCACAATATTAATTTGTCTATATACTTTTGTCCATACTGTATATACAGGGTGACTTTGAAGTTGACTCATTAATTTTCAGATAATGATTGTAGAAGGAAGATAAACCAAAATATGTGTGTAAAAATAAAATAAAAATTAAAAAAAAAATGTTACCTTGTTTTATAAAGTATCCTCCCGACAAGTATTTCAGTGCGGACCTGTATTTGATCGTGCGGTCTTGGAGGACCGGCATGCTCTACCCTGTGAGGTCTTAAGTCACCTGATTCACGAGCCCTTTGTACTACATTAACAAAGGCTCGAGGGGTTGGTTGCACTCGATTGGGAAACCGATCCACATAAATCCGTGATGCCGCGTAAATAAGAATCATGTAAACAAGTTCAGCATTTTCGTAAACATGTGCTATTTTTGATTTCGTTTGAGCCACGCAACAGACACCACTATTCACTCACGCGTTATCGACTGACACTGACTGTATACAACTGAATAAAATAATTGTAAAAACATCGTTCCAAATTCTTTCGCTTTTTTGTTTCCGATGCGATGAACCGATAAGGCGGATTATATCCGTTGTTGCCAAACACGAGCACATAATATTATTATTGAGACAGAGCGGTACTCAAACTTCCAAAGGGCTATAACTTTGTTACTTTAATTTTACCAGAAAAATGGTAAAGGAAAAAACATTCTTTTGATCAGATCTACGCACTGTTAAAATAAATGACTCAACTTCGAAGTCACCCTGTATATATATATATATATATGAAAATGAAGGTGAAATTTATTCCGTATATAAATATTGTAGAGAAGACTTGTCATTCTTTGCATACAGAACTCCTGAAATGACCACTTTTATGTACTTCTGATTTATAGTACTTCATTGTCTGGTCGAATCAAACCACATATATATATATATATATATATATATATATATATATATGTTCAGATTTTTACTTGTTGGACGATGTTTTGGCCGTCAGGTTGGCCTTTTTCGACTACAATGACAATAACGACAGTATATATTTATATCTTCCAGGTGACAGTTCCAAACCATGACACTCTTTTCTGTCGGTCTGTCCGTCTGTCCGCTAATCTTACAATCGCCTATAACCTGAGAAGTACCGTTTTTACACAATATTACTACTACGACTATACAAGGACGCAAAAGCTTTGTAGTTTTTGAAAATTGGTCCAGTGACGGCAAAGAGAAAGGCCAAAAACGAAATAGAATAAGATTCGCTTTTAGTGCGTTTCTTGACGTTTCAGAGGATCTTGATTATTTTTGTTTCCAGATGCACTGCCGCTAGAACAGGGAGAATGTCTATGGACTAACTGTATGGACCTCTTTGACTGACTTTTTTCTCATAGGGTCTAGTTTGTGCTGAGCATAATCCTTTACGAACGTTGCGTGGGGAGTGCAGACTCAACGTACTCGACGCCATTTCTCTTCTCTTCATTCCTATACAGTGTGTTGAGACAATAGATTGAACGGTCCTGTAGCTTACCGAAACATCGTACAATAAACAGAAACTTAAATATATGTGTAGATAAGTTACTAATTTAGCTTTGAATTCTGTTAGTTAGTGCTCGCCACCATAAATATTTTTAACTACCTTCAAAATATGTCGAGCGTTAATGTATCTCAAAAATTCTATATACTCTGAACACTCTGGTGTTTCCAAAAACTCCACAAGACAGGTGAATCTTGCCAGTTGTCTTCTCCAGAATTCTATTTCAACCTCGGGTCCAACGAATTCGTCTTCTCTGCGTAGCTGTTGGAACTGGACCAAACACTATAAATTGACAAATAAGTTAGATTTCAAAGGCATTCATCCCTATACTTTCGAGCTGCTCTAGCGCTAGGCCTCTCCAATTGATCTGTGTTTTGTTATATGTATTTGAGATGCTTGCCATTTATGCGAAACCCATTCTGTAAGCTAATCAAAATTTAGAAAAACTTTGAAAATACAAAAAACTTACCCTCTCAATAAGTTTATGCCATACACGAACGTTCATCTCTAGCTTTTGTATAAGTTCTTTATTGAAAAACGATTTTTCGCGATTTTCAGTTATTTCTGTCAATATGTCTTGATCCCAGTTGAAATACACCACGCCACTCAAATCTTGTTTTGTCTCTAAACAATGAAATGTTTTTTTGTGTAAGAAATAGACTGTATTTTTGATGCCCAAAAATGGACTTAAAAGATCTTAACGTCATCTATGAAACCATAGTAGAACACAAAAATGAATTGAGAAATATACTTCGAAAAGAGTTGTGTTTGATTCTGCCACTGGAATCTTCAATCCGTTTCGGCGCCTCTTTAATGCTTTAAAAGTGGAATAGGTTAACCAAAGCATGAAGGCATCCAATTGAAGTGTACGTTAGTGGAGCACCAAAAAGAGAATGAATATCATAATGCCGTCTACGAGGCAGTAGCAGAAACAAACTCTTGGTCTTTTCAAAGTAGATTTCTGAATTCATTTTTCATTCCTGCTACTCTCTCCCAGATGGCGCTAGTACCTTTCGGATCCCTTTTTAGACGCCAAGATACAGTATATGGTTTTGGATATCTTCAGGTAGAATACATTAATCATTGGTTTTATTTAAATCCCCTTTCAGTTCAAATATACCACATATACAGTATGTATCACTGATGTTGCACAAGTATCACAGGTTGCGTAAGTGGAAATACCAAAGCGCCCAGCAGTAGACGGGCAGCATCGAGCCAGTACTTCCATGTATACTAATTTATATTCCCTATGATGCATGCGTTGTATATCATTAGCGGCAATATACTGTAGACAAAAGTATTTTCTTACTGTCCAAAAATGTAACAAAACCGGCAAAGTCTCCGTCAAAGTTTATCTTCTGCAATCTGCCGTTTTCGGTTTTAGGTAGGTCTCCCCACTCCTTCCAAATTGATAAGGGTATTTTGACAAGATCTGCCAGTAGGTTGTAAAGTACTTCGGCAGTGTTGGCTTTGCCATTATCCATGTCAAAGTGTATAAAAAATACTTCCTGAAAATGACATATTTAATAAATGCTGTACTGATATGTAGCGACATAGCAAATACATATATTTATCTGCTATATCATTCTACCTGTATATAGAGATCGACTGATACTAATATCTACATATATATCGGCAATATCGCCCTAGCTTTCCGATATAAATATCAGCACGATATAACTACCCAGTTCGCGGACTAATATAAATTACAAAGTTTAAAGATAATTAAATCATGGAATTGAAGACAAATACAACTTTTTGTTACGTGAATCGGAAAACGGAACTTAACATTCATTTGAGAGTTTTTAGTGCAACAAGTATGACAAATCGTTAATTATTCCGTTAGTTTATTTTTGACAAGGAATAGCAAATAACGAATGTCGACGAAAATAGAGTTTTTATGTCCATTAAAGTCAACCGTAATAATTCGACAGTACTGACTACTGACAGCCACGACTGTTTGCTTATTTTTTTTTCGATTTTGACGTGAAACTTGCTAATGTTCAAAGTAAAGTAATTCTGGTTTATTCAGAGCTTATACTTACGTCATTAATATTCTTTAAATCTAATGTTGCGTTATTAATCTTATACACAGCCACAGCTCGTTCCTTCATTTGGTAAAGTTCACCAGTAGTGACAAAAATCCGTTTAATTTCAGTCTTCAGACTAGCAATCATGCGACCACTTTCTGTGAAGTACATAAAAAATTAAAATTCCATTGACCATTTAGTTTTTTTTTATACTCCAACTACCAAGAAGGCCTAAGGCCTAAACACCTACTGGGTACCGTGGGGCTATAGGGGGATACAGGGGAAAGGGGGAACGCCACACGGACTCTGGCGAGGGAACACGTGTGCATGCAACATGCACACATTCTGGCTCCGCCTACGAGATCCGCCGGGTGGTACCTCCACGTTCGACAGTCAGAGACCGTCTACCACCTACAGACAATCACATCATCTATAGCCAAGAGAAAAATTTCTCCTGGGACGGGACTCCAACCCGCACAGCGCACGGCGACTGATCAGGAGACCGAAGAGTCTACTACTGCGGCCACCGCTGCTGCGTAAAGTTATTCCAGATCCAAGAACCATTGCCAAATACTCAAGTCAAAACCACCACACTCGAGTCAACAATGTTTTGTTGAGCTTTTTTAATTATTTTATAAATTTCGGCGTCATTATCTAAGGCAGTGTTTCCCAAAGTGTGGGTCGCGACCCCCTGATATAGAGATTTTGCAAATGAGTCAAAAACACCACTTTGTTGCCGTAAATAAAAACAGCTACATATCAAACGGAACATAAAACTAAACCTTAAGAGAGACAGATCGCAGTAATTAAAATAAATTTAGAACTTTTTAAAGTATTGAGCTTTAACAGTAAATAAAGTTTGAGAAACCATCAGTCACTTGTAAGTTGGGCACGCTATTTTTGTCGCTGTTTGGATGATGAGTAGGGGAAAATAAGGGGTCGTGAACAATGTTTTTAACAAAAAGGAGTCGCGCTTTTGGCGAACACTAATCCAAGACATCTTCTTAAGCACTGCTGTGATCTTTGCTGTCTGTATTTCCTACACTACTTTTCATATTCACACAATCGACGTTTGGATTGTCAGTTTTGGGCAATGGGTTCCCCAGGATCTTAGAGATACATAATACAATTTTGATTATTTTTTATTTCCCACGTCAGCTGTAGAGCTACTGTGATGACGAAAAAAAATCCGAAAAAAAATAATACTTTTTACTTAAGAACCATCAATGTCTGTCGAAATAGAGGCGCAATTTCGTGCCAGCTCCACTGCACTGGTGGAAATTAAAAAATAGGTAGTACGTTAAAAAATGTCTTTTGATACGTAGTATACGTATTCCAAATTTCATTAAAATATCAAAGAGGTTTTTACAGATATTAATAAGTGATTTATTTTTGAAAACCTTACTACCCTGTAGGTACATCAAAAGCAGAGACGTTTAGGATATACGTTCATATGAAGTTTTCTTCTTAAAATGGACCCAAAAATCGGCCCCTCAATTATTGACATTCAAATACGAAACATTACGTATACAGGGTGATCCGTACTTAAATGAGCATAGTCAAATGGTAGGTAGTATAAACTGAAACCTTTTCATATCTCAACACAAAAAAGTTATAAATTTAATTTTATGGATCTTTAATGCCACATATCTCAGGCACTATTGGACCGATTTAGTTGAAATCTTGCACCACAGTAAAGTTGCCCAAGAGGGTTTTTCATGTTGATTATGTGCCAAAAAACCAATGAGTGGTGTTAATTAATTAGCAAAATAGATTGATTGCGCCTCTTTTAGTTTTTCAGTTAAGCATTTTTATTAAATCAAGTATCTCAATAGTTCTCAACATGGTTTCCTTGAAATTTCACAAAGCAATGTTTAAAACTGGACCAGAGGTGTTTTGGGTTCTTAAAATTCTAGTGTTGGATTCGATTTCTTTATTCTTTCATATTTTATTAAGTGCAACGTCCTGTAAGTTATATTACGAATTAATTATTATTTTGCAGAAAAAAGAGCAATGCATGATTTGGATAAAAGGGAACATAAATGTCATGCAACCTATTATTATACTTTTCCGTATTTTTCTTAATGATTCAATTCTAGCAACTGACAGTGTACAACAACATGAGTTCTGCTTAAAAAGGAACCGACGTTCAACACATTCAGTGCGCTTGACGCACCGGTACGTCACAGAAAAAAAATACCTGAGGGGGATGTTTATTGTATTTTAATTATATAGAAGATATAGACTAGCAATATTTTAACGGTATTATTTCCAAACAAATGCACCCACCGCCGTCGGTGAAGTTTGTCAACAATGTATTAGCATTGAAAGTGTTAAAATATGCAATTCTTCCAAACTTGACCTTCCAGACCAGCTTGAGATTAAGGTAAAGATCCACAAAAACGTACTGGGCAGGTCCAGACTTAAATTTAATTTTGTGGTGAACCATATGGGCATGTTGAAAATGCATTAGAGATGAGTCCGGACCTGTATATGCTGGTTTTTCTACTTTTCCATCATGGATTGGCCTGGACAGTCAAGTTCACTACGTTCGCACACTAAAAGTCGTTTTTCTTTAAGCAGAACTCATATTGTTGTATAATTGGGAGAATTAAATCATAAGAAATTACTCATTCAACCCTGGAAAAAACTAAACGGGGTACGTTCATTGTACCTTTTATTTATATCATGTATTGCTGTTTTCTCTGAAATAATGATAAATTCAGAGTAAACGTGCAGGACGTTCAACTAATTAAAATACAAGGAAATAAAAACAATGAATTCGACCCTGGAATTTTGAGTTTCCAAAACATGATTAGGTCAATCTCAGGCATTCTTTTGAAAAATGTAGATGAAACTAAGGTGATAACCTTGAAAATCTTGAGTTTTGTGTCACATAAATTACTAAAAAATATATTACTCGAATAAATATTTATTTAAATATACAACTTAAAAAGGCGAAAATTATCTATTTTGCTTATTATTGACTATTTTGTACATAGTCAAACATTTCAACACTCCCCTAAAAGGTATTGATTTTTTTGAAAAAAAAAACAGAAAAGTTTAAACGTTGGGTCCGGCCCTGGATTTTTCAATTGCCCGTCAAGTTGTAAGTTACTCACAAGCAACGTTCTCATCGTGCAAGACTTTAACAAAATCAGTTCAGTGGTGCCTGAAATATGTGATATTAAAGATTTGGCATGTTTACATAAATCCGTATATCCGTAAAAACTGAATTCCGACCTTTTTAATTCGAAGATATACTACCTACTGTTTCACTGTGTCTATTTAAGTATGCAACACCCTAAGTACTATCCAGGGCTATCATCAACTAGAGTTAATAGAGTAGTACTCGAGATGTTTGTGCATTATTTTATACTGAAGACCGTTTTGAATATACTTGAAGCCATTTCTTTATTAAAGCTTGTCCAGTGGACTTTTCCGAATCTACTAGCGTTCTTACCAATCGGATAAGGAGGTCCATCTTGGTAATAAAAAAATATGCACTTCACATTCCCATTCTCCAACAGGGCGTTGAGCAAGTCAACCTGTAGCTGGTCGTCTACGACCCCTTCCATAACATCGTTGGGTTCCAGGCCCAAATACATTGCAACCATATCGCAAACGTGTCGCTGGGGCAGTTGTAGGTCTGAGTAGCGGGCAACACGAGCTTCTTTCATTTTTTGCTGCAAAAATAGGTCGCCTTGCAGTTTTTGAAATTTTTCGAGTAATGTCTTCAAGAAATAAAATAGCACAAGTGCTCCAATTTGAATTTGTGTCTGGCCTTTAGCGCTGGAGATGGTCTATATATAGTTATTTTTATATATGTGATATCCGATATCGTTGCTTTTTGATATAGGTGATTTAAAGCCGTCGAGTAATCAAGACTTTCGAATAGCGATGCGAATATGTGTATACTGATAACCTGCCCGAAATACCGCAATGAAATCGCATGGGAGTAACAACCAAAGCCTATAAGGCAGTGATACGATTCTCGACCTTAGCGCGCATGCGCATCTCACGCACATTCAAACGTTATCACCGTGATCCTACGATGCCATTTGCCGTTACTAGGAAGAAGCTAGTTCTCTAAGTCGCGATCTCGTCACGGTATTCGGTAGTAGAGATATCAGTTACTAAATCACAGTGAAATATCTGCCACCACTATTCAGTCCTTAACGCAAAAATTCCGTTGTTGACCTCCTATTCTTCTGAGGGAAGAAACTCCCTTCAGGAATCTGTGTCTCCGTAAATAAACACCATGAGACTTTATGTAAGAACTTTAATAATAAAGGCAAATAACTTTTTGCGTAAAAATGCTACTCACCAATTTTTCCTTTACAGTTTCCTGCATGGCTAAAAACGTAGCGCTAGCTCTAATTCGTTTTCCTGCTGTTAGTTGTCTTGCCTCCATCTGAGCTATTGCAAAGTCAGATTGGGACCGAACCAATTCGGGCTCTGAACTGACACGATCCATGTCTGTGTGATCTTATTACTAGAAAAATATAATTTTTGCTTGTGTATTTATTCATTCATTCCTATTTGCATCTAATGATTAATCCATGCATTACTCCTAATGGGAGTTTCTGTTTTACCGATATTACAGCAGACTTTCCTCCTTGATACATTCTAGACATACCATATAGACCCGTCAGGCTTTTTCCTTCATTCAGTCTGTCTCGAACTGGTCAGTACTAGGGATCGACCGATGTGCACATACATGAAGGGTGAGTTTTTAGTATGGTATCGGTCGATAATTCCGTTATTATGCATGGTATCTAACATATATTTAAAAATTGTAGCCAACAACATGCTCTTTACATTTTTTAAGTTGAAAAAGCCTACATTTTATTACAAAGTTGGATACGCCCTTTCAGCCTAACTAATTTGATATGATGGTATTATACGATTGTATTTTCAAATTTTTGAGGTATTGGACAATCTATCGAAAAAAAAAATACTCAACCGACTGAGCCCACACAAAAAAATACTCTATTTATCACCGTACTGGCAACATCGGTCTAATTTGCCGAAGAATCAATCAGCCGATCAGAGAAAAAGCCTGAAGTGAATTAGGATCGTGATTATCGAAATGAGAAAAACTATGTTATATTCTCATTAATTGTATCAATTCAGGGGGCACGCGGCTTAGCGGACCCAGACAGACTGATGACAGGCAGAGAAACCGACAGACAGAATGAGTGATGTGTTTTTTGTGATATACATGACATATAAGATCCAAATGATGTAGTGTCTCATTTTTGAAAATTTTTACGACTACAATACTTCCTAGACGGTAGAAGTAAAATGAAGAGGATCTAGAAAATAGAAACAATTTAAGATAACACAAGAAAGGAAAACATGAGTTTCAAAGGAAATCTATGATGTGTGAAATATGTATAACAGATGCATTGAATTACCGGGGCTGGGAATGTAATTAATATAGTGACATCAAATAATTGCGATACACCCTCCCCCCAATTTTTTACCCCTAAAATTTCCTCGGAAACGTTAAAAAACGAGGTTTGATCGATTTATCTTTTTTTTGTTTTTGTCCTTTTTCTCCACCGTCAATGAACCGATTTTCAAAAACTACAAAGTTTTTTCGTCCTTAGCATAGAAGTAACCTTGTGTATGAATTTTATCCTAATCGGAACGGTGACTTTTCCAAGTTATAAAGGGGGTCAAGGATAGGCGGACAAACCGACAGACAGACTGACGGAAATGAGAGACGTGTTTTTTTGTGAGGTAGATGTCATATATACGATCCAAAAAAATGTAATTATCATTTTCGAATTTCTTACGATCACAATACTTGAAGGGGCCTGGGAAGTGAAAATGCGAAACTATGCCTGCATGTGCTATAGAATTTACAAATATCAATTATTCTGGATGAGCATGCTTCTCTAGCCACCAAGGTGGCCTAAACGTTTGCAAATCTTTCAATTCTGCATCTGTAGTCTAACTTGGCGGCTTGTGAAACATGGGATTCATCAGTAGAGCAACCGTAGGATGAGTTGCAGATGTTACATTGATCAATTTTATTATTCAAAACTTTTTTGGAAACACATTATAGATTTTATGGACGTGAATGTTATATTTAAATATTATGTATACATTCATTATTATTCCTTAACGGACTCATTTGTAACAAATAATGACCCTGTATGCTTATAATGAGCCGTATTCATAAAAGAGAAGCGTATCCTCGGAAGCATAAGGTAAAAGTATAAGGTCTTGCTTCGGAGAAAAAGGTCGAAGTATAAGCATATCCTTGTTTTCGTATTCATAATGATTAATTACCTTATACTCGCAAGGATATCCTCCAAGAAGAAGTAAATGGTTGACTGGTATTTGTATCCTGAGCGAAATGTCCTGACTTGTAGTTGACGTGGGAGTTCGTTCACTCATCATCACTGACAGTTGTACTCCAGAGCTTACACAGACCGTTCCGTATTTTTACTGGATACAGTTTTTTATCAAATTAATAAGCATGCCATCCTCAAGTGATGAGGAAACTATAGAAAATAATGGCAACGACCTGCAGTTCATCGCAGATGAATTTGCTATTGCTCCCATTATCTTGCAAAAGTCACAAGTTCCAAAAATAAAAATGAGAAAGGACGATGCCTTGAAGAGGTTGAAAAAATACGAATCAACATTTGGTAAACCATCAGATACTAAAGGCTTATTAAAAAAAATCAACAACATGAAATTGATGAAGATTGAAGAAAAAAACAGATCTAAAAAAACTGGTAATAAAGCAATTAAATTGTTCGATTGGGAAAGAAAGTTGCTGAGAACTATGGGAGTTGACTGTAATCCTACAATTGGGAAAATTAGAAGGAAGTGAACTATATACCGAGCGCAGTGAGCAAACAGTTAGTATTACAGCGCCAGTAATTCAGAAGACATTGCCACCAAAAAGAAAATTAGCAACAGAGAAATTTGAAACTGAGGACACCAAAGGGTTAACTACAAAAGAACTGCAACGTCTAGTGCTATTACAGCAGTACCAAATAAGTATTTTACAACAAGAGTATTATAAAACTAAATTAGAAATGATGTGGCATCAGAAGCCACCTGTAACTTATGATGTTCACGAAAATAAAATTTATTATAACTTATAAATACACTTTAATCAGTAAAACTATTTATTATAATACTCAAGTTTCTTATTTGTTGACCTAGTTGGCGGAGAGGAAGTTCGTCATTCTCATGATTTCCTTCGTCTTGTTCAACTAACTCAAAGTCAGGATCGCCCAAGCTCTTCGCAACATTATGGATTACAATACAAGCAATAATTATTTTCGGCACATGATCCAACTTTACGCGGCAAACATACTGTAGGATAGGAAACCGGCGTTTCAGTTGGCCAAAATAGCATTCAATTATAACTCTTTCTTGTTTTAAAAGCTTATTAAAATTTATTTCTGCACCTGGAGTAGGATTTCTGAAGGGAGTCATAAGGCATGGGCTCAATACCATAACCGTCATCGCCAAGTGGTACAACATTTGCTTTATTTATTAGTTATGATCTAGTCTGTGAATTTCTCCATATTCTGGAATCATGCACTGATCCACGCCAACTGACGTCAACACTTGTGAACATCTCTCTGGCATCACAAGTGGCTTGCACATTTAAAGTAGGTTTCCCTTTTCGGTTGATATACTCATCTCCATGGCGATTTGGTTTTAGGTTTGCTATATGTGTACAATCAATTACACCAATCGCTGTAGGAAATTTATACATACTTTGCCATATCCGCTTGGCCTCCATCAGTTCATGATTGGCAGTTGGAAACTTGATACATTCGTTCGAATGTGCAGCTATGCTGTTCGCAACTCTATCCACAGTCCGAGATACCGTTGCTTGACTAACACCAAGTTCCTGACCAATACCTTGTTGATATCCAGGGTCACCGAGACAGCGTAGACATATCTTCATTTTATGAATACCTACATGAAAGTGCTCCTCCTCGAGTTTCCTCATTCTCAACTAAAATTCTGTCCGCAAACCATTGTACATTTGCTTCGTCGAACCGATATAATTTTTTGAAGTCACGACCAAGTGAAGGTAAACGAGGTTTGTACGTTTTAACATCCACAATTTCCGCCATCATCGTTTGACCACCTTTCGTTACGAAGTTGAGTCTGATACTGACCACACTCAGAATTTTTTAAGGATATGCTTCGTATGCCAAGTATAAGGTGAAGATTATGAATATCCTTTTACCTATGTCACTGCTTTGAAGGATATGCTAATACTCAAAAAGCAAAAGCATTTACTTCAACTTATTTTAAATACCATCTGGAGGATTTCCTTCAAAATTTGCAAGTACAAGGATATCCTTTGTTTTATGAATACGGCTCAATGTTCTACAAATGATAGTATTAATTTAGAACCAGTACTTACCACAAATTAAAAACTAGATTTTTAATTCATATAAAATTGATGTAACACTGACAGGAAGTGAAAATTTTTGATTTTTGTTTGTTTGACTGTTTAGAAACGCCATTTTGTTACTGGTGGTTTATATTTTATTTATTATTGTAGATAAGGGACGAGCTTTGAGTGCGGACTCGGTCTATGACTCCATTATTACGCATAGGATCTAAAAGAGCTGAATACAAAAAAAATTTAGCCAACAGTATGCTACTGACTTGGCTATAGTTTTTGTAATGAACGTTTTCCCACGTTAAAAACTCACCCTGTATATAAAGGCAGTCACAGATGTTTTGGAACCGATATACTGACGATTAAGTTTTCTACAAAAAGGCGTGGAATGTAACAAGAACAAAAACGTTTAGATCTAGAGTTTTGTATATTTAAAAAATCTGTTTCTCTTTTCGAGCTGATCAGGGGAAGTGAGAGTGTTAGCTCCACAACGCAACTTGTAACTAGGTTTATCATTTTAGTCGTTAAAACGGGAAGCTTAAAAAATGCTACCATTTGGATCTCGCTGTATCTATGCCTATTGTTGAAGTTGAAAAGATTGTTCGTCCGTATTCACACAGGCAGTTAAAATGTTATTGCATGTCTCAGTTTTCAGCGGTGGTCAAATAAAACAATTAAGTCACATACTCTTTGTAAAATGTTATATTCCTCCGGAATACCCAGATATTGTGAAATGACACATGTTGCTTTTAAATGCTGGCTTACGTTCTCATTTTATTGCCGGATTTATGATTGAAATGCCTCAGACTATCCTGAGACTTCGTGGAATCAATCTCGTTCGACCCTCGTAAACTAATTCCGAAAACCCGCTCGGTGAATCTGCGTTCTATAAATCTGTGCCGGTCAGTTTCAGTGTTCCATGCCCGATGCGATTTTTCTAAACTGCTTGTTCCGTGCTCTATGATGAAAAATTTGTAGCTGGTAGCTGTCAATTAATTATCAAACGCCGGCTTTCTAGGACTCATTCTTCATTGATTTTCTTCGAGTTTTCATTGCTTTTTGATCGGAACATACATAGAAAAATGGATCTATTTCCACTAGAATCTAATCCTGAGGTGAGTTGACGAATCATAAATCGACTGACATCTACTAAATATTTGTATTTTTAGGTTTTGACCAAGGTAAGTGAAGACTCAAGTTTTTTGTGGTATTTTTTAATAAATAATTTCAGTTCATACATGTACTTGGAGTGCCTGATAACTTCAAGCTAGTGGATGTATATGGGCTTGATGATGAACCTCTATCCTGGTTACCAAGGCCAGTGATTGCATTTATTCTGCTATTTCCTTGCAGTGAAAAGGTATGTATGATATTTGGCTATTTTTTTCATGCAGTAGCACATACTGATGAGGGATGTCTCAACAACATTGTCTTTATTGGCTCTATGAGTTACCCCAGATATTCAAGAGACACATCTCGCTGCTCTAGCCTCGGTACATTGTGGGCTTTAGGTATAGTCAGACATACCCCAATATTCATCTTATACAAAATGACTCGTGCTTCTTATCAAAGTAAATTGAAATATTTCTGATTAAGTATGACTCACTCTTCAATCAATGTCAAATAGCATACAGTTTGAAATGTGAGAATGTGTGCAGTTTTAAGAATGAAAAAAAATTATAAACAATTAAAATCTCATGTTTTATGTCTCTTATATTTTACAATATGGGAAGATCTAAATTAACTTGCATTCTAGCAAATTTAGTCTCAATACTGTTCTATAGGTATACCAGAGTATTGGTTTGGTCACCAACAACTTCAGGTATCCCTCAAGTAAAAAAATGCATGGGGCTAGATTTGGTTATCTTACAGATCGGTCATGATGAGCCATTCAGGAAACTGTTGTGTTAAAGCATAAATCACAACTCTCTCCTTTATATGCAATGGCAACATCCTGTGTAATTGCATTACCCCAGGAGCAGGAAAAACCCTCATGGCATAGTGAAGTAATTATCTGAATTCATAGATACATCACAATAGCTTTCCTTGGACAAAGTAGGGACCAATTTTGACTACTTGTGATATTGGTTATCCAGGAATGAGCTCCATTCTGTATGTTTGGGGGGAAAATCAGGGGATAAAAGGAAAACCTATAGAACTCTTCATGTTGTAAAGGTAGTAATAGCAACAATGCAAAACTAGCATTATGAAGGAAAAATAAATTAACTTCCTAGTATCCGAGCTGTATGTCTTTGCTTTTCTGAACCACTCTGAGTGGCAAACGTTTATTCCGATCATGACCATAAACGTGAAGCTTCCTTAAGAAATTCTGACATTGAGGAAAGAGACACATTTCTTGATAAAATTTGCTGTGCTGTTGTTTGTCGTAGAGTCTAGCTTCTACCACTATTTTCATTATCATATTACATGTTAAGGGATAGAATAGTTTAAGCTGAACTTCACCCAATACAGATGTTATTTATTATTATATTATTTTTTCCATAATAAGGGGTGCTGGAATTCAGCATTTTTTCTGGGCTATCTTATTCTCACTGGGTGTCTAATCTACACTAATATTATAAAGTGGTAAAGTTTATGAGTTTGTGGGAAGTAATCTCTGGAAATGTTGAACTAATTTTGAAAATTGTTCCACCAAGTTACTTTATTCTTAACTGTCATAGTTATATATGATTGTGGTTGATAATATTCCTTAATGTGGAATAACAATATTTGCTAAGCGCAATGAATTGCGAGCGTTCGGTCGCTGGTCCGTCCTAATTTTCCACTTACCTATAAATATAGCACCAGAACGGCACAGCCATTCATCGAAGGCCACTGTTAAAACTGTTGTGGGACAATATAAACGTGGCGACCATCCTCACGGGCCCAGTGGTGAGACAACTTGCTTATATTCTGCGGATACAGATGATTCTGACGGATTTACCAATATCGTTCAAATATCAAGTGATTTTTTTGATAAAAATCAGTACTTAAATGAAATTTAATTTTTTTCTCATGAGAGTTCATGGAATACTTAATCAAATCAGCTACATAAAAGAAAAACATTTACTCAAATGCACGCTTTTATTTGTTGATGTAAACTATGTTATTATAGCAAACTATTAATGAATAAGAAATTCAGTCATCTATTATAATATTTGAAAAGGAATATCAAATTCGCGGCCTCCTCATTTAGAATATAGGCGTTAGTTGTTCATGCTCATCTGTCGGGCTCAACTATATTTTCCATCATTTCAATGGTTTTACATTTTTTATTATTTTCGCTGCTAACACTACTTGTTTGAATGGATCACTCTTTAAATTCCATTTTTTTTTTTTTTTATACTCCAACTACCACGAAGGCCTAAGGCCTAAGCACCCATTGGGTACCGTGGGGCTATGGGGGATACATGGGAAAGGGGGGACGCCACACGGACTCTGGCGAGGGAACACGTGTGCATGCAACATGCACACATTCTGGCTCCGCCTACGAGAACCGCCGGGTGGTACCTCCGCGTTCGACAGTCAGAGACCATCTACCACCTACGGACAATCACAACATCCATGGCCAAGAGAAACATTTCTCCTGGGACGGGAATCGAACCCGCACAGCGCACGGCGACTGATCAGGAGACCGAAGAGTCTACTACTGCGGCCACCGCTGCTGCCTAAAACAAACACACAACATCCATGGCGAAGGCGAGATTCGAACTCGCGGCCCGGCCGGCCGGCTGATCAGTAGCACGACACTCTGACCCACGCGGCCAACCGAGGTCCCATATTAAAGGCAGTCGACCTGTTCCCGGATGCTGATTTAGAGTTCCGAAAATGCTTACTGATATCGCAAATCACATAAATCTTAGTGGTGGTTTTATTCAACATTGTACATAACAACTTTTTCGTTCCCCCCCGAACGCATTCATTGTATCAAGCGCCAGCTGGAGTGTTGCTAATGCAAAAAATAATAGTTTTGTTAGGGGGTTGTCTGTTTATATATGGTTAAAATCTACCATTTACAGTAAATATTAAGTCAATTTTCCAATAATTACAAAAAATCAAAAAAATTTATGGTTTATTTGAAAAAAAAACTTAAAAAAATTATTCTCTCTGGTGAGTATCGACTTGAGAAAGGAGTATTTTCCCATGGGACGTCTAACACAGTATACAGAGAAGTCGTAAACAATTAATACACTCGCCCAATATATACTAGCAGCCAACCATAAATAAACATAAATACCAAGTAAGAAGTACAAGTAAAAATGCTTGATGCTCAGCAAAATGGTCATGGGCCAGATAGTTTTTCATAAACATTGTATTAAAAATTGGCTTTGTCTGGTACTGTATTACTTGGTTATCCCTGATACAATAGGTTTTTTTTAGTTCTATGAGCATTGCAAAAAGGAAGATGAAGAGATTGCTAAGAAGCCACCAAAGGAAAATAATGTTTGGTTCATGAAACAGCATGTGTCAAATGCTTGTGGCACTATAGCACTGTTACATTGCATTGCAAATAATGGTGATAGGTAAGTCACAATTGCAGAGTATTGGGGGCAAATTATTGATAACTTTCAAATATACAAGGGTTATGAAAGAAATACAAAGCAACAAATTTTTTTTCACCTCCCAAATATAGCCAGTAAAAATGTCTGTAAAATTTAATAGTAGCTCGAAAATGGAATGTTTGGAAGTCGCTAATCTCCTTAGCTCTACAAAACCAATTTTAGCATTTTAGAAACCTCAGAATTGTTTTTTAATTTTTTTAGTGCCTCAAATCGATATCTATTAGTATTTGGTCAAAGAATGCTTAAGATATGAATAGCTTGTGAATGTGCAAAATTGTAAACAGAACTGATGTATGAAAAGTATTGAGGAAATTTATATATATATATATATATGTGTGTGTTTTTAGACTGCACTTGAAAGATGGGGTTTTCAAAAAATGGTTAGAGCAGGTGAAGGATAAAACGCCTGATGAAAGAGGCGTCCTCTTAGCTGAAGGTGGCAATGACACTGAAGCTTTTAAGCTAATCTCAGCCCATCAACAGTTAGCCATGGAAGGGCAGACAGAGGTGACTTGTGTTCAAATCATTTGGTATCAAGACCTAATGTAATGACTTTCAATAGGTTAACCCCGATGAGAAAGTAAACCACCATTTCATTGCCATTTTGGAGAAAGATGGCGAGTTATATGAATTAGATGGTAGAAGACAGCATCCAGTGTACAGAGGAGCTACTGATAAAGATAAATTTGTACATGTAAGTTAAAAAATTGAAAAAAGAAGTTTTCTTATTTGCAGATTTGCCTCTAATTATTACACTTCATTTTCAATTTAGGACGTGTTTCAATTGACGTAAAATGTACTTTGAAACTGGTTTGTTATTGGTACAGTCTTATTGCCTCCAGAAAAACTGAAAATGTGTGACTTACGAGGTTCTTGCCTTACCTATTCAATTCTACTTATGAAGTTACTAAAAAACTCACCAAAATACGGACTGGAGAAAATACGCATTCATGACCATAACTTCTTTGTTTTCCAGGATGCGGCTGCTATATGTAAAACATACATGGAGAGAGATTCAGATGACATAAATTTCACAGTGCTAGCTCTGACTGGGTCAGACTCTTAAATCAGAGTATTTATCATCACGTCATTATAACCGTGCATTTGACTAAATTATTATTGGTTTATATAATCGTCACTTAACACCATTGTTTTGAGATACATTTCAGTTGCATTTGGCTTTACATGTGCCTTGCTTTAATACATTACTTGGTAAATCTTTAGTGAATGTGATATTTGCAAGAAATAAATATATAATATACGTCGGTGTACTTTATTTTAAAAATTGCTTTCTTATGATCGAGGCGGAACTACCCCGTGAATCTCGACAGTGAGAAGGCTATCTTTGTTGAAGTTTGTCCTAATAATCCTCAAAAGTGTACACAAAATAATGCTGAGTATACAAACTCTCCTAGTACACTAGATACAAGTACCATCGTCAAACTTCACAAGTTCAGGGTATTTTCAAATATTTAAACCAATATTTCTCCAAAAGGAATAGTATGTTAAAAATTTCTCAAGAGAGGCGAGAAGAATTTAAAAATGCAATATTATGTTCCGAAAGGGTCAGTGGCCCAGAATTTTTTTTCTTGTGGGGGTAAAAATTACTCAGTTTTTTACCCGCTGATACATACTTTGACACGAAAGTATTTGTATGTACTGACTATGATGTACAAAATTTTAAGTCAATGCCTCAATCCACACCAAAGATATTATTTTAGATTTCAAAATTATAATTCCAACATCCTTTTCTATTCGTCATTGTCTGTCAGAGCGGTCCGTAGGACCTTTGCTCTTGGTTGAAGTCTTGCAAGTCAGTAGGTCTCTCAGGTCTGGTTACCCAGATACCAAACAAAGTCAGGGATAAGAAGGGAAGGAGGGAGAGCAAAGAAAAAACAAGTGCATCAATTTAAGGGGTGCCTTGGCATTGCTAGTTAGTATTCGGCAATTTTAAATTAATTTTGGGATTGGTTGTTGAACAAAAATTATAATTTTGGTTTGACCTAAAGTCGAACGATTTAATTTTGTACACAGCGCGAGTCGCGGCCTTGTGTGCTTGCGAACTTGCTCGACTGTGTAGTCTACTGACTCGCGCAACAAATTGTTATGCGATTGCGCTTGACTATAACCTAACTGCGCTTGTTTGATGTAGTCCCTTAGGTATGGAATGTCAAGGTCTCTGTGAAGGGTCTCATTGGAAACATACAATGAGGCGTTAGTGATTGTACGCAACGTTCTGTTCTGCAAAACCTGCAGGCTACGCAAATGCGTTTAGGCGAGAATACCCCAAGCCGCACTTGCGTAAGTGATCGCTGGTCTAATAACCATCTTGTATAGCCGAACTTTTTCGATCAAACTTAATTTTGATGTTGATAGCATAGGGTAGAGTTCCCCTTGTCAAGAGTGACACCGAGGTACTTAGCAGAGCTTTCCCATGGTACCCGAGCTCCATTCACTGAAACCTCAGACGGGGCGCCGCTACGTTTTTTAGTACAATAGATTGCCTGCGTTTTCGAATGATTAATTTTGATCAGCCACCGATTCGCCCATTCCAATACTTTGTCCACTGCACTTTGCAGCCTGTCGTGAACTAGATCCGCAGAGCACGACTGGGCCACCAGGGCAGTGACAGCATAGAGATAGGTTTCACAGTTGCTGGGGCAACGGACGTCATGAATAAAAAGTGAATAAAGGACTGGTCCAAGAACCGCACCCTGAGGGACACCGGCTTTGATGGGCCGTGTTGTCGACAGAACGTTATTAATTTTGACCCGAAATTTCCTACCATCGAAGTTTTAGGAGCTAGAAGGGGAAGCCATTATGGATCAATTTGTAGAGAAGGCCCTTGTGCCACACCTTGTCAAATGCCTTTGAGACATCCAGAAGCAAGATGCCAGTACTTTCGGTACGGGTGAACCCCCTGGTTACTCGTTCAACAAGCCTTATGCCTGTAGCTCCGTACTATGCTCAGACCGAAAGCCAAATTGCACGTCAGGAATCAAATTGTGGTCTGCCGAGAAATTTTCAAGGTGACGTAGAATCTCCGTTTCAGCGAGCTTAGAAGGAGCTGACAGTAGACTAATGGGGCGGTAATCCTGGGGGAAAATCGAACCCACCTTCTTTGGAATCATTATGACATCAGCGGTCTTCCACACTGTTGGGAAGTGCTGGGTCCTCAGCATGGCATTGATTATTGCCACGAGACAAGTGCTTTACGCACCTTGAGGTCTTTAATATGACCTTGGAGCTCTGCTGGTGTGCAATACGGAGTCTCAGGAGATTTCGCTGATGTGCCGTGCAGCTCTTCAGTTGAGGAATCTTCTGAAAATTCCTCTGAGGAAAAATCACTAAGGGAGGCATTACTGTCACTGACGCCGTTGGCCCTAAAATATCTCCTGACGGATCTTACAATATGTTGCTCCTGGTCGAGGTCATAGTTGGGAGAGACTTGACTTTCCATTGCATCAGCGAAAACCTCGACCTTTTCCTGTCCTACAGACTATGCCCCTAGGACCGGGGATGAGCGGGAGTTGTTCTCGCTTTCCGTTTCTGAGCGACTTTGCAACTTTCCAGAGAGGAATACTTGAGTCAAGCATCCCCGACAGAAAGTCGATCCATTGCTCATTACGGAATTCATGAAGAGCATTTCTCACTTCATGAACAAGTTTCGTTGCTCTGTGAATGTCATCTGAGTGACAAGACCACTTCACTTGCTTAATTGCAGCTCTTTTGTCAGAAATTTTCTGACGAATGTCTGCAGAGCTTGCTGAACGGAACTTGTCCACCCCGCTTGAGCAGCATCTATATCGTTCTCATCATCTATGATCGGGATATTGGGGAACTCTCTAAGGAGCGACTTGCATAGCTACCAATCAACCCTTTTCCTTGGAAGAGTTTCCCCTTCCAAGGTTTGCTCATAACCCACTTCCAGTACGATAGGAAGATGATCCCTCGAAATGTCATACATGATTCGAGAAGTGACACTGTATCTTCAGTTTCTAGATATCGCGAAGTCAATGGCATCTGGTGCCTGAAGGTGATTAAATGAGTGGTGAGTCGGCTCCTCAGTGCTGTGTATGAGGTAGCTGTTTCGTATCACATGGTTGTAAAGTCGAATCCCACTGGTGGAATTTAACCTAGAATGCAATGCTCGATGTTTACAGTTGAAGTCCCCTGCTACAATAAGCGGACCCGAGCAGTCAAACAGGACTTCCAGATCCGTCTCTTGCAGCCTGGCACCAGACCTGATATAAACCGATGTGATTTTCAACGAGATACCTTCCGTCATATTCACTAGACGATCTCCCGGATTAAGCAGTGTTTCCTGCAGCAGAGCCACATCTACGCTCTCATCCAAAAGAGCTTGTAGGTCACTCTAATGAATGTTACGTTTTGCTGTTTTGGAAAAATCAACATTGGGAACTGATTTATTAAAACCCGCCATTGCTCGCGTTATGAGCGCAGCGATCATTTTGAAATTTACTTTGAATCATACAAGTTAAAAAAATACATTTGGCTTCTTCCATTTGTGTATTCTTCTATAAGGTTATACTAATTCAGATTGTAATATCAATCGCCGGAGGTACGCCAATGGGTTCCCCCACCAAACATTTCTTTATGACGCTGCAACAAACTGAGCGACGCGCTCAGTACGCGAGCAACCGTGAGCCCGCTTTTATGCACGCGTTTTTTGTCGCCTGTCGCGTGGCGACAAAAAACGCGTCGTTTTCTCAACGCATTGTCTTGTATGTAGCCATTTATGCATCAACGACGGTGAGCCGCTCGATGCCCGTGTCGCGGCGTTCTCAAATTTGGTCGCCTGGAATTTGAGAACGCGTGGCGACAGGCGTTTTGTAAGTACGTTGAATGGAATTTACGCTTTTATTCAACGCGTTTATTGTCGCTGATGCTATGATAGGAACTCATTCTCAGTTGGTGGGTGTTGTCTAAAGACTGAAGACGTGTGCTACAATCTTTGTGGGATTTATCGTCAGGAGACTATAAAAACAGACAGCTTAAAAGAGACGATTGGAAGGAAGTGTGCGAAATTGTTATCCAAAAATTTGGGGAAAAAGATGAAAAAGAAAGGCAGGAAATTGGTAAGCATTTCATGTTAATTACTTTAATACATACACTTATATTTTGTTTAAATCATATGTTGGTGTTTTGCCATGGCACAGCCCCTGCTGGACTGCTAAAATAGTCAGCGAAAGCATCTCTGTATTTGTAAGCAGACTTACGTCCACGTCCTTCTGGTTCTGCTCTATCATTATCATGCAGCCCTGTTATTGTCAAAGTATCCTCAAATCTGATGCCATCCCTCACACGAACAAAATTGTGTAATATACAGCAAGCTTTGATGATGGATACAGCGACTTCCTCCATCACATTCATCGGTCGATGCAGTATACGCCATTTGTTAGTTAAAATTCCAAAGGAGCATTCTACTTTCCCTCTTGCTCTAGACAAGCGATAATTAAAATTTCTTCTTTTTTCTGTTAAGTTCTTTGCAGGATAAGGTCGCATTAAGTTATTTGTTAGTACAAACGCCTCATCCCCAACGAGTACATATGGCAGTGTTGTTTCTGCTACTTTCTCAGGTTTTGGGATATGTAAGGTATCTTCTTCCAATTTTCTAAACAAGGAGCATTGTCTAAACACCATGGAGTCCGATTCCTTACCATAGGACCCGACATCGATGTATATAAAACAACAGTTGCTGTCGGCAATAGCTAATAGAACAATGGAAAAAAAGTTCTTGTAATTATAATTCAGTGATCCGCTATGTGCAGGCGCGATTATCCTGCAATGTTTACCATCAATAGAGCCAATGCAGTTAGGAAAATTGGTACGTTCTGCAAAATCTTGGGCAATTTGGCGCCAACGTTGTTCAGTAGGTACAGGAAAGCACTCTTCCTGTAATGTACGCCATAGGGCAACGCAAACTCTTGGAATTAGAAGACTTGCCGTTGTGACCCCTAATCTGTAGCTGTAGTGCAGCTCTGTATAGGTACATCCTGAACCTAAATACCTGTAAAACAAAACTGCCATTTAGTATAACAATACAGTTACTTATAATAGTAATATCATGGCCAATCTCCTATGTTTCGGGGTTTCGGCTTAGTTAAATGCAAAGAATACGAATAATTGTCAACAAATTTTAGGTCTCTCATTATTTGTAGTGCATCTAAAACCTTTACTTTATATTATTGGGATGTACGACATATACATAGATGTCAAGGCTCGTATGAGAAACACATTTTTTTAAAAAAAATTTACATTTAGGTATCTAACATGTTATCTGTTTTTCCTTTTTAGGTAGAGAAGTTCAACTTAAATGGAAAAGTCTGAGGGATGCTTATGTTCGTACCATTCGACAGTCTAAGGGTAAAAAATCAGGAGCGTCTGCTAAAGCTGTAAAAACGTACATCTATGCTAAACAATTAGGATTTTTACGAAAGGTGACTGGTTCCCGTCAGACAGAGAGCTCACTACCAAGTACATCAAGAGAGGGCCAAGAAGATATGGATGTATCAGAGGACATAAATGACATGCAAAGTACTTCATCAGATGTCCAACATACTCAGTTCGACAGCCAAATGGAAACTGGACGAACTCCTAGTAGAAGTACTCTCTATAGAAGAAAGAAATCAGATTTAGAAAGTAAACTTGCAAGCTATATTGATTCCCATAACAGACAGCCAGCATTAGCTATACAAAGTCAACCACAAGAAACTGATGACATGGCCTTTTTTAGATCATTACAAGCAAGTTTAGATACGCTCACTCCGAATGAGAAATTGAATTTTCGAATAGAGGTCATGCAATTATTAAGCCGATATACTAACAAACAACCAAATCAGTATATACACAATTTTCCAAATCATATACCCCATTACCAACCACAGCAATATCCAGTAATGACCAACATCTCTAATATACGTTTTAATACGCCAGCACCTCCATTCGCATCATATTCTACAGTATCATCTGAGATCACACCTCATTTGCCTCATCCTAATACTGATACTACTGAATCACTTGCTGTGACGTCACCACAAACGCCATTTTCTCCGACGGAATCGGAAAATTCAATAATTTCACAAGCCGAATCACTAATATCACTGTTATCAAATCAATAATATGTATGAACTGTTTTGTTAGTGTTTGATGTTTTACTCTTATTTCCTGAATAAATGGTTTATTTCTTCAACTTTCTCATAAACTTACCTCAACGTCATTGATAACATTTCTTCTGCTTCGAATGCAAATCCTTGAATCAGCTCCCTATCTTTATTGAAAGTGTTTTTTAACTTTTCACATAGCTCATCAAAGGAAGCTATCGACATACGGTAATAATTAAAGAATTTGTCATTGTCTCGTCATAGTTCTTTGTGTAGTGTATAATATGTGCCTCTGAGATTTCTTGCACTATTTATTGGGTGAACGCTCCAACGTCTCTTGCGTCTCTTTTTGATTATATATTTGTATGCCAAGTATACAACACACGGATCCATTATTTATCAATGCACCACACTTCCTTGTTTAGACGATACGATGGCCACTGATCTATCTGAAAGCGACACGCCACAAACAACGTTAGACAAAAGTTTCATTTTGTTTCATCTATAAACGCCGCGTTTTTTGTCGCCACGCGACAGGCGACAAAAAACGCGTGCATAAAAGCGGGCTTAAGGTATGTTACTAGTACGGTCTTGAGTAAAAGTCGTAGTATTGTTTCGACATTATGTATTCTTCCAAAGAATCACAGGGGTTAGCTTGGTTAGCTGAAGGAGAAGCAAATAATGGTGTTTTGCAAGATGAGGATGAAGACAGTGAGGTCAGTGGCATTGACGGAAATTATACCGAACAATACCCGATGAACCCAATGCCACAGACGTGAATTCTTCCAATAGCACACTATTTTATCTTGGAAAGGACGGTAAAACGAAATGGGATATCCATCCACAACGAGGAACAAGTCGCACACGAAAGCATAATTTGATTACGCATTTACCAGGGGTCATGCGAAGTGCTAAGGATCGAAATACGCCAAGTGACTGTTGGAGTTTGTTTTTTCCTAACGAAACAATCGCCGAAATAGTTCAACACACAAATACATATTTGGATAAAATGCGAAGTAAATATTCACGAGAGCGAGATGTAGGTGCTACAAATATGGAAGAAGTAATGGCGTCATTTGGTTTATTATATCTTGCCGGCGTTTCAAAGGCATCCCATGTGAACCTTGAAGATCTTTGGGCCACAGATGGAACAGCGCCGGAATGTTGTCGTACAGTGATGTCGAAAAGTCGATTCTACACCCTGCTTCGAGCGCTACGTTTTGACAATATTCACGATAGAGCAGAACGGCAGAAGTCTGACAAGCTGGCTCCAATAAGAAAGGTGTTTAGTGAATTTGTTGAAAGGTGCTCTTCTTCTTATCAAGTTGGAGAATATTGCTGTATTGATGAGATGCTTGAAGGCTTTCGCGGAAAATGCAATTTCCGGCAATATATTCCTAGTAAGCCGGCTAAATATGGAATCAAAATCTTTGCACTTGTGGATTCCCGCACATTTTACACTTCAAAGATGGAAATTTATGCCGGAAAGCAGCCGGAAGGTGATTATCAGTTAGATAATTCACCATCTAGTGTAGTAAAGCGCCTCATAGAGCCTATTGCACATACCGGGCACAACCTTACCTGCGATAATTGGTTTACCTCTATTCCATTAGCTGTTGACTTGCTTCAAAATTATAATACAACGTTGGTAGGAACCCTTAGAAAAAATAAGGCGGCAATTCCACCTCTTTTTATTACCCCCAAGTGAAGAAAGCCGAAAAGTAGCATATTTGGCTATAGAAAAGATTGCATACTTTTATCATACGTTCCAAAGAAAAATAAAAACGCTCTCTTGTTATCCACATTCCATGAAACTGATGCTATTGACATAGAATCGGGTGATGAATGTAAACCTGAAGTTATAACATTCTACAACCTTACAAAAGGCGCAGTTGATGTAGTGGACCAGATGAAAAGTACCTATTCGGTTTCCCGAATAAGTTGCCGGTGGCCATTGACAATATTCTTTTCCCTTATGAATATAGCAGGAATAAACAGTCAAATAATTTTTTATTCTAATACAAATAATAGAATGGATCGGCGGCTTTATCTAAAAGCACTGAGCACCGAGCTGATTAAACCTCACTTGATAAATCGTGCTTCAATTAGAACCTTGCCCGTTCTACTTAGGCTTCAAATTAGGCGCGTTGCAGGTCTTTCAGCTGAAGAACCAGGAGTCGAAGTTGCAGATTCAAGCGAAAGGATCAAATGTTTCTTCTGTCCACGTAGTTAGAACAGAAAAACAACGACCAGATGCATCGACTGTTCAAAAGTAATTTGCGGTGAACATACCATCACTCAGTGCCAAGCATGTCGCCGTGGAAATGAAGATTATGATAATAATCAATAACCAAAATGTATCATATTATTTTTTGTATTCTATTTGTTTAGTACGTCGTTTTTAGGCACTATTCTAAATTTATAATTTGAATAGCCGTAGTTTGGGTTTTATGCGTTCTACGTTCTATTATTTTTACTGCTTATGACATTTATAATGTATTTTTTATTAAATATACTTCAAATTTATAAAGGTTATTCACAGAATCAGTTTTCTTTATTATATACATTATTTATTAAGCAATTACACAAACTGAGCGCGGCGCTCATACGCGAGTAATGGTTTCACTTTTTTTAACGCGAGTAATGGCGGGTTTGATACTTGTAAGCTTAAAAACCTGGGCATTAAGTGACTCCACATAGTCAGTCAGTCTCTGAATCTGGACTGCTTGGTCTGCAATTATCTTCAAAAGTCTCTTGTTCTCGTTATCCTTCTCCAGTATCGCTGTCATCCCTGATGTCATCATTGGCGTCATCTCGTTTTGGTTTTCTGGAATATGTTCCAAAGTAGCGCTGCACTCCTCGCCAACTCCACTCAAAGCAGTAGAGGGGTCGCCTGGAGACCCCTCGGGTTCAGCTTCTATAATATTATTGCCTTCTTTCTTGCCAAAATATAAAAATTTCTCCGGATGCAAAAATTTGGCAATTAATAGCAGATGATGCACATCTGTCCTCCAACATCCTGTAAACAATATTTCATGAGTATCCATCACGATTTGACGTCTACTGAGGTGAATAGCTGATCAGCAAGTAACACCTTTGTATTAGTCTGTAATAATGAATCGGGTGCAAAACTTTCTTGTACCGTTTTTTTTGTATGCAAATGGACTTTTCGAAATAAAAGAGATGATAGCAAGTAAAAAATGAATCTGTAGCGTACAAAAAATCCAAAACAATTTTCGGCTCTGTTGTCATTTGTCGATGTAGGGAATTTTGAAATAGTACTAGATGATCAGCTGTTACTCTACCTTAAATGGAAAAGACAATATCTCCGTGAAGGGACATTTTAGAACTTTTCGTGTTATGTGTTGTGTACTCTACGCCCTCATAATATGAAAGAATACAGAGTTACCAGCCACATCGTTGTAAAAACGTATCCTGACTAGGTGTTTTGGATAACCTTAATCAAAAAGAAACAATGTTTGGGGCAATATTAGGCCTAGCAACATGTAGATTCTTTAAAATGGCTCATTTTTAACAGGATTATACGAAAACAGTTAATATATTTTTTGATGCGATGAACTATAAAGCATGACAAAAAACAAATAAAAAAGGCACCCTAAACCCTATCCAGGTGGTCGATGGCTGGCATTCGATACGAATGGAAGTGGGTCGCGTAACTGTTGTATGTATTGTACAGGGCGATTCATGATGACAAAAGGTGGTGTAGCATGCCTGAATGTAGAACAAAGAAGGGTAATAAGTTGCCGATGTTTCGTTGCCCTACTGATGATTTTAGGCAACGTTTGTTAATCCAAGATATTTGGAATCCGTTTTACCATAGTGGAGGTCTGGTCGAGGATATCCGCCCTACATCTAACTAGGAATTCATGAGTATACAGTGTCAAAAACGAAATTTGACAAATTTAAGTTTAGTTTTACTACTAATAGCAGAAATTCCAAAATTATTTGTATTCTACCACTGATTAACGTATTTCACCTGGTGGACCACGCGGCAAGGTCTTAAAATCACTCAACTTATTCCACAATACTTGATGAACACAAACTAATCCTCTTCTGACACGAAACTGTACTAAACTAATGTTGAAAAGAATTTGTCTACATATTTTTGTCCCTCATAAAAAGGTGCTTATATTCAGACTTTGATTTTGTTCATTGCAGATAATGTAAAAACAATGAATTTAGTTTTTCTACTAATAACGCATTTGTTTATGGAGCAATGAAGTATGAATTCATTTTCTAATGGTATTTAGGTACATATTCATATTTGTCTATATAGTTTTGTCCATTACTGTATATGTGTGTATATATATGTGTATGTATGGTACCATTTTGTTTTGATTTTACTAATTTCCTGTGATTGGGTGTATACCTGTTGGAAATAAATGTATTATTATTACCTATTATTATTATTATTATTATTATTATTATTATGCCAAGGACAAAAAATAATTCCGAACGAATATAAATGGCTGTATTGAGGATTGACTTTATGGAGATTCACGATTGCATAGGTATCTGCAGCGTTAAAGTTTTCGAAATATATACAATTTCATACAACAAAATCTTGAAAACATTAACATTTAAAAAAAGAAGGTTTATTCTTTTACTTGTCCATACTCTTTACACAAATTTTCAAATTTCTGCTAATTCTATATACTCTAAGTTTTGACAAAATCGGCACAGTGGCTTATTGAGATTATGCTATGACGAAGACAGAACGACAAGTGAGAATCGCCAATCAGCGACGTAGAGTCTAAAAACTATTTTTCAAGTCACAATATTTTTGATCAATCTAAGTAATAAAAATAACATTAATGACATGACATAATACATAAACATAATTACCCGAATTTTTTGTTAACTTATTCTGAACGTGAGCCAAAGCACAACAGCACTACCTTATATAAAGCAACAAAAAACTGCGGAACATCTTCCATTGAAGCACCGAAACAAAGAGAATTCTAGAAAAAAATGTTAGCATCTTTAGAAAGTTATTCAAGGGGGTGTTCAAAACATGGACGCATAAAATGGGTACACCAATTTTTATGGGAAAACCTTTTATTCCACCACAAAGAATGAGAAAACGTGTTTTTTGGGATTCAATCGAAAGTGTTGGCATGAACGAAAACACTCGTCATATAAGATTTTTAGGTATTTAAGGAGACCTACAAAATGAGACCACATATGAAAAGATCCGACTAATAGCAAAAAAGCTATGGCCGAAAACCGAGGCAGACTGCAGGTCAAGGCACTTGTTGGTAATGCGACTATGGTTTCACGCAATTACTTGAATTTCTTCAAATGCGTAGGATTCATACTTCTAAATAACGATAACAAAATCGAAGTATATTATTCATGTAGGTTTTTGAGAATTCTATTTGTTTATCCCAAAACACCTGTTTTCTGGCCATCACTACTAGTTTATTGAGCAATGTTCGTTCAAAGAGCATCTAATAGCAAAATACACGTGTTTACCTTGCCGATATGAATCACAAACCATTCCGAAAGATAAATGTTACTTTTATGCAAAAAATAAAGGTTTTTTCTTCTAAACAAATTCAAACATTTCGTGTTTGCGAGTAATTGAACCAATGCGCTACGATATCCGAAAAACATACGTTACTATACACATTTTAAAACAAAGCGGATGTGTCTATCTTTTGCTGCGAATTATACACAAATACGAAATGTTTGAATTGAAAGGAGAAATCGCAACGAAGGCCGGAAAAAGGGTGTTTTGGGATAAACAATTAGAAATTCTCAACCAATACTTGACTAATCTACTCCAATTTTGTTGTTGTTATTTAGAAGTACCAATTTGAAGAATTTCAAATATCTGCGAGAAACCATTGTCGCTTTACCAAGTGCCAAAACTTGCAGTTTGCCTCGGTTTTTCGCCCATAACTTTTTTGGTTTTAGTAGGATCTTGTTACGTGTGGTCTCATTTTGTAGGTCTCATAATACCTAAACACCTTATATGAAGAGTTTTTTCGTCCCTGCCAACATTTTCGATTGAATCCCAAAAAACACGTTTTTTCATTCTTTGTTGTCGAATAAAGTTTTCCCACAGTTGCCATTTTATGCGTCCATATTTTGAATACCCCCTTGAACAAATTGCAGCAACAAAACCAGACTTTACAATTATTTCGCAAACAAGTGGTATTTTCGTCTATTAGACGACAGATAATATGATCTGTAGGAATATTTCCAGTACCACCGGTATTCTATAGAGTTTCACAACTGTCATCATTATCACTTATCGGCCCTGCGTCTGATTGACAAATGTTAAATTTGGGAAATTTAGGTTATCTTGTGACAGTTAAAATGTTTTGTCAACATAAGCAAATGTAATGAAAAGTAAAAATTATTGAATGAGCAAGTCCACATAAACCTCGCAAAAATGGTCAGCGAAAAAGTAACAATGCTTAGATATAGGGGGTCGAAATTCAGTACTGTAAAAAAGCTCGACATATTTCCAAAAGTTGAGGAGCCTTTCAAAGAAACTTCTTCAGTTGGGGGTACATGTAAGTACTGAAAATAACTTCTACGTCTTAATACTTGTTTTCTTTTTGAGATATTGACTCCAGACTCTAATTCCAGTTTCCATAATCAGTTTTTTACTCATAATTTGGCTGGTGTTCTCAGAAGTGAACTACTATTTGAACAGTAGATTCATTTTTAAATTCACACCTGATGTAGCATTAGATGAAAAGCTGAAAATTAACGTGGATATTACTGTAGGAATGCCCTGTTACTGTAAGTATTTAAGGTATACTGATGACCTAAACAATTATTTTAGAATAACATTTATAATAGTTATTGCTGTCCATAAATACCTCATACTTAGCTTTTATTTAGTTACTGAAAGCTTAAACACCTACTTTATGGAGCCTCTAAATGGACAATATGTTATTTCATTATCTAGCTGCAATTGAGTCAGCAACAATGGGCAATATTCTTAGTAAAGCTCTGCTATACTGCTACTCATGACTTACACTCCCAAGCTATTTTCATATATTGCTGTCAGATTGCCAAACTATTGGAATCCTACTTATTGCAATGAAATATAAGCTGCTGCGTCCTGTTTGTTTTAGTCAGTCATTCTTGTCTGTTTTTATACCCCTTTTGATTAGAAATTCTGAAAGTGTTATGTGTATATACATTGCAGACAATACTGCTAAGAAATAGATGAGATATAGCTGATATATTCGATATAGCTGGGCCATATGCTGCAATCTTTTCGTGGTGACTAGGTATTGGACCCCACAATTGTAGCCAAATGTTGCAATGAAAATATGGCCTGTTGGAGGCTCCATCAAATTTGACTTCATGTGTTTAAATCACAGTATAGTACCAGTATTTGCAGGTTGATTCCTTCAGTTACTCCTGATATAATAAAATGTCCATATTAGAGATTTTGAAATTGGCAATATTAATTTGTGAGGTGAGGGATATCGCTGGATAAGGTCAAGCACCACAGGTGCCAAAGATGTACAAAATACATGAGTTGTTGTGATGCATTACTCATTTTATATTAATGACTGAGTCAAACATGTTGTGCGTACTTCTTCATTTTCACTGTTCAAACTCTGCTAAGTTGGACTGTCCAATATTCTGATATATTGCGGGTGAGGATGAATTACATTTTTAATAAAAATATAATAAGAATAGTAAGTCATGAACATTAAATGAGTGAATAAAATAAAGTGTCGTGGCATAGTAGAAGATGCTGTGTGTGTCTGTTTACCTAATGGCCATGAACTGTCTAGGTTCCAATAGCTGGGCTATGGATGTTGTGATTGTTCATCTAACAGATCTCTAAGGTATGGCTTGAATGTGTGCAAGCCATGCATATGTTCTTCCACCCAGTGACTGTGCACCCTGTTATAGCCCCATGGCCCCTCCATGGTGGGTTAGGTATAAAAAAATGGTGCCAAGTTGGTTGCTTCCTCTGCAATGCCATCATCAGTTAAATCTTCTGAGAACAAAGTCAGTTACTGACATGTTAGTCAAACAGTTACATTTTACCCTGCCCTACTGGTAGTTGTAGTTGCCGTCCATATGTCAACGCTGTCGCTGTGTTTACGCTTCAGTAAGGACAGAAATATTAACCTAGCCGGTTCGCCAGGCGGTGAGCTTAGACATGCAGGAGTATGCGGATCGAAAACATGTCTCTATCATTAAAAGTTTTAAAGACAAATGCAAGGGCAAATCTATGATATGTAAAATGTAAAATATGCACAACCCTCAAGAACCGATTTTCAACCCCACAAAAACGAAGTTTGAAATATTTTTATTTTTTGGTTATTTCTTCCTGTATGAAAATTTGATCACATTCCGACTGGTACTATCCAAGTTATAGAGGGGTCAAGGATTAACAGACAAGCAGACTGACCGAAATGAGTGACATGGTTTTTCGTGATGTACAGGGTGTCCAGCTATAAATTGACCCTCCCTCTAACTTTTATATGACCCTCCAAAAAAAGTTATAGGATTTAATATGAAGTTTATCATGTAAATTTTGTATACCTAAATTCATACTTATTTTCATCAATTTGACCATAAATTTAGCATCTGAATCTAGCCGCCTATGCTATTTGGTGTAGGGCCGGAATACATATTAAATGACACTCATACTTCAAGTTTTTGACTAAAGTAATAAAAATAACTTTAACAAACCATATATTTATGTATATTTGTAATCAGAAAACGAGGACTATCATTTTCACTGAAAATGTACAAGGTATTCCTTTTAAAAAAATAAAACTGTATTCGATAACACTTTCTGAGACATTCGGTATTTAAAAAAAATAATACATGAAAAACTTCATGTTAGACACTATAACTTATATTTACAACTTTTTCTTCTAGAAGGTCATTTTGAAAAGTTTGAGGGGGGGTAAATTTAGTAACTGGTGACTATTTAGTCCCACAGCAAATATTACAACTAATAACTGGTTATTAATAACAGTTATTATACTACTAGCAGTATGTAGAAAACATTATTCCTATGGATATAAAAATAGGTTTTTACAATACCATCAACATACTTGCTAGAAATATTGCTGCTCATATGAAACAGGACTTATGCGTTTTATAGTTTTAGGAGCAGACATTTTGGATTCAACAAACCAAAACACATTGAATTTCGGCAATTTAGATGAAGAGGACACTTGGTTTGAGCTAGCACCGAATCAACAGACACACTTTGATAGTAAACGCCACTTTAACTCATACCTTAGAGAAGAATATCATGCCGTGAAAGATCTCCTCTGGAGAAGTAGATTTTCAACTCAATTTGGAGAGTTGCCACCCAGAAATGACAAGCCTAATAGACCACATGATGCATGCAGATTATATGGAACATTTGTTTTGAATAAAGTAGCTGGTAACTTTCATATAACTGCTGGCAAAAGTCTTCAGTTGCCCAGGGGACATATACATATAAATGCATTTATGTCCGAGAGAGATTACAACTTTTCTCATAGGATAAATAAATTCAGCTTTGGAGACTCTCACCATGGAATTGTACATCCCCTAGAAGGAGATGAGGTCATCAGCAGTTTTGGTAATTTGCCTGTTTTTCTTTCGCTCAATCTCAATTGATAGTTTTGTGATTAACAAAATGCTTAGTAATTCCTCAAGTATCGCATAGTGTGAGAACACCTAATTTGCCTTGTTAAATTTTTCATTTAAACAGTGACATTTTAAGAATTCCAAGCCATATGAATTCATTTCATATCAGCTAATATGTTCAATCTTGTAGGAAGAACCCTGTACAACTATTTCATTGAAGTAGTTCCAACAGACATAAACACCTTCATGTCATCCACAAGTACCTACCAGTACAGTGTGAAAGCTCTAGCTAGACCAATTGACCATGATAAAGGCAGCCACGGAATACCCGGATTGTTTTTTAAATACGATATGTCAGCTTTGAGAGTAACTGTCAAACAAGAACGAGATCATCTGGGAGTATTCTTGGCTAGACTGTGTTCTATAGTTGGGGGAGTCTTTGTGTGTTCAGGTACGGAATTTGAAGTGGCTTTGAGTCAAATTGTGCTTAGGATTGGTGTTGCCACAACCAATAATAGACTCATCCACCAGAATATTGCACTCTTGTACCTTCTGATATTGTCATTACTACAGTGATATGTACCACCATTGATTAACATAATCTACTTGAAGACAGCTAATATAATACTGTGTTTCAGCTTCCCAAAAATTATCCTAGATGAAATGAGATACCATAGCCTCATCTATGAAAATTTGTCACAGCTATGTTTCCGCTCTCCACACTAATCAGAAATATAGTTTCCAAAATAGATTTTTAATTACCGAGGAGACACATAGCTATGAAAAATTTTCATAGAGACGGTACGGTATCTCATTCCATCTTGATTAATTTTTGGACACTTAAATATACCTCAGATAGAATACGTTAATTAAGGGTATGACTCAAAACGATTTTTGCATAAGCATTCAAGAAGGGTAATTGAGAATGTGGTTTTTGTGTGCATTGTTAATGTAAACATATTAAATGGTGTTACATTATGATGAAAATGAACATGCTCAGTTGTATTTTTTTTTAGGTATCCTGAACAGTTTAGTTCAAATAATATCAAATTTTGTGATGTGCAACTGGGGAAACAAACTTCTTGATAAGGGCAATGTTCATACAGAACATAAAGAGCCGTTTGTAACTCTTACAACCCAACCATTGCCTGATTTACTGAGTGGTAAAGTGACTGATATTTAGAGTGCACTCTCAATTTCGAACTCAATTTCATCGATGTTATATATAACTATGTTGAAATATTTTGGTACATACTTGATAGAAATTAGTGCATCACAAACTGTTTTTAATTATTGAATTACCCACGGAGTTGAGCATGGCGCTCTTGTTGATACATGTTGCTGTTCTTTTTTATTTTAACAATGATGTCTAGCAAGTCTGAAATAAAGGTTTTTAATATACAGTAGCAGTTGCTGGTTTTAAGTGTTCTAAACAGAAAGTGAGAAAAACATTATATTAAAAACTTTAATAACAGTATTGTTAACGTACACAATGAGATTTCTTTTCTTATGGCTGATGACATAACTTCTAGTGGAATGATGTTGTCCTGTACGTTTACTTGTACTGTCGTTACCATATCTTCATTGAGATCTGAAAGAAAAATGTAAAATCATTTACACATTTCATCCATCAACGTTTTTTGAACAAATTATGTGGTTATATCTATGCATTGTAAGAAATAGGCTCTCCAGATTTATTAAGCGTAGATTGTTCTTCTGCTACACGCATTTGAACTGTTTACGTTTATGGTGTTGTCGTAATTGGTGTTCTGTCTATCCGATATGGGCAACCGTGGCAGATATCGTTATTTTTGAATACCTGTGATATCGGGCAACGTTACCTGTTGATATCAGAGTTACGTGATCTCGACTTTCGAATAACGTTGAGATTATGGGTGTACTGATATTCTGGACAAAACACCATGAGAACATTGCATGAAGCCAATCATCAAAGCCTATAAGGCACGATATCGCTTGCAGGCCTTAATGCATATGCACATCTTACGCACCTTGGAATGTTAACGCCCTGCTCTTATGCTGCCAATCGCCGTTGCCGTGAAGAAGCTAGTTCTCCCCATGATCACGTCACGCTTTTTGACGGTATTTGGCAACAGTCGAGATTTAGAAATATCAGTGACTAAATCACAGATTGCGAAATATCTGCTACCACTAGACAGTAGGATACCAAAAAATACGAAAAGAAAATACAGTTATACCTGCTCCTGCAGTTGCAAATCTTAATATCGGCGAGGGTTTCGACCAACCATACCTATTCCTGGAGACCAGTAACGCTTCATAGATTGTTTTTTCTTTTAGTCCTTTTATCGTATATGATTTTGAATATACTGGTCCAGAACTGTATTCTGTCGGTATGGTTAGTTTTGTCCAGTTTGGCCTAAAACAAATACAAAGATAAAATGAACAGATAGTTTTGCTATTGATTGCTACATCAGGGAGTCTATTCTCGAGCCTCTACATATTCCTAACTGTGTATTTAAAATAGATAACCGAATGCTACATAAAATAAATTAATGAAACTAATTCGCTCAACTAGAGTTATTTTTTCTAGGAACTATTGAACAAAATTCAACGAATCGAGTAACACACTATTCACAACGAATATTCTGGGGCAATCACTTACTCGAGTGATTACAAGAATACAATTTTAAGCTATGGTTCTCATATTGACTCTTACGACGTACAAATAGTTTGTTTGCTTGTTTGTTTTAGATTTATTTAGCATTAGTGCTACAATATCCACGTTATACAGTATATCACATAATATATTATGTCTTTAAGACTACATGTTTTTATACAGAATTTCACTACTATGAATTCTGGTTTTCCATGAGATATTTTTTCAATTTCCTTTTCAAACTGACACAATCCCTTCTGAAATACTGACTTACTCGTTATATTGCTACTGCAGTTTTGTAAATGAAAGTCTATACTCCCTCTAGCAGAATAACTGTGGCACTCATTGTTCAATACAATAAAATTTAAGTGATTTGGTACAAGATGCTTTTTTAACTTGAATATGAAAATCAAAACCAACTAGGTTATGAAATTTTATATTCAACCGTTGTAGTTCTTTCAGCATAAAATTTATTCTAGTATATTTATTTTTATTTAAGATGATTCTCATAGCTTTATTTTGTAATATTTGTAATACAGTTTCGTTTGCAGTGAACAAAATAGTCGAACAATATAACAAATGAGGAAGAATGATAGTGTCGTACACAATTTTTTTAGAATATACGCTTAGGCTATGCAAAATTGTTGAAGGATCTGATAGATACTCTTCTTATTGTACTGATACAGTTAGGATATACCTATTAGCACCACTCCTCGGCATATAAGGTCTAAACCATAAGTTATATTCAATAATTGGTGTATAGCTATCCACTTCCCATATGAGTGTGTACGAACTTTTTGCATTTTGGTTCTTTTCTTCTGTTTTCTTGAACACACCTGGATTCGGTACCCCTAAAAACATTAAAAAAACAATTAACGATAGATACCTAGCGTCTCCTTAAAATAACAGAGAACACTTTAAGAATCTTGACATATGTTCTTGTAGAAATTTTTAAATTTGTTAGGTTTTTAATATACTACTTGGGATGTTCTCATCTACCGTTGTTTGACATTTATAGATAGTGTGAATATTTGACAAAAGTTTGATTTCGGAGTTCTATAAAATTTTTGAGATAATGACGTTTCGATCGATGAGGTATCGTCTTTGGGTGAACAGGAGAACATGTTCTTCCGTGGCTACTTATACTCTATGCGTTACCCTGCCGTAGATGATGTGGTCGATGGTGGTGGTGACGTGTGTTTTATGATTCCTGTCACACGTAAAAAAACTATATACTATCATAAAAAACTACATAATATCAACTTGCTGACTAGATAGTGAGCGTCACCTATTGAATAATGATACAACGACACGACACGCTCAATGACCATGCTGCAAGTCAGTTCCTCAGCATGCTTTGTTGGTTGCAGAATGCCGAGATAAGAGGCATTCTGCATAAGGGCATCTGGATGATTGTGTGTATTGGTCTGCTGATAAACTAATGTAAAATATAATAACTTTTTCACGTTTCATAAATATTCCTGTCTGTGGCATATTTTCTCACCTGTCGTAATATACTTCACCAACCAGGGATTTTCTTCTCTTATCTCTTTCACTTTTTAAATTCAGCAAATTTGCATATGTACTTTCTAGGATGAATAAGAAAAAGTGGGTGCGTAACTAATTTCTAGCTTTGCATACATACAACTAGGGGACAAGAAACCTATGGAATTATCATCGACACTGATAATTAGCACACTCATATCCTTACTAAGCACCTAATGCACTGGCGTTTGAAATTCCTCTGATAGTGTAGGATATGTCAGCGATTCGAGTATAAGTTGGTACAGAACGAACATGTTCGCCGGTTTACCTGAAGACGATTGAAGATACATCAATCGAATCGTCGCCGTCGTGATCTCAAAATTGTATAGACAATGAAAGTCCGAACTAAATCTTTTGAAATATTGTACCTCTCCCTACCTGATAGTTGTATGTGCTGCTCTCCTTGTCCCAAGTCATTGACGGCTCTACACGTGTAGATACCAAAATCGCTCCTCTGCACATTCCTGATAAGCAACGTATGTTTATCCCCATCTACCAATGCTAAAACTCTGCTGTCTATCGGTACCTGTACCTCTCCTTTCAGCCAAGTCACTGTAGCAAGTGGATCAGCTGCCACTTTGCATTCTATGTGGGCTCTGTGTCCAGGAGCTGTGTGCATCCAGGCACGAGTTGTTGTCACCTCAGGTGGATCTAGTTAAATCAGTAGGAAATACTTGTAGTATAAAAGCCTTGTAAATAAATAGAGTCAAGTAGACTGACTCTGTCACTAGTTTCATAAAGGATTATGTGCATGCAAGTTAGAGCCTCAGATAAAAAACTGCCCATTAAACAAATCAAGTAATTGGTGCAAATACTGACCCAGTCAAGCACTTCTATTATGTCAGCAGGTGATAAAAATATGAATAGGTATAGTCATTTTTTTTAAATTCAATATAGATGTTACAGGTATCCTTCAGACTTTCGTTGTCAAACTTAGATTTACGGCATAGTTGTTGTTTTTTCAGTTTTCGGTGTTGATCGCATGTAAAAATGTTGGAAATCTTTGGAAAAAGCTAGATCTGTTAGGTATTAACTATTTTTATAATGTATCTTTGAAATAAGTACAGGACTACATGGCTGTAAATATTCATGTGTAGTGCAGAAGCTCTGTGATCTAAACGAATTTAATATAGCAACATAAATAGACACTTATGCGGGAAGAGATGCGGGACGTGTGTATTGACTTTGAGCATCGATCGACGCATTTTCTGGACAGGCTACAGGCGCACCGCTGAGCAAACCTCATAAATGTCTACTTTCAATTTAGGCGTTCATCTAACATAGTGCTTCGCTGCAGCACCAACTCCGAACAAAATCAGTCAAGCTTTACACACTTTTTAAATTACTATTGAGCAACAAACAGAACATAAATCACTTTTTAAGTGCAATCTGCATAGCTAATATATTACTCAGACTTAAGTTTGACACAAGTGACAATACTCGTATATACCGTCGGTCTCCGCACGTACAGGCGTAAATGACAAATAATCTAAAATCGAGTTACGCCGTAATTTCACAGATTTTTTTGTAGTCTCTTACTTCATGAAGTGACGTAGCTATATATCAGTTCGCTGCTAAGAATTAAAATTTTCAGAAAATTGCCTAAGTTATAAAATTCCGAAAACAATTTTCACGTACCGGCTTAAACATAAATATGTTAATAAATATGCCTCTGCGTTAAAACTGGTTCTACATCACTTTAGTCTAACAAAAAGAAACAGCAACGTTCAGACTGAAAAATCAGTACGTCATTGTCAATCTCATTTATTGCTGATTTTTGTTTTCTAGCTCTCCTGTAAAATTTTTAAAATGTTAGTTACGCCGGTACGTGCGGAGACCGACGATACGTATAAATCGTAAGACTCATGCTGTAAACCTAAGTGATGTCAAATAGGGACAGCGGCAGCGTTTGGAATACCAAAGGATACCAAAAAATGGCAATGATCAGTTCCTATAGCTATAACTCTACAGTTAGTATGCCTCTGTCGCCATGATGTGTCAGAAAGTAACACAATGGTGTTAGATTACAAAAGCAAGCTTCAGATGTCTAGTGAGGAACCCATTTAAATCCGGCACTGGTATTTTGAATCGTTGCTAGATAATCAGCTATGATTTGCTATCACGTTGAGCGTAATAGATAGTAGTGAAAAAGAGTCTACGTAAACCTTAACGTTGACATTCAACACATAAGTTAATGGGTTTCTTTGTGATAAGAGGGGGTTTGGGGGAGGGGTTTATCTCCATTTTTTGATGTTTCGTACATTTATACGCTCCTGCCTTGGTAATTATACGCATCTAATAGACATATTTCACACATCGTAGATTTCTCTTTACATTAGCCTTTAAAACTATCCTCAGTACCTACCGGCCGCGGCGTCACACGTATTTCTGCCGGCACGTGCAGTATGTATTTTGAAAAGTGACATTTCGTCGGTTTTTTTTGACGTTTTCTAGTTTTTTTACATAATACCCCTGCCGGTCACCGCATAGTGTTTTCTATGCTCTAACCGCAGTGCCACGTCTGAACAAGTCAAGTATCGGGAAGAATTGACGTTTCCAGATGCACTACCGGTATGGCGCTTGATTGACTTTTTCTCAGAGCATCTAGTTTGTGCTAGACATAATCCTTTATGGACGGATAACGGCGATGCATGGGAAGTGCAAAGTCAGCCCACTTGCCTCCTTTTTTGTTTAACTTACATGTTATTTTTAGTTCGATGGCAGCTCTTGCAGGTTCTCCAACGCCGTTTGCAGCAGCACATTCATAGGTACCGGCCAATCGTCTATCTGAAGCGGTAAACTTCAGTAATTCTCTATGATCCAGTAGCTGCATCTCTTCTCCCTGTTAAAATATCAGAAAAGTTATTTTGAAGTGACATGCCTTGATTGGTAGATATCATAAAGCTTATTTTCTATTGGAAAGAAAACTAAAGGCTTGTAACGATAGCACAACCTGATTGTACCCCTTGTAGGTAGTTCCTAGAAGTGAATTTTCATGCTCCTCGAACGTGGAGGTAATGATTCGACCTAATGAAGTAATAGCTATGTTCAAATTTGCCCCTGCTAGGCGACGCTAGAATACTTTGGAGGTCAAACTGTCAAACAAATCATAACAATTCACGTAATGTACGTTGGTCTAATCTATCAGCTCTGGTTGCCCAGAAGCCAGACAATGTTGAGAAGAACAGAAAGAGGGCAAGAAAGGAAAAGGGAAGAGTGGATAAATTTGTATCAGTAGCTTGTGATTTGGTACACGGATTAATTCTGAGGTGCAACAGAAAATTTTGACTAAGGTTTTTCAAGAGTAAAATTTTGGGTGTAGCACAAGTAAGCGGTAAGATTTTCACTCACACTGCGAATGCTTACGAACTTACTTCACTGTGCAGTACACTGAGCAGAGTATTGCTGGTGCGATTCCGCCTGACTATAACGTCACTGCGCCTGGAGCTTGACAATTTCTGAAACAAGGAATGTCAAGCTTTCTTTGTAGTGACTCATTTGAGACATACCATGACACATTGCGAATTGTTCGTATTGCTTTACAGGACTTGAAGACTTTACATGTGCGTCTTGACAAGGAAGCATCAAGGGTAAAAATGCGTAGGTAATGGCTGGCCTAATACTATTCGATTCTGTTCTTAGTGTATATCAACGACTTAGTGAATTTAAACATACATGGTAAAATCATAGTTTTTGTTGACGAATCCATAATACTTTGGGAAGACACAGTTACAAATAAAAATAATCAAAAATGTATGGTGATAAGACAATAAAAAAATAGTGTGATAACATTTACTTATATTTTAATGCAAATAAGACAAAATGTATGCTCCTTGGTTTAATCAATTTAAATAGTAACTAAATACATAAAACAGACAGCATTACATCTTTGAGCCTAAACATTGATAATAAATTAGTGAGTAAAGGATTGCACCTAGGACCGAACTTTGAGGAACGCCGGTTCGTACTGACAGGGTTGTCGACAAAACATTATTAGTATTGATTCGAATCGTTTTTCCTTCGAGGTAGAATTTCAGTAGTTTACGAATAGACCATGTTGCGTTGCGTGTTCCACAGGCTAGCTATTTATAACCTTAGATATGACCGCGAACCTAACTAGAACCGCCTACTTCTAGCACTCCAGATTACCACACATTTCTAGGGAGGTTCCCTTCCTGGCATATGGGTATGCATGTTTAACATTTAGTCCACTATATTTTTTGATCTGCTTTTACCTGATAGTGCCATGTTATGATAGGATACGGTACTCCAGTTCCTTTGCAAGACATTCTCACTTCTTCCCCTAGCCTGACTTGTAAAAATCCCGTTGGTGGGTAAGGGTCTACGGATGGTGAATCTGGAAGAAAATCAATGAAATCAATGACATATTCTGTATATATCACTTGAAGAAAAAATTGAGTATACCTAGTTCGAAAAAACTTGATCATAGCGTCAACGGATTGTTGGATACTTTAGAATGCTCTGTTCAAAAATACATTTAGAAATCCACAATTTTGGCTTAAAAAGCCTAGCTTAGAAAAGGTAAATTCTAAATTGTGAATTATGAATCTTGATCAGAAAAAACCATTAGCTAGGAAACTCGTGTAGGGAAATTTTTGACATAATAAATCCTTTCAGTAGGCTAGTTAATTTGCGACTTTCTCCGTTCTCTAGTGATTTAAGCTACGTTTTCACAGAACGTGTTACAATACCGTAATCCTTGATTCATGGAATTGCCTCCGTTTGCCTCTCTCTAAGTAATCGGGAGAGTACACGACCGTTCACGGTCGGTAACAGACACGTTTGATTTTCAGGCGTGGTCATGCCGATCGGGAGGGAGGCATATGGTAATCACCACGTGGTGGTGGCCTAGCAACGTTTTTTTCTTCCAATTTTGTGACTCGTCAGTGTGACCCGCTCAAGCTTTTCACTAAGAACCGAACTCAAAACTGCACATTTTTTAATCGAAAGTCCTTGCATGATCGGCTTCAAGAAACGAACTGAATCGTGACTGTGTGAACAGTGCACGACCCTCGCTGGTTCATTCAAGCCAAGGGATCGAAATCGTACCACGCTGTCATCTTTTCGCCTTATGAGAACGTAGCTTTATACTTACGTAAAACTTCGATAGCGTGCTTCTGCCTGATGGGTCCCCATGGTTCCGGTCTTTCTATTTCGCATGTGTATTCCCCCGTATCTGAAGGTTGTACCACGGTTATCTCCAAGGATCCGTTCTCCCACAGGACGTGCCTTTCTGGTACAGCTACGCTTTCGTTTGAACTGTCCGCTATGAGATCATTATCTTTGTACCATCGGACTGCTATGGCATATGCGGCATCTGTAAAAAAAAATTGAAAATGTAGTCTAATCATATTAGCAAATTTCCCCGGAATAATTGTAAAGTCTGGTTTTATTGGTGCAATTTATTCAAGGGGGTATTCAAAACATGGACGCATGAAATGAGTACACCAATTTTTCAATTCAATCGAAAGTGTTTGCAGGAACGAAATAACTTTTAATATAAGGTTTTTAGGTATTTACGAGACCTACAAAATGTGACCAGACGTAAAAAGATCCGACTAATAGCAAAAACGTTATGGCCGAAAAATGACGCAAAATTTAGGTTTTGGTACTTGGTAATGCGACGAGAATTCCACGCAAGTACTTGAAATTCTTCAAATCCGTAGGATTCATACTTTTAAATAACAACAACAAAATTGGAGAATACTGATCAAGTAGTTTTTTAAGAATTACTAATCGCTTATACCAAAATACCTGGTTTCCGGCCATCACTACCAGTTTATTGAGTAACATACAGGGTTCGTTCAAAGAGCATTTAATAGAAAAATACACGTGTTTACCTTGCCGATATGAATCACAAGCCATTTCGAAAGATAAATGTATTTTTATCCGAAAAATAAAGGTTACTTTCTTTCTTCTAAACAAATTCTAATATGATTAGACTAATTGTAAAATAGTATCCCGGACATCTAATGTACTGCATAGCTTAACCAATTGTAATTATATTTTATAAAAGAACTACACCAGTAATTCCGGTTGACATTGCCAAGGTATATTCCTTCAACCGACACTATTACTTCCTTGCAAGGAAAGTGTTGTCATCGCGAAATTGAGATAGTATGTTTTTTGGATGTTATGTGAAATGTAAATCACGAAAAACCAGGACATTCAATTCAGCCCTCTATAACTTTTTCACACAAGGTTACTACTATTCCAAGGACGAAAAGACAGTTTTTGAATATTTGCCTAGTGGCGCCGGAGTGAGGGGCAAAAAACGAAAAAAAAATTAAAATCGCTCAAACTTCCTTTTCATTCTAGAGGCTCCTGATGATTTTTTAAAAAATTTATATTGAACATTGGGGGTTGTAAGGGGTAGGAGGTTATAAATCTTACATCTTCAGTATTAGTCAAAGACGTTCTATCATGAAGAAGCTTATGATCCCGGTAACAACGGGAAGATTAAATTAGATAAGATATCTTTAAGCAATAGAAAACTTGTGGACTGAAGTTTTATTATTATCGGGATTGTAATACTTCCATCGTTTAGGTAGTCATAGATTTTGAAAATTGATTCACTGCCGGCGGACCGACGAACAAAAAATAAAAATCTCTGGAACATAGTATTATATCGTTTCAAAGATTCCTGCTCACTTTTAGACCTATAATTGAGAAGCTGCTGGTATGTGTGATACTATGCACCTATTAGACATAATAAGTCACACATATCTTCTGTACATCTGCCATGGAAACAAAAATATGATGTATTTAGTTTATAGTTTGATAACTAGAGGTCGAAGATTCATTTTACCCAAGTAAACCTACCTAATGACTCAATCTTTTTCTTTGAATCGTCTAACGAAGGCGTAGGAAGTATAGAATCAATCTACTCGACGCTATTTTTTTCATGCTCCTTGACGCACAGTCGTCCAAGTGTCGTGAAAAGCTGTCTAAATGGAATATCTGTGTAAAGGCCAGTTAACAAGGCCGAAAGTCACCAAAAACAATTAAAAAATATTAGAGAGGGACAAAAAGAAAGGGGCAGTGACTGTACTGCAGACCATGACAAAACCTATAAAGTTTATCAATCAAATTCAAAGCGAAGTCATTGCCCTATGAAAAGCTAATACACAACACGTTTCTGTAATTCGATTAATTCTTATAGACTTTATTTAAAGTTTCCCATAAAGCGAACGCCACAAAATTGGTGCTACGAGGTGCTACGCTCATATTAATTAGGAAGTGATCTTTGGGGCTTAAACTTTTAATTGAAACCGAAACAATGTGCAGATTATTACAGTTTCTGGAATATGCCACCGTAATCCACACTCATATCACCTATTTTAGAGATGCGTGTTCCAACATCACGGTATGTCACGGTATTGCGGTTGTCACAAACTATAGCGATGAGTGTTGAATTCTAGATCACTCAAGAATATTCTGAAGGGTAAGATGTTGTGAACAAAATGGAAGGTTGAAAAGGACGTTGGCTTTCCGACTCTTGTAAGGTTTTTTGTAAGCTGATCTTACAAAAGTATTGTCATAATTGTAAGCAATGAAATTGCGGAATTGCTATTTTGAAAATAATAATATGCAGTGGACGTTGGGGAATAAAATAATTGTCATGAAAGCAAACAAAACGAATTTAACTTGGCATCGACTACAAGAAATAAGAGAAATACTTGAGCAGGCACAAGGTTTTCTCAGCTTAATAAAGAAAAAAACATACTTCATTGACATTTTGGAAAACCTCTCTTTGGGCAGAAAGTTTCGACGCAAACCATTGGTATTCAATTATTTTCTGAAAAATTAGTGCTCATTACTGATGATGGATTAATGAATGACATCGTATGGGATCTTTACGGGATGACATTTGGGGATTTTGTGCAACATGAGATCTGGATTTTTTTAATAAAATATTTGATTTGCCGGTGGAAGTAAACATCTCGCCGTTGACAAATTTCCGTGAATAATTTTTACAGTACGCATTGCCAATTCTCCCGTTCAAGCACTTCTGAAAATTGGTCAACTGGTGATACTTACATTTTCGAGAGAAATATCTTTCTCTTTAAGTTGTACATCTTCGAGCCGTAGGAGTATACTACACTACTAGGTCTCTGTCAAAATAGAGCTGCGGCAAAATCGGTGACCCGAAGGGTGTAAGGTCTCCTTGTTAGTGCATTTATGTGTGACGAGCAGTGTATATGCCTACTCACACAAAATATCAAATCGTTATCCTATTAAGTACCAGTATATGTATATTTTTGGTTGTCCCCATGGCTCAATCTAGATGTGGGTCGAGTTGTGTGTGTTTATCAATCTCCTAAATAAGGAAGTATAAAATCGTCATTCGTTTCTTTCAATAGTATAACACATGAGGTATGCGCACTCGTTGGAATAGATAAACTCTTAAATATACTTCAGAATGATCCCAATTAATATTTATTACCCGTACATCGTTTTACGCAGAGCCCTCTTCTTGAAGAAATGAGTTTTCCTTCAGTTTACTTTGAAACCAATATTGAGATTATGGTAACTCTACAATACCTACTTGAAAAATCGAAAACATAAAAAATGATTGGAACGTCACGAAGGTTGACTGGACTTCCCACGCAACGCCGTCAGCAGTTCGTAAAGGATCATATTTGTAAGAAAAAAAGTTAACTACGAGCATGCATAACACAAAAAAAAAGAATTGAATGATTCAAGTGAGACAACCCCGACCCCTAACTTTTGACCCCAAAACACGTTCCTAAAATGATCAGGAGCCTCTGAGACCTAAAAAAACGGAGTTTGTGCGATTTTTTGCTTGTTTTGGACGCTAGGCTCCACCGCCGCTGGACCGATTTTCGAATACTACAAGGTTTTTCGTCCTCGGCATAGTAGTAACCTTGTGTGAAAATTTCATCCAAATCCGAGCAGTGCTTTCCAAGTTATAGACGGCCCAACGATTTGCTGACTGACAGACCGACCCACAGACAAACCGACGGAAATGAGTGATATGGTTTTTCGTGATGTACATGTCATATAACATCCAAAACACATCTTATTTTCGAAATTTTTCGCGATTACCTTATTTCCTCGCCCGAAGGCGTGGGAAATAAAATCTTTCAACTTTTGTTTTGTAGAGCAAGGTGAGCACTACATTTTGCTTTGACCTACTGTGGAATCGGATAAGTACAAATTCAGGGTGTAAACGTTATGGTAGTCATTATTGAAATGGGTAATAGGGAGAGTCAAAACAAGTCAAAAAGTTCATACGAATATGTCCCATGGTCCAAAAGTCAATAGATTTTTGTCTAAACGGCTTTATAGCTTACAAATTTAAGTGCTTTATATCGACCACAATCTTACTAATTTTTACAATCTAATCTAAAAAGTTTTTAAATTGGGTAATTAACAAATAAACGGCATTAAGTTTTTCTAATTTAAGCCAAAATTTGTAGTTAGTAAGTTTCATTAAATTAAATATTTAAGACACACATGACAACAGCGCGTCGGTCGTTCATCACTCTTATCAAACCGGCAATCGATTGCAAACGGTAACAGTGGTTAGCGTAGGACTATCGCATGCCATAGTCCATAGAATCTTACGGGAAAATTTGCTTTGTCCCTACCATGTACAACGAGTGCAGGCCTTGTTACCAGAAGACTATCCTCGCAGACTAACATTTTGTCAGTGGTTTTTGCAGAAAAACATTGAAAATCCGGATTTTTTTAAAAATATTCTAGCGACGGACGAATATACTTTTACGCGAGACGGGCATATTAAATTTCCATAATACTCACACGTGGGCCCAAGAAAATCCTCATACCATTCGTGACGGTCATTTCCAACAACGTTTTAAAATAAATCTTGACGATCTGGTAATTGGCCCTTTCGAGTTACCTCCAAAGCTATCAGGAGGATACCTTAGCTTTCTAGCAAATAACCTACCAGAACTTTTGGAACAGACCTTAGACAACATGCCATTACAACGGAGACAGAATTTGTGGTTGCTTCACCACCACACATTCTTAGAGGCGTTATTCAGTATTTGAATGAACATTATCCAAATCGCTGGATCGGTCGAAATGCTCCTGATCCTCGAAAGTGGCCACCAAGATCTCCTGACCTCAATCCGATGGATTTCTGGTATTGGGGAGAACTTAAAGGGATGGTTTATGGGGCTGGTCCAATAACAACTGAAGCACAACTTCGCGAAAAAAAATTTAATGCGGCTGAAATAATAAATGGACAACTTCGAGTACCTAGAGTAAGAAGAAACTGGGTTCGTCATAATGAAGCTTGTGTGGAAAGTGGAGGACGACATTTTGAACACCTTCTTTAAATACAAAAAAAGTGCAGTGTGGGTTTTAAAAAGAGAAACAATGTATGTATCAAAATTGTGTTCCCTATTTATAAATGGATTTTTTTAATACGTTCAATAAACTTTCACATACCAAGTGAAGCGCTGAGACAATTAGTGGTAAGTCCGTTTTTTTTTTAATTGTACGAGTACATTATCAAATAATGAAATAATACCTAAAAGCCAAAAATAACAAACTCTATCTTTATTTACACTGCGTTCCGTCGTAATTTGCCTCTGGCATTGCGGCGTTGCCAGATTTTATTTTACTTTGAAGTCGCTTTTCTCTAAAAAAATGCCGTTTTGACCCCCATGTTATATGAAACTTTTTGCTTCTTTTAACCCCCTCTATCACTCATTTAAATAATGACTATCATAACGTATTACACCCTGTATAAACCACATCACTTCTCGCTCCTCGGTCCTGCTACTCGAGATGTGATTTTCAGCTTAATTCACTATCACTAACTCTGCACCTTTCACGTAACGCTTAAGGTAAGCTCCTAACTCACATCTGTGCGTACCAGAATAGTTCACACAGTCTATGGCCAAATCCAAGATCGAACAACCATCACAGGGTTTGGGGTGACGCACCATCTTGAAAGGTATAGTGCTATATCTGAATGGCTTTTTAGTTTATTTGAAATTCTGTACACGTTCACAATACGCTACTCCGCGGTTCATCCTTGAAAAAATCAAGGGTATGAGAGAAAGGGGTACAGCGGGGGCCCAGATGTCGAATACGTCGTTCTGTCCATATTTTGGCTAAATGAGATATTGTATCATGAGAATATTATGAAATAACGATAAGAGCTTTGCGTAGCACGTTGAATTGTAGCGGCAGGTTCACGTGAAGATCGTTGCAACTTTTGGTTTGGGACATCTCGCCACTTTAAGTACTCTAGTGCAAGCACCCTGTATTCGATCGCGATGTGCTTTAAAGCATTGTGTGGATGAATGAAGGTTGAAACTACATTTGAATCAAAACCGCGATAAAACTAAACAAGTGGTAGTGCTAAAATAGGTGATCAAAGAAAGTTTGCCGTTCTTTACGTATCAGGGAAATCAAAATGAAGACGAAAGCAAAAAGTTAGAATCTAAATGGTGAATACCGATATTTAAATTGGGCTTAGTAAATGGTAGATCTTATGGAAACCTTTTCATATTTAAAAATTAAAAAGGTTCTAAATTCAGTTTTTATGGTTTTATCTAAACATGCTAAATTTTAAATATTACATAATATCTCGGACACTATTGAACCGATTTTGTTGAAATTTTGCAGAATGACAAAGTTACCGAGATGTACGTAAAGCTAGATGGACGATTAAAAAATCCAGAGCCGGATCCGATTTATTCACTTTTTCCTTTTTTTTATCAAAACACATTCCTTTTAGGCTGGAAATTAAAATATTTTACTATGTACAAAAAAGCTACTGAATGTTTTTTAGTTGTTTGTTTATTCAAATATGTTATTTTTAGCAGTTTATGTCCCACAAAACTCAAAATGTCAATGGTTATCAACTTGGTTTCATCAAGATTTCGCAAAATAATGCTTGAAATTAAACGAGAGATCTTTTGGGGACACGAGATTTCAGGGCCGGGTTCGGTTTGTTTCATTTCCTTATATTTTATTCAGTACAACGCCTTGTAAGTTATACTCTGAATTTATTGTTTCGCAGAAAGAAAGATAAGCCAAATGGAAAATTAATTACCTATTTCGGTATTTTTTTTAATGATTTAATAGTAATTGATATTGTACATCAACATGAGTTCTGCTTAGAGGAAGAACGATATTTAATATTAAATTCCACTAAATTTGACCTTCCGGGCCAATTTCGAAACTTAGTATGCAGAGCCAAATATTAATTAATCATACGATGTTCCATGTGCACATTTTGTAACTAAATCTAAGGTAGGATTGAGGATTTTCTAGCAGACAGTCTTGGGACCCTCCCACACCGGTGGGCCTTCGGCGATCTAGCTCTCTTATAGCGCTACACCAACGGGCTCTGCCCCTCAGAGCTCTCCACCATGTTGCCGTCGCGCGATGTGTCTGAGTTTGGCCTCCCATCCTAACCGTGTCGAACTTCGTACATCCAGAACTTGCCGATACGACCGCGCCTTTGTTCCGAAGGTGTGAGATTGTGGAACAATGTACAAGAGGAGGCTTTTCTCAGTTCTACTAACATTAACAGCTTAAAAATCGGATCAACAAGATTTCTTTGGGATTCTCATAGCAGCCGCGGTATCCTGGCATTTAAGCTTCTGCCTGAGCGGCTGCTTCGGTATAAAAAAAGAGCACAAAAACTATGCTGAAAATGCCGAATCTGTATATTAGCTTTTTCTGCATTTCCATCATAATACTGAATTGGTCTGAAGAGTCAAATTCGGTGGATTTGCATACTAAATGCTGTTTCTCTTCAAAGCAGGGATCAGTTGGTATAATTAATTGATATAATTAAATAAATGAATGCAAAAAATTAAATCACATTAATTTTGCATTTTATTTATATAACGTATTTCTGCAAATTAATAAATTCAGAGTATAACTGTCAGGAGGTTGCACTTTACAAAATACAAGGAATTAAAAGACATCTTTAGTTCAATTTTTAAGCATTATTTTATAAAATGTGGCTGAAACCAAGTTGATAAACTTTTGAAGTTTTTAGTTGTTTCGTATCGCATAAACGGCTAAAAATGAGATATTTGAATCAATAATATTCAGGGTGTTCCTTAGTGATATGCGAATATTTAAGGGTGAGAATCTACATGAAAAATTAATGTTAGTTTGCTTTATAAAGTATGGTCCAAAAATGTTTCCTTACAAAAACTCGGGGTGTTGAGGTTTTAGGAAAAAAATGGAAATTAATTAATATTTTCAGAACCGCTTCAGATATTCCACTGATATTTAGCACGTAGTGAAAGTTAATAAAGTTGCATATTTTTCAATGCAAAAATAATTTTTAGCTTTAACAATGGCGTGCGTACGGGTATTGACATCGATATTTTTTAAGAAAAAAATGGTACGCCAATAGTTGTTTGCCAAATAGAAATTATTTTATTTACAAAAATTGTTGAAAATGGCCGCTTTCACATTGCATACTTCCGCCCTCCTTCTCATGGAATTGCGCACTCGTTGAAATATCCCTGGAGTGTTTTTTATTCTATCACAAGCTGCAACTATTCTTTCTCTTAATTCCTCTACAGTGTTAATGGGACTTGTGTACACTAGTGTCTTAAGAAATCTAAACTGTTGAGGTCTGGGGACCTTGGTGGCCATTCTTGGGGCCCACCGCGGCCAATCCAACGATTTGGATAAACAGTTTGTAAATAATTACCGCTACTCTGAAATGCGCTGGTGCACCATCATGCATGTAGCACATGTTGTTTCTTATTACTAACGGAACATCATCAAGCAGCAAAGGCAACTGTTGTTGAAGAAAATTGAGGTAAGTCTGTTCGTCAAGTCGTCCCGGCAAGAAGAATGGGTCAATAAAGTGGTTGCCAATAATTCCTGCCCATTCGTTAACCGAAAACTGGTGTTGGAAATGGGTTTCGGTTACGGCATAGGGATTTTCTTTTGCCCACAAATGATTATTGTGGAAATTCTGAATGGCATTTCGAGAAAAATTAGCTTCGTCCGTGAACTGAATCATTGATACAAATTGCGGATTTTGTGTAATTTTTTGAAGATACCACTGACAAAAGGTCACACGCCTTGTAAAATTAATGGGAAGTAATGCCTGTACTCTTAAAGTATGGTAAGGATATAACAAAAAATCAACTAAATTCTCCAAACAATTTGATGGCAAATATTTAAGTGTCTAGAGATCTTCCTCGTACTCGTTTCAGGATGTTCTTCGACTTCGTGCAACACTGCTTCCTCAATTTCAGGTGTTCTCACACTTAGAGGTCTACCTTCAGATGTTCCTTTTCGGACAGAACCAGTTTCAACAAGACGACGATGAATATTAGAAAAGGTTCGACTATCTGGCAAAGCAGGATCGGGATATCTCTGGTGATAAATCCGTCTGGCTTGCTCACCATTACCGTCGGCAAGGCCATGTACATAATGCATTTCTGCCATTTCTGCGTTTGAATAATTCACCATTATTAACAAGATTGTAGAAACTAAATAATGGAAAAGATGTCACAGAGAACAGATTTGAATAACAGAGACTTGTCAGATGTCAAAAGCCAGTGACACATTCTAGAGCAACTGGATATTTATTGCTAAATTGCATTCTTCAATTATTACATTAATTTTCTCGGACAATAGAATGGTTTTTATTTTTTTACTAAAAAATGGCGCATCGAAGGAAAGCAACTCAAGAGAGATCATTTGTTTTAAATTGAACGGGGAATTCAAAAATACCCGTACGCACGCCACTGTTAAAGCTAAAAATTATTTTTGCATTGAAAAATATGCGACTTCATTAACTTTCACTACGTACTAAATATCAGTGCAATATCTGAAGCGGTTCTGCAAATATTAATTAATCTCCATTTTTTTCCTAAAACTTCAACACCCCGAGTTTTTGTAAGGAAACATTTTTGGACCATAGTTTATAGAGCAAACTAACATTAATTTTTCATGTAGATTCACATCCTTAAATATTCGCATATCATTAAGGAACACCCTGTATATTCAGCTTAAATGATCACCGATACAAAAACAAAAACGTGAAAAAATCGTCTAGCTTCAAGATTTGGCGTGTTCAATTAGTCTGTATATCCGTAGAAAATAAATTTAGAACTCTCTTATTTTCATATATGAAAAGCTCTCGATCCATACCACCTACCATTGAGGTACGGAACACCCTGTATAAACTACTACTAAATGAACTGCGTGACTCTGCTCAAAAATCAGTTTTGCTTGCAAATGAAGTATAGTATAGTTCTAACAGAATCTCCACTAAATTGTCACCACCTCTTCAAGATCATATGCAGAATTTGAGTTTAGAATGAGCTCTTCCAAAAAGACTTACCATTTGACAAGGTATTCAAGTAGCAAGGTAACAGCACTGTATTATTCTCCCTAGCTTTGACAGTCGTTGGATGACTGCTAAACTCGCTTAATTTTTCTTCAGTTTCACAAGAACATCCTACCAAAATAATCAACACTAACAATCCCCGCAACATTTTCAAAAAAAGAAAAACGTATTGTCACTCAGCGGAACCCGGTAACAACATAAAAGCGCCTCGCGACAGATGGCTTCTGACCAATTATTGTAGTAGTTCAGAGGGTATGCTCGTAAGGCAGTGAATTGTCCAGTCAATTATCAGATCTTCTCTCAATGAAGTCGTTCGTGACGCTGCAGCCGCACTCGATGCTCGATGGCAATCTTTCTCTATAGAGGTATATAATTAGTTAATTGTATTATGGCATAGCCAGGCACAGGTCGTTGTGCGATCACATTTTTTCGATGGGGCGCTGAAATAGTATGCGTTTGGGTTTTATATGGTATCGATTTTAATTATATTATAGACCGCCGCTATTTCAGTGAAGTTAGATGAAATTTAAGGTAATTCCGATGAAAGCAATCGAAAGCACCGGAATGGGTATTTGCCAAACGCAAAATTTCTACATTTGGCATCCTCGGCAACTTACTCGGGTTCCATGGTTTAGTAGCAGGGTTGTGACGATTTAAATCAAATCATTTAAATCATCATTTAAATTGATCGATTTTTTCAATTCTAGTCGTGATTTAAATCAAATTATAAAACAAGCAACTAACTGAAATTACTCATCAGGATAATAAAAAAAGGAAGGAGTTTTATTTAAAATTAGGAGTTTACATACATTATGTATAAGCTTAAAAACATAAGTAATCCTCAGTCCAATGTAAATGTTTACAAATTGAACGTAAGGAAACGCAGTTTACAACAATATTAACAGTTGATAGTGTATAATGTACATCCCAGTGCCGTTTCATCCGTTCAGCAATTCCTTGTAATTCAGATTTACATTTTTTACAGCTCGCCCTGCGTCCCGTTTTTCCGTCTGATTTATTCGATTTTTCAATAAAATATTGCCAAATTGGATCTTTTCTACCAATACTTTGGGACATTTCAGCTATCATTTGAAAACACACTACGGCTTAAACAATCAAGGATAGGTAATAGGAACATGCAATTTACTTATGAACGTATGGGCTGATTATAAGTTAGGAAATGAAACGTCTCGCGTCAACCGCTCATTATACGAACACGAACGAATTTTCTTGCGCCTACAGAAAGCTCGGCACGCGCACGACATGACAACTCAAGTTTTTTTGTATCCCGCGGTGGAGATTTTCTTACTATAAATCTAGACAACAAATATTTTTGGCCGAATAGAGAAAAATAATGAAAACAGGTTATTTCATTATTGTCATATTGAAGCAAAAATCTGTATAATTGGATAATCAAGAAACATTTTTTGTGATTTTTTCAAAAATCGTGATTTTTTGCAATACTAGTATTATAACTAATGTTTTACTCAGACAAACTGACCAGAAAGACTGCCCTGGTTAAAGGGTAATGTATAAAAAATATCGCCACTGGCAAGGAAGTATTGTAACAGAGAGAAATTTCTAAAATCAAATATAAAGTTTTTCTGATAGGACATCACGAAAAACCATGCCACTCATTTACGTCGGTTTGCTAGTCTGTCAGTCTATCTGCTAATCCTTGGAAAGTACCGGTATGATTTTGGTAATATTTTCACACAAGGTTAATATTCCTCCAAGGACAGAATAGCCTTTTAACTTTTGAAAACCGGTCCAGTGGCGGCGGAGCTAGCAGCAAAAGACGAATAGAATAAAAATCAACTAGGGTATGGGGAAGAGGGTTGTAAATTGTGTCGCTGATCGTAATGAAAGGCGTTTTATTATTCTGAAATTCGTAACAATGGATACCAGATGGGATGTTCAAAATATTTCGACAGAATTTTAAAAAGTCTCGATTTTGGGAGTATTGTCGGGACAAATAAGTATTAGGAATTAAAAAGTTACTTTTCATAATTAAATTTAAAGTTACTACAACAAAATTACTAGACATATTGTCGTTGCCTTTTAGAATATACTTAAATATTTCCCTGAGGCAACAGTAGTCAGAATACAAACAATCCTGATTTTTAAACCGTGTAATTTTAAATTTGTTTTGTTATTTGTCGGGACAATTTGTATTTTCCGGGACCCTGGACTTATATAAAATGTCGGGACAATCCCGATCATCTAGGAACCCTAAGTATTGCGCACTTATCAGACACAATATCACACTAATTACACATGATATTGATATCTGTAACACGAGTGATCGTGCTCCAGCCGTAGGGTTATCCGCTGTCGAGATAGTATTACTCACCTGTTAGACATAATATCATGCATATTCCGCATAATATATTTATGTCTGCCATTAGCAACATCACCTACTCAGAAAGACACGATATCCTTTACCTGCGGAGGGTCCGATCCAAATTCAGCAACGCCGATGGTTCTCCAGCCGCAGGTAGCGCTATCGGTTTTCTAGCTCGTCAACGATGCGCGATGATGGAATGCTACCAGGGCGTCTGAAAGTTGTCCAGATATTAAGCACCATGTATAGTCAAAAACATTCTAAATTAGCAATACAATTATACTCGTTGAAAGTCTAACATCACCAGCTATGAGGACTCCATGGCCGGCAAATAGTAAAGATACCAGAACGTATGCAAAGATACCAGAACGTATGCAAGTCGACTCGGATATTTTTGAGTCAGATATTCACTGATACTCGTTCTACTCTACGGTCTCATGTCAAGGTACAATGATTTCCATAGGTATCAATTTATAAGGATACCAGAATGTGCAAAAATTAACTTAGATACTATACATGCTGCATATTCAAAGTCCATTTGTCCAAAATTTCGTGGTAAGCACAGAGTTAATATACTTGACGCAAATTTTGTAGCTCACCACAAAAGCGTGTTGCTCTTTTAAACAGATATTTATGAATAAAACAATAATTTTGTGATATCAAACTTAAAAAATAATAGTCCATTGTAAATGCAGTCTTTGGACAGGTAGTTTTTCAAGGTGCATTGTTAGAATTTTGATATTTTGAACCATTTTTATATGGGTTCTAAAAAAAGTCTAATCCATTCCTGTCGAACTATGCGAGCTGAACATTCTTTTGAATCCGTAATTAGAAGTCAATATCGTTATGAGTGAATTATTAGTAGCCATTCTGAATCACTTTTGCCTCTGTTTTCAGATTTCTGGAATCAATCATGCAAATAACTGTTAGATAGCAACAGTTGCAATTGCAACTCACCGACTGAAAAGACCTGTATTGTACTACTGAGTATTTGTTCGCTATTTAGTTACTGCTGGCATCAAAATACATGGGGGTGTATATGACGAAACTTGGCACCAGTCGAGGAATGGTGTCAAATAGATCAATTTCATTATTTACTTTTTCATCGACATATCTATTTACCGATCTGGTATATCTATAACGCAGCTACACAAGAAAAAATAAAGGTCGATATCCGTGAGGCAGACCATGATATTCTTATGTATTCTTCGACGCCGAATTCGAATCTTTGATCAGAAAAACTACCCCTAGAGGGGGTTAAAATTGAACTTCAGATGGCAGATGCTGAAGCATAGTATTCCCCTGAATTTTTCGACGCTGAGTCCGAATTTGTGGTTGAAAAGATCCTGACACCCCTAAAGCTTACCACCGAAAAAAACGGTCACTTCCTTTTGCACTTTTCACTGAAGTGAATAATAGAAATTCACAGATTTACATGAGATGGCTGTGGGAACGCTCGAATCTCAGAACACCTTGTATAATAGAAGGACAGAAATAGCTATCTACCGTTAAATCTACAAGGCAAAATCATTTTTCGTCACGATACCCATATAGCAGTTGCTAGTGGACAAAATTACACATTGAGCTTTGTCCCCTTATTGTGAGTCTATCAGTGCACAATGGCCAATTTAAACCATTGTGTGCCACTAAAGATGAGATACTTGTTAGAGATAAGATAAGTGCCCTGTATGTGCCTGAGGCTAAATTTATTAAGATATGAAGATGCAGAACTCTGTTGCTTGCCTTGCATAACCTAACTCGACATATGGGGCAATAATACAATAGTACACAAAACCGACGGAAGCGAGTGACATGGTTTTTCGTGAGGTACATGTCGTTAACATTAAAAAAAATACTTCCAACTCTAAAGCACCTCGCATCACATTTATGAGAAAGTCGATTCCGGTATATTTGCTCCAAAATTTGAGGTTGCGTGCTCCAAGTGATGCTGATCAGATGTTGTCATTATACAAACTCGGTTTAAAATGATCCAAATGGTCCAGATTGTTTAGAAGATGAGTATGTATGTCTTATACTGACAGACCAACAAATCCGTCCTTTTATAGCCAAGCAGATAGCTCATGTTTTGGATGAATTAATTACACCACAACTGGCTCACAAGAATTGTTATTACATGTCGTGTCAACCTTTGCTTTGATTTTGCCACTTACTACCCTTCAAAGTCGGAGAAATATCACTTACGATGGGGAATTTGTGGAAACGTACTATTATGCCACTGTGACGATGTGATTGAAATTTGTTTAGTATTTCCTTAGAGGAAAGTATTTGACTTACTTTTTGTTTTAACGCCTAACCAACCCCCTGTAAGCTAGGTGAAATAAGTTTTTGACGGAACCGAAACCGAAAGATTTGACCCTTACTTAGATAAGCGCATAGCTTCTGATTAAGATGTGCACCAAATAAGGTCTTAAATAATCTTTTATAGGCAACTAAGGCAAGGCATAATAAAGATCTGACTAGTTCAGGCAAGACTTTGACGATATTAGGCCAATTAAGGGAAGACACAATAAATATCCAACCAGTAAAGCAATATTTTGATTTTATTTGACTGATTTTGCGAAAATGGCTTGTTTGAGATTTAAGACAAGGAAGCTTCTTGTAGACTTAATGGTACAAAGACAGTATTAACGTTTGTAGAAGATAAAAAGTAAGGATTGTTCACATAAAAGAAAAGTGCTGCTTAGAACATGTTCATCAATAAATTGGTAGTAGAGCCAGAAGCTGATAAGGGCATGGTCGTAAAAAAACTATATACTTGAGAACATTCTTCAAAAGAAATTAATAATAATATAATGCACCATTGATGAAGTAAGAAATACAATATAAATAACATAATTATGAAGGGCACAGGGAAAAAGAGATGAATGTCACAAAAAGTAATTTTCGAGAAAAGTGAATTTAAAACTTTGATGACTCCTAGACCCGTTGTACAGTGTGGTTCAAAGATAGGATGGAGTACCATAGATTACTTTTTATAAGAAATTGGAAAAGATTAAATTAAAAATAAAACTATATTTTTTTATATACAGGGTAGCCCAAAAGTGAAAGCAAGCCAAACATTTTTTAATGGCACATCTTGTTCATTTTTGTATTTTGAGATTCTCCTTATGATTTTAAACATTTTTTTGTGTTAGCGTTAACTTTTTTGAGATATTCAGGCATTAAGCGACACCCTGTAAAATCTAAGGGTTGATTAACTAGCAAAATGCCTATCTTAGATTTTACGATCTGCTCTAATATGAGAACTACCTTAACAGGAAATTTATTACAAAAGGCCTAGAACATGAGAAAAAAGTTGATTTTCTAACCTCAGTAGCTCAAAATCACAGGATTATTTCCAAGTATTTTTTTAATTGGGACAGGAAAACACAATGAACTAAAAAAATCTGTATTCAAAAGAATATACAACAATCAAAACAAAATTAATGGTATTTGCTTAAAAATGATTATTTAACGTTTATTTATTTCGTCGCAGAAATTGTTGTAGGAGCTACTAGTTTCGGTGACGATCAGTGGACGTTCATCTTTTTTTTCATACAACGGCTGTTTTCAGTTGGGTGTAACTACGGATTGTCATTGTTTCTGCGTGTTTCCTATAACTCACGGGATTGTACTGCGTTAAGACTACGTTTTGCCGGTTCTAACTACAAAACACCAAATTTGTGATATTAACCATTTTTCCACGGTACCCATCATGTTTTATCTTACACAGAGTTCTTAATATGCGGCCCATTATTTCTATAGAAGTAGATTTGTTATTCCCATGGTCAGGGGGTTGAGTCCAGATACTTACTTCTGAAGTACCTAGTAATACATTTTTTATCATGTTCTCATCGTGGTATAATAGTGCGTTTCGAAGAATGTCAACTTGCAAGCGATATTTCTTCGATCTTTAAGTGTAGTAAGGGGCATAATCAAAGTAAAGACTGACAGTACTTGCAATAACAATTGTTTTGAGCGATTTGTAATGTAATGACTCCATCCAAATAATAAGCTATGCGCCGAGCTGAAAAAAGTAAGGGTTTTCAGTCTGGCTGAATAAGGATTAAATACCCAAATTCTAAGCCTTCTGGATTCTTTGAATCATTTCAAATCGAGTAGGTGCAATGAGAACATTTGATCAGCGTCACTTTGAGAATACATCCTCAAATTTTCACTTTTCCCATAAGAATGGCGCGTGGTCCTTTTTCAGGATTATAATTTTCAGATTATTCAAAACTGAAATCAGAAAATTAGGTATATATCCTCAAATTGAGGATATGAAGAGTGGATTTATTTTACTTAGGTACTTTTGAACCTATTTTGAGACCTTTAAGAACATAGACAAGCTTTGAACTGCCTCGGGCATTTCAGACATCCTCTTTTACAAGAGGAGAGGGTGGCGTTATTACTCAGACAGTTTTTTTTCGCTTGATTTTTGGGCATTTGGGGGACGCCCATAAGACGAGCCATGGGTACGGGCCCGGTGTGCATAGGGTAAAGATATGTTAGAATGGATGTCCCTCCTAATGTCCGAGTGCCGTCAATTCCAAGGGCTTCCTACACTATGCGGGAAGTAACCTTCAGACAAAGGATTGTCGGACGAGTACTTTTATCGCTGGGCATCAACAACTAGCCTGCTGGTCCACACTTTATTCCTGCTATTATACTATTGAGATGTGCAGCGAGCCTGCTCCTGTTTTTTCGAGTCTCCTTCAGATATATTACGAATCCAGTACTTTTCCAGAGAATTCCAAAGACTGGCCCTTACTACTACAAAACTACAACTCTGTCTGTGACCAGCAAATATATCGAGCAGCCAACATCATTCTGAAGGGTGTCGAGTTTGAAATTGTGGAACAATCTGTCCGAGGATCATTCCCCAGCGCTGCTAATCTTAGACAGGTCAATAGTCCGATTAATAAGGTATCTTTGGGCTCTTTATCTTTATATTAGTCGCTCTCCCTCGCCGTATTTGGATTTCTGCATCAGCATGAAAAATGGGGTCAAGTAGGTTGACTCTTCACTCTCCACGCAACGCTGTTATGAGTTTATAAAGGACTAACTTCAGCTCAAAGTAAGCCCACGAAAAAACAGCCAGTTACGAGCATGCACAACAGAGACGTTAATCGAATCAAGTTAGTCAAACAGGACCATACGTTTAGTCCCCTTCCGCGTCTGCTTCAGCACCGATCTGCAGAACAGTCAACCAGGCTGGCACGCCCGCTGGTGACCACAGAGAGCAAAAGCAACACGCTTATCGAAAACATTTCTCTTTCATTCAAGTTTGAACACAAATGTAAGGAAAAATCTATGATGAGTAAAATATGTCTAAGAGGTGCGTAGATCTACCGAGGTTGGGGCGCAATATACTAACATAAAAATTGAGATATACTCTCAATCACTCCTTACAACCATCAGCTCTCAATTTTTAACCCTGACATTTTTTTTTCTGAAAATGGTCATTAGCCACTCAAATGTCAAAAAATGAAGATTGAGCAATTTTTATTTTTTTGTGATTCACCCCTAGCTCCGCCGCCACTGAACCAATTTTGACAACCACAAGCTTTTTTGTCGTTGGCATAGTAGTAACCTAGTGTAAAAATTTCATTAGACTACGTCCAGATCACAGACCGGCAAGGCTTTCTGATCTTTTTTTTTTATAATAATTTACTTTTACGTCTCTTGTTTTAAGGGGATGAAACTAAGTATGTACTGAATTTGAATAAATTTGTCAAAAAAAAACTGATTACAAGATGATCGTGACACATCCGACGAAAATAACCAATTACAAACAACTTATAGGTACATAACTATAAACGGACATTGAGTATTTAGAAGCAATAAACATGGCGAGTGGGCGTTACAAATGAGACGATTCACTGCTGGCATTCTTTCCAACTTCCAGCTCTAATTAACGATTTAAACGGTAATTGCAGATGCACATTGCACATGGTATCCGCTGCAGTTTGTAAAAATAGAATAAGATGAAGGAAATGGAAAGAGTACGGTGCCACCAACGTGAGAAATATTTACTTTGTAATGACTACCACAGGGTATCATAGATAAGATTTAGGATTTAAAATTTGAATCAAAAAAATTCCACACATTGTAGGAAAAACGATTGGATTTTAATTCCGATAAATAAAAGAAAAAATATATTTTTAAAACAAGCTTTTCTTTGCTGTCAATAAACCGAACTAAAAATAATTTTTTTCGATTAGATAGTACCGTGTTCTAAGTGTTAACCTTTGAATGATAATAAAGCTCCAATGTCTGAGGTTTTCAAATAAAAGCTTGTTACACTTTCTTTCCTCACGCTTTTATCTGAAAACTTGGGACAGACGAGCTTCATTAACATTTGAAGGCTAAGAAGTATAAAGCCGCATATTTCCAATTGGAGGATATTACTTTTATATCATAAATTCGTTTCAGTACTTAATTAAAAACTTGTTTTTAAAAATGTATTTAACTGGCGATAGGCTGCTATGACATGGGCATATATAAACTGTCCAGCGTCTACTAAAATGCATTGACCGATATGTCAGTTATGTAGAAAAGTAGAAGAATATTTAACGATTTCTTATAGTTTGCCTTACTCTTTTGATTGCCCTCGTATATAGTATGTAATACTGGTTGCAGATGTTAATGACGAACACGTATTGAGGTAACCTATGTCAAACGATATCTTGACAGTGACATATTTTGTGTTTTTGACATTTTGTAAACAGTAACATAAACTCACAGATTTTTAGTTTCCTATTTTGATACAAGACGAAGTGAAACGGTTTATTTCTGCCTGCAGACTTTCTGTTGAAAATGGATAATTACACCCAAATTAAAGATATGAGGCCAGGACTGAAAAACGTTAATGTCGTGTTTATTGTGCTCGATGTTGGACCACCTACGTTAACTAAAGAAAACCGTGAAGTGAGGACTTTTAAAGTGGCTGATCAGAGTGCGTGTATCAATGCCAGCATTTGGGATGAAGCAAGTCAACTTTTAATACCTGGAGACATAGTGAAACTAACCAAAGGATATGTGTCTATATGGCGGAACTGCCTCACACTCTACACTTCAAAAGGAGGAGATTTACAAAAAATAGGCGAATTTTGCATGGTATTTAATGAGCAGCACAATATGAGTGAACCGAGCCAAGCTTTCCCACCAACATGTGGACCACCAAACAGTTTAACGATGAACAATGGGACGAATAATGGAGCTGGAAGGGTTGGAGCACCTGCACAGAATTTGACCACCACTACACCACCCCTTGTACAACATAATAATGTTGCTGGAACTGCCAAGGCTACCTCAAACAGTAGTACAAGACCAGTTGGAAATGGACCTGCTTTGGAAAATCAAAAACGTCAAAGAGGCTCAAGAGGAGGACAACATAGAAATAGACACAACACTACTAGAACAACTTAATTAGTATCTTTTAAATCTTGTAATATATGTTTATTTTGTAGTTATGTGAGCTTTCAGATATTCAAAGTAGGTAGATAAACACATGTTCAATTGGCTTGTAAGAGGAAATGATTTTAAACATATTCACAGTCAAACAAAAAACTGAAGAACCAATGATCTATGCAATGAAATTGCTGAATTAGTAATAAAAGTAATAATTGTAACTTTAATAGATGAGTATGTATCATGACAAAGAGCAGGAAAGATTTCTGTTTCATATAAACCACTGATATCACAATATTCACCTAAACATTTCAAGTGTTTGCTGATAACATATTTCCTTGGAATATTTGTTTAAGTTATATAGGAGGTACTCGGCTTATATGAAGCTTGGAGACTGCTTCACAATTGACCCTATGTCCAAGCAAAATCCATATGAAGGGGATAATTGAAGAAATAGGAAACTGCAGATGCCCCTAAATATAAATTAAGCCTGATATACTTACATAATCTCATATACATGTGTCACTAAAACGTGCCAATGGAAAAGTTTCAAGTGGTAGATGGTCTCTGACTGTCGAACGCGGAGGTACCACCCGGCGGTTCTCGTAGGCGGAGCCAGAATGTGTGCATGTTGCATGCACACGTGTTCCCTCGCCAGAGTCCGTGTGGCGTCCCCCCTTTCCCATGTATCCCCCATAGCCCCACGGTACCCAATGGGTGCTTAGGCCTCAGGCCTTCGTGGTAGTTGGAGTATAAAAAAAAAAAAAAGTTTTTTGATATTTCTTAAAATGCTGTTAAAAAAAATTAAAATGATTTGAAAAAATGTTCTCAAATATATCCATACAATTTTTGGCACGTAAATACGCAACTTTTTCCTAATTTAACATAAGCTGTATCTCCCACAGGTTTCTAGATCCCCATGCATAGGATCCTTATTTTGGACATCCTATATATTATATAGGAAATTCAAGCAGCTTATAACTCTTCTACTATTTGGTAACGTTTTTCAATTTAATAGTATAAAATAACTGCTTCCTTCACATATTCTCTTGACAACTTGAAAAGCAGAAATTTAAAAAATTTGATATTCACTCAATTCTACTTATAAACTGAACAAATAGTAGCGGCGGTCGGGCAGCCAGTCATACACCAGCAAGCGAATGCGTACGCCTATACCTTTGAATAAAATCAATAAAAAAGGTTCTACTTATGGTTTTTATGTTGATAGAAACTCCATTGTCGGGGGCGATGGGAGCGGGTTGCCTAGTCCAAGTGGTCCTGGGATTCGCTGGTTTACGCGATGACATGTTGAAATTATAATGATGGCTTCCCGCGAGCGCGGCATGGTACAGGACCGTTCAGCAACATACACTTTTTAATGGTATAGTAATGATGAAAAGTAAACATATTGTTCTTATTGTTAAAAGAAAAAATAAATGAACTGCCACCTGGAAGACACATAAACAAAATTAAGTCATTGTACTTGAAAATGGCCACCATGGTGACCGAAACGTGGTGCATTAAGGCATATGTTGTTTTACTTAGCGGTCAGAGAATGGAGTTCTGCTGTACATTATGTGAATTATTTTGTTTAGGAATCTTATAATATATAGCACACTTTGTGCTGGGTCTAAGTGTCTCAGAAAATACTTAGATTTCCATAAGACATATAAAAGTAATCACACGTTTTTAGATAAAACTTTTTTGTCAAAAATTAATCTTCAGAAGTGCGGATTTCAATTATTGAAAAATATGTCCTTATCAGGGCATAACAGAATTCTATAATTTGCTATTATCAATCACCAGCTCTCACACTTTCAAAAAACTTAGTATATTCGACTCAGTGATATTGTGTGGTACTAGATTTGACCCCGTTGCGATTTCTCTGCGAAGAGGCACCTACTTCAAAAGTTTGTTTCAACAGCTCTAGGATTATTGCTGACTTCAAATATAAAACGGAGAAAAATCTAGATGACGTAATAATCAAATACTGAAATTCGAATTTCTAAAGACTCATTTTCAATAAACCTTTTTTCCTAAAATGTGTAGCAGTTTTTTAATTTAATTTAGAAATCCTAAATTGTCTCGGGAACATCATGTACCTGTTGAAATAGATACTAATAGTATTGGAAATATATCCTCGAAGTAACTACTCGGCATTATGATTGAACCGATCTCATTATCTCGAAATTATTTATAAGTATGCTTTTTTCTTTTTATACCGAAGCCGAAGCCCAAATACCCGAGCACCGCGTCCGCTATGATCTTAGAGCCGTTTTACACACAAGAGAATTACTCCGAAAATTATGGTAAAAAATTATGCTAAAAATTTGCATGGAAAAAATATTGAAGATTTTCTCTACAACCTGTATGACACAAGCAAACAAAATTTCGGAGTAATTCATATGATACGCCTGCGCATTAGAGTTATATTTTCAAATGGACATAACCTTAATGGGTATGACGTCCAATATAATCGGAAAGACAACAGACTTCGATAATTTGAATTTATTTTCGAAATCGAGATCTTGGTTAATATTATAAAACTTCTTAATGCTTGGACTATCGCATCCAGCGCCTGACGCCGCAAATTTCTGTTTTTGTAATTGGGTGACTTCACCTTGTACAGGTTTGGCCATTTTTGGTAATCCTCCAACAACATTGTAAATTCTTCCCGATTCCACGACATTATGAATAAACAATAACAATAAACGCTCCTTCGTACGACTCGAACAGGACCACTCCCACAAATGTTAAGTGAGGTTATGTTGTTGTTGTTGTCGTTGACATTTGATATTGACATGCACGGAAATAACCCTCTGCGCCGATTCTCGCGCATATAATATAGAACGGGTTTTATATTTTTACCATGAAAATTTTCACAAGAATTCTTTTACGTGTAATACGACAGCAAAAATTTTCTGCATAATTATGACCATAATTTTCGGAGTAATTCTCTTGTGTGTAAAACGGCTCTTAAAGAAACTTTGTTGATCCGTTTGTGGAGCCGCCAAAGGTAAGTAGAACTGGAAAGAGCCTCCTCAGGCAGATTGTTCCACAATCTCGATAGCCTAGGGACAAAGGAGCGGTCGTATCGGCAAGTTCTGGATGTACGAAATTCGTCACGGTTAAGACGGGAGACCGAAGTCAGGCGGTCTGTCTGGCAGGCATACCGCGCGGCGGCATCATGGAGGAGAGCTCTGAGGAGCAAAGCCCATTGGCATAGCGATAGAAGAGAGCTAGATCGCCGACGGTTCATCGATGCGAAAGGGTCCCGAGACTGTCCATTAGAGAAGTCATCGATCAGTCGGACTTTGAACAGCATCGAGTATGAATAATGTAATCTGGGGGGCAGCACTACAAACATGTAACCAGAGCTCGAGGCTAGGTTTTATCTGGGCCTTGTACAGAGTGAGGAGGTTGTGTGGACTTACTACTCTACTTCTTAGCCCTAAACAAATAGCCTAGCTTTTACCCTACAGCTGCCGTTATTGACGATATGAGTTCGTTCCAGGTCAATACCTCGGTGATTTGGAGTCCAACCAACCGAAATTAACGGCTCTCAAGGTACAGTACATTGTTTTGGAAGTATTTAATTGCATGCTTCGAAAAGCATACAACAAAGCACTTCACTTCAAAATATTAGACAATGAATCTGCTAACCACTTATTTAAGTACTTTCCTTATTTCGCATTCAAATTCAGTCATCTAGATGGAGTATTTCCAAGCTAAAAAAAGAATTAATAATAGCAATCCCCAATTTAGCGAGTCGCCACTCTTTCGGGTAAAAAATACTGTTTCAGGGCTTAATTAGAGATAATTGAATAATTAGCCAAAGCTGAAGAGGACGTATATTCCATTTAAGATAACGAATCACACTCCCAATTAATTAACGAGGATATATTTAGCGTTTTTACTTTTGATTAAGAGCTTGGACGAATTATCAACATTCAACGGAATTTTTGCAGTCACTAAAGTGATAAATCAATTCTAACTGTCCCAGAAGTAAGATATGGGCATATACAGGGTGACTTTGAAGTTGAGTCATTAATTTTCAGATAATGATTGTAGAAGGAAGATAAACCAAAATATGTGTGTAAAAATAAAAAAAAAATTTTTACCTTGTTTTATATAGTATCCTCCCGACAAGTATTTCAGTGCGGACCTGTATTTGATCGTGAGGTCTTGGAGCACCGGCATGCCGTCACCTGATTCACGAGCCCGTTGTACTACATTACCAAAGGCACGAGGGGTTGGTTGCACTCGATTGGGAAACCGATCCGCATAAACATGTGCCATTTTTTTATTTCGTTTGAGCCACGCAACAGACACCACTATTCACTGACACTGACTGTATACAAATGAATAAAATAATTGTAAAAACATCGTTCCAAATTCTTTCGCTTTTTTGTTTCCGATGCGATGAACCGATACGGCGGATTATATCCGTTGTCGCCAAACACGAGCACATAATATTATTATTGAGACAGGGCGGTACTCAAACTTCCAAAGGGCTATAACTTTGTTACTTTAATTTTACCAGAAAAATGGTAAAGGAAAAAAACATTTCTTTTGATCAGATCTACTCACTGTTAAAATAAATGACTCAACTTCGAAGTCTACTACTAAGTGACATATAAATCCGAACACCCAGTTTAAATGGTTTTATTTTAATAAAAGTTGGTTAATGTATTTATCTTACTGTAAATAACAAGTGAAAAAATTTTCAGCTTTATCATTTGGACATTCCGGTTTTAATACTGCTTTTTTTTAATTCACTAACGCTCTAAAAATGAATATTTCAGCCGCAGTAAAGAATCAACGTTGGCGGATTTTGGTTCTTGACATCCTTTACGATCGGTTACGATGCCTAGAGTACGGAGACCTGTACGATTTCGTCAACTTAGTGAGTTTGATAGGGGCCGTATAGTGGGACTTCGGGAAGCTGGACTTTCTTTTCGGGCAATTGCAGTTAGAGTGCAAAGAAGTGTAGACACTGTGGTTAGGTGTTGTCAGGCATGGCTTCGAGAAGGCCGTACGCAAAGAGCAAGGGGCACTGGACGCCGCCGTAGAACAACAGACCGTGAAGATCGCCGCCTAAGATTATTGGCCTTAAGGGACCGTTTCTCTCCTACCAGGTCCATTGCAAATGAATGGTATTGCAGAACACGGAAGACCTATTGGCATGCGAAGTGTTTACCGACGGATGAGAAGTTTTGGCTTGTTTTCATTTTTTATTTTTTTTTATATCGAAACAGCCGCGCAGGCAGAAGCCTAATTGCCGGAACACCGCGGCTGCTATGATGATCCCAAAAAAATTTTGTTAATTCGATTTTTGAACTGCCTAAGGTTAGTAGAACTGGGAAAAGCTTCCTCCCGTAGATTGTTCCACAATCTAGACACCCTCGGGACAAAGGAGCGGTCGTATCGGCCAGTTCTGGATGTACGAAGTTTGACACGGTTAGGATGGGACGCCGAAGTCAGGCGGGTCTGTCTGGCAGGCACATCGCTCGGCGGCATCATGGAAGAGAGCTCTGAGGAGCAAAGCCCGTTGGTGTAGCGATAGAAAAGAGCTAGATCGCCGACGGCCCGCCGGTGCGAAAGAGTCCCGAGACTGCCTGTTAGAGAAGAGTCATCGATCAGTCGGACCGCCCTCCTCTGGACAGCATCGAGCATGGACAATGTAGTCGGGGCGGCAGCATCCCAAATGTGTGAGCAATACTCGAGGCTAGGCCTTATCTGGGCCTTGTATAGAGTGAGAAGGTCATGCGGAGAAAAGTACTTCTTATCCCTAAACAAATAGCCTAGCTTTTTCCCAGCAGCTGCAGCTATTGAAGAGATGTGTTCGTGCCAGATCAGGTCCTCGGTGATCTGGACTCCGACCAGCCGAAATGAATGGCTCTTTGGTAGAACTCGACCGTCCATCGAAACTGTATGAGCGCTAGGACGCTTTTTGTTCGTCAAAGTACAGTACTGTGTTTTGGAAGCATTGAACTGTACAAGATTGTTGCGTCCCCAAGCAGTGATAGCCTCCAGGTCTCTTGTCAGAGAAGAAGTCGTCGCTAGTCTTCTTTTTTCAAGCTCAGCGGCAGAGATCGGCTTGTCACTCTGAATTCCTGCATGTAGAGTGCTGTCATCAGCGAAGCTGTGGATTGGGTTGATCGTGCAGGAAAGGAGGTCGTTGATATGTAAGAGAAACAGTGTTGGAGCCAAGACCGATCCCTGGGGAACACCCGCGTTGACCTTGTGGGATGAAGAGGAGAATCCGTCAATTACGACGGATATCTTGCGGCCAGAGATAAAGTCAGCCACCCATCTGCAAAGCTTTTCTGGGAGGCCGTAGGATGGAAGTTTGCTTAAGAGGGCAGCGTGCCACAGCTGATCGAACGCTTTCGTGATGTCAAGAGCAACGACATGAGCCTCACCATGAGACTGGATGAGTTTACTCCACAGTTGCGTGACGTAAGCTAGGAGGTCCCCTGTGGATCGTTGGTGCCGGAAACCGTACTGCCTGTCGCTAATCAAGCTGTGACATTCGAGGTAGTCCAGAAGCTCGCGATTTATGCACCTCTCCATCACTTTACTTATAACAGAAAGCAGAGCTATAGGCCTGTAGTTGTAAGGGTCGGTTTTAGATCCTTTTTTTGGGATGGGCGGGACATGAGCAAATTTCCAGTTTTCTGGGAAGGTGCCGGATTAATAAGAATAGAGACGCGAAAGAACTGGAGCAAGCTCAGTACAATGGCAGGAATCAAGTCCGGACCAGAAGCTTTGTTGATGTCGAGCGACAAGAGCAGTCGTCTTACGGTCTTATGCCTGAATGTTACCTCCCGCATAGTGTGTTGAACCGTTTGAATTGACGGCACTTGGGCGTTGGTGGGGACGTCCATGGTGGAGTTGGCAGCAAAGATCTTGGCTAGCACTTCCGCCTTGGCCTTTGAGTCGAATACAATAGTTCCATCCTGACACGTAAGTGGTGGAAGGCTACTGTGTGAGAAGTTCTTTTCAATCTGCTTGGCCAGCGTCCAGAAAGACCGACTGCCATTGCGCTGCGACATTACCCTGTGCCTAACTTTTATATCATGCTGGTTTTTGGCATTGCGAACCGCTTCGTTATATTTGTTTCTGGACTCGACGTCGGCTTGTCTGTTCTCTACAGTGGGGTTTTGTAAGTAGGTTCTGTGGGCCTTGATCTTCTGCTGGCGAGCAGTGTCACACGATTTGTTGAACCAGCCGTTGGACCCTGGTTTAGGAACTTTCACTGTGTTCCGACGTGGATAATTTCGGTTATTGAAGAACAGACAGTCGACGCATCCGCGTCAGTGAAACAGACATCTCTTCAAGGAAAGCTATAGAAGAAGTCTCTGAGCCCCTCCCAGTCGACATGTCCGTAATGCCAAGTTTTGCGGCCTGTGCGAGTTTCTGCTGCCACAGCGGCTTCTGACCGAAACCTAACCTCCACAACACCGTGATCTGAGTTACCCAGGGGGGACAGGACAGCAGTGCTGTAAGGGGCAGGATGCGTGGTCAGAAAGAGATCCAGCAGGCGACTGGCGTCTGACGAGACGCGGGGGAAAAAAGTAGGGCTCGTCACCAGCTGGTTCAGCCCTTGAGTAAGAGCGAACGCTTCGACTGCACGACCTGCTGCATCGGTCTTATTTGAGCCCAACCAAAGCTCATTATGGGCATTGAAATCATACCGGCCACACTGGGTCCTCCCTTTAACTCGAGAACACCGACGTAATCGCCTTGAGTGGTGCAGACAACGGTCACTCTGGGATCAGGAATGGAACAGTATTGTCTTTAGTGACGAGTCTCGATTTTGTTTAGGCATGCACGATGGTCGTGCCAGGGTTAGAGGGCGACGTGGTGAAAGGAGGAATCCACAGTTTTTTGTTCATCACACTGTTGGAGTTATGGTTTGGGGTGCTATAGCTTATGGTTCCAGGTCACCTTTAATCTTCATCAGAGGTAACATGAATGCGCAGTGTTATATCCACGAAATTCTAGGACCCCATCTTTTACCCTATCTAGACACCCTGGCAGATCCAACTTTCCAACAAGATAATGCCCGACCACATGTTGCAAGAGTCACAATAGACTTCTTTCAACATAATGATGTCACATTGTTACCATGGCCATCAAGATCTCCCGACTTATCCCCCAATTGAGCACGTGTGGGATATGATGGGTAGGAGATTGCTCAATTTGCAAAGTCCTCCTCAGACTCCAGAAGAACTTCGAGAGGAGTTGGTGGTTGCCTGGAATGTGATACCACAGGAGGACATTGACCACCTGATCAGAAGCATGCCTAGGCGCGTTGGAGAATAGGTCTTTGTGGCCTTTTGACTTTTTGATAATTCGAAATCCGGGATACAAAATATTCCAGCATACCGAGTTTCATTGGGTTGTAACAACGCCTGACGATAATGGAATCTTTATTTCCACGGATGGGAAAAGGTCCACGAACCATTCTTCTGGGCCGATCAATTGTTCTTATTAGTTTTCCACTTTAGAGGTTGACTCATAAAAGCGCTCACATACTTACCCCTGGACAAGTGATAAAAACTTTAAAACATCGTCGTTTTTTTATACTGAAGCAGTCCCTTAGACAGAAGCCTATAACCGGGTCGCCGCGACTGCTATAAGGAACTTGAAGATGCCTTGTTAGTTCGATTTTTGAACTACCTGAGGTAGGCAGAACTGAGAAAAACCTCCACAGGCGGACTCTTCGACAATCCCGACACCCTTCAACGAAGGAGCGGTCATACCGGCTAGTTCTCGATGTACGAAGTTCAACAGAGTTGGGATGAGAGGCAGAAGGCTGACAGGTCCACCAGGTAGGCGTAAAGCGTGGCAGCATCATGGAGAAGCTTGTTAGCATAGCGTTATCAGAGAGCTAGATCTCATGTCACCCGTCGATGCGAAAGAAACCGAAGACTGTTCATTACAAAATTGTTATTGATCAGTCGACAGCTGAACGGCATCGACTATGGACAATGAGTCAGGGCGGCAGAACCCCAAACATGGGAGCAGTACGCGAGGCTAGGTCTTATACCGGCCTTCTACAGAATATAGAGGTTTTGCGAAGAAAGGTACTTCTTAGCCTTAGTATTTTACCGGTAGCTGTTGAGATTGACGAGATGTGTGTGCGAAATCAATGCCTGGGTGATCTGGACTTGATTTGGAGCAGACAAGATTGTTGCGTCCCCAAACGGTGATAACTTCCACGTCTCTCGTCTGAGAGGAATAAGGCCGACGAAGATATCTTGCGGTCGGATAGGAAGCCAACCACCCATCTGCAAAGCTTCTCTGCGAGACTACATGATGGAAGTTTGCGTAAGAGAGCAGCATGCTACAGCTGATCAATAGCTTTCGTGATGTCACGAGCAACGACTTGAGCCTCAACATGTAAATGGAGGAGCATAATCCTCGTGAATGCTAGTAAGGAGCAAAATGAGAGTAAGGATTGGCACAACTTGCAGTAACTCATCTCATCCAAATCATAAGCTAAGTGCTTAGCTAAAAAGGGAGCGATTTTTCGATCTTGCTATAGGTATAAGGCATACTTACGCAACTTCGAAGCCTTCTGGACCCTTTGATGCGCTTTGAATAGAGTTGGTTCAATGAGAACATTTGACCAGACTCACTTAGAGAACACAACTTCCTCCGTAAGAATAGCCCGTGGTCCATTGAATTTTTTTTTTGTTAACGGTCTGCATAGATCACGATTCTGATATCATTTTTTCGCTCAGATTGGTGATGAGTTCTGTTCAGTTGTAGGTAATTTTGTATTTGGAAACTCTGAAGTTCCAAGTCATATCACTGGGTTAAGTTGAAAAACAGCTATGCTGATACTTCGCCTTTTTATTTGTGCTAGTCTGTACTGTGTGAATAAAGTCCTGTTATTATTATTATTATTAAATTTTCAAAAACTTTTACGTATCTGCAGTAACATATAATATAGGACTTAAGTAGGAAGGGGGGAAGGGGGGTCATAACGAAATAATACCGTGGTCCAACTTTTGTGGAGGATTAAAGTTCCAATATTTTTGACTAATTTACAATTTCGTTTAGGTGACATGAGCACTTTTATGTTTTGCAAGTCTCGTTGTAGATATATTTTCTTATTTCAAACAACTCAATGTAATTTATTTGCTGGAAACACATCTAAAAAAATCTCTCTAGTCTCTCTATGGGTTACGTTACAGTTATGTTTGACGTCCTCTAGATACTGTTTACCTGCTCTTTAATAACGAACGTATCCGTTGGTGTACATTACAAAATTCTTATCAACATTGTAAGCTAAAGTTCATACACCTTTAAAATAAACAACAGCGCAATGTATGTTGTCGGTTGCTTATCTTCCGTTTTTTGTAGTGAGTGTGATCGGTACATCTGTTGACTTGAAAACGGTGTCAAGCAGAAGCTTCATACTAGTATAGATAATTTGAATGATTAACCAATAATGTATGATTTCTTACTAAAGAAAATTACGTAGTGGTGTAAAATATTACATAAGTAAATACAGAATTTGGTATGGGTATGGGTGTTTGAAAAACTTCATCACTGTAATGCTGTATATCCGACTTGTAACACCATATCGTGCACATTTTTCATTGACAGATTTACAGGGGGCTTCCAGGCATGCAACTTTTTTCAATGAAACGGTACATATTGTTGGTAAGGTCAAAAGTTACCTTGCTGAAGCTGGATCCTGGAGACCTGCCTCCATCTCCTCTCGCCGCCCAACTCAGGCGCATCCCCCGCACACAGATTATTATATCCGCGCTGTTTTTTTATGTTTAGGACAGACGGACCACTGCCATGTTGGTTTTCACAAGATGTTCTCGATACTAGCGTTCAATTATATCATAAGAAGCTGCTCACCCTCAAACAGTCGTGATAATGTTTCAACGAATTTATTAAAACTCTTGGCACGCATGAACAAAAAATCATATAACTTCCAAACAGTTGAATTCAGATACTTAATATTATGTTACCTTAGCATGCCAAGATCGCTTGTTTTACTATTAATAACGTTAACAAAATAAGCTTCTGGTAGCTGGTAGCGGAACATAAAAGGGATCAACGCTCGTATTCTCGTTTCTAGGAGGGCTACGAGTCTTATAGGCGACATCTCCTTGACAGATGGCTTCAATACACTTTTTTCCCAACGGACTTTGCTCCTCAGAAGTTTCCTCCCTGTTACCCCTGCATTTTGGGTTTGACAGACAGATCTGCTAGGTTTTTTCTTCTTAAGTCTGATTTGGTTGTACATTCCCAACAAACATTTTAAGTTATAATTACGTTATTTCAACCACAAGATAGGTTAAAAAATATTGCTTCAAAAATTTAAAAAATGTTATATTTACTTCCCCGCGTTTCCTCATTCTCAAAGAGGGGAATAAAACCAAAATAATTTAGAAGTCAATTTAGGGCAATGAGGCATTTATTCCTAATAGGTGGAAGGAGATAAACAACTATTTAGGTCATCATGTGGTGAAAGTGTAGTAATTTTTCCCTATAAAATCTTAAATTTAACTATAAGGGAAACATGCTTTGTCGCTCTTTCTTACTCATACATACCGTTGGTAACCTATTGGATAAAAATAAGACTAGCTGGTGATGCGCTTGACTATAGCCAAGTAGGTATGTTAAACAAATTGCTTCCATTTGTGTTAGTGATTATAAGAGAATGATTTCGAAATTAGATTTTCGGTCACAAGTGAACGAAAAATCTATAGGCAGGAAATTTTTCCATCAAATGTGGCCACTACATATAGTTACTCAAAATTCAGAGGCCTTAGAAATAAGCTAAATTAACGGATTTTGTTTGCAATTTTAACGAAGTACTCCGAACTCCTCCAAACTATAAGAATGCTTTGTTTTAAGGCCCGAAGCTCTTAATTATATACAAAAGAACGCGTTTATGGGTGACAGGTATATTTGGAAAAAGTAACATATTATGTGAACAATTAGTTGATGTTCATGTTTTAACATTAAAATAATGTCTGTCTTCAGAATTTCGACCTATAGGGATTTTTCCTCATCAATTCTAACCAATAGTTCATACCGCATGCATTTTTAACTCTATAGGTGAGCTTAGGGCTTAGGATATGTCAGATCTAATAATCTCTCTTTTTAAGTTAAAGCCATTGCCTAATCCAGAGAGATGGACATATCGGGGTGCCTTCATTAGTAGCAATTGGTGTTTGATGGTGAAAGTTCTGTGGTTTATACACTATTATACTGTGTGGTATTTGTTCCAAAGAAAAAACAGGAGAGGTTCTGAAACATGTCATAGAGAAGACAAGATCACTTCAAAATTATGTTCTATATTACACAGTCCAAATACTGAGTGGAATGAACCATCACTACAATACTCCCAAATTGAACGAGCATGCATGTTTAAAAAAATTGTGATAGCTCAGTCTCTTTTAATAAGTCGGTAGAATTGTGAAGTATGTCTATAAACCTTGGGCTTCTTCCGGAGCAAATTTCCAGTTACCCCTCCTCTAAATTACATTTAAATATGACGAAGAAACTAGCACGCATGTGCAAGCACGTTGCAAATTAAAAGAACCTAGAACCAACAGTCATCAAAAATCAGTAAGGGGGCGGAGAACCAAATTGCATTGAAAAGCTATTTTTGACATACTTGCAAGTGATTTTAACTCAAAATAAGACATTTCTACTTACAAGTTCGTAAAAATAGGAGTTTTTCCTTCAAAGCTAGTGACAATGTCGGTATTTAGACGAAAATTCACCAAAAAAATCCTTGTAACCTCAAGGCGTACAATAGGGGTTATTTAGTAAACATATTAAATAATGTTTTACCAATATATATTGCAAACTTGCAAAGCAATTTTTATTAATCATTAACAAGATCATTTCTACTTACCCAATATGCCCAAAAAAGGACTTAACATATAAGGGCATATTTTACGTTAATATTAGGTAAGTTATAACCTCTGAAATTGTCTTCGAGGTCAAGAATTCTTTAAGTACTTCTTAGAGGTGTATTTTTGGTAGTTTTTAACTAACCAATTCAACAACTTGGTCTATTGGTGCTCTAGTTTGGTAAGTAGTTACCAATTTTAGACAAAGAATTGAACACTGAAGACAATTCAACTTTTCAGGATAAATCATTCAAGGATATACCTGTATTTACTAAAATTTGATTAGTATTGGTAACTCTTTTTTGAGTGGTAGCCCATTTTAACAAAAAGCTAGTGGGGCTGATCATTGAGAACTCGCCGACCAGACTGCTCATGTGATCAAAGAATATCGTTGTGGAACATTCTGTCAGAAGAAGCTTTCCTTAGTTTCACTAACTTCGGACAGTTCAAAAGTCAGATCATCTAGATTACTTCAACTTATTAAGATTTCTTGAGAAACATTCTTATCAATGGCTGTAAATCTATTACCCATTAGGAAAGAGATTTATTACGACACAAAGAACGCTCGGAACAACAATGCTCATGCGTATTACCTTTTATAACGGCGATATAACATAATATGAATTCTATTCAACGAGCTTTTACGCTTTACCGTGATATAAAAGCTTCTATGGAGATTCGATGGCATATTGTTCGACATTTTATCGAGTGAACATGCCATAATGTAAAAGCGATGTACTGCACTTATAAACCTGCCACCAGAGTGGATAAAAAGACAAGTGAAAATCGATATATTGACGCCAAAATATGGGATCTGACTTTGCTGGATATAATGTATGATACTTGTTCCTGAAAAGAGATAATACACATCAAAAAGTCTTCATGTAAAGCGTTTTGAAGTCGCAATTTATTTCTTTTAGAATTATTTTGTTCTGTATTTTTTTCACTTCAGTCTTTTTAAAATCAGTTGACTGATTCAGCAACAGGTGCTTCAACTCTGAGAAATGTGAAAAAATGATAGAAAATACTTGTTTTTGTAACATCGTATACATTGCGCCGAGGTTGAAAATTAATTAAAGGTTCTGCGAAGGTTCTCGAAAAACTATCAAAGGCTGTTAACACTAACATTTGGTATTCTAACGTCTTACTGTGCTGGAATATACAAATAGAATATGTCACTAAAAAAAGTTTTTTTTTTACAAAAAACAAACTGATTAGACTCGTATCATGCTTTAGTAGAATGGGATAATAGCTTGAAGCTCAGCTCATAAAACACATTTAACCATGATATAAACTGCACAAAAACTAGTTTTAAAAAATATACACAATATGCCACTGTTATATTCTGGTGAACTGTTATTTTTGGAATCAAAAATTCTTAGTATACCTTAAGGATATTGGATGTTTGCACAGGTAAATAGAGTTCTTATATCTGATTCAAAAAATGTCTAATAGGTCATACTTTGGCCTTGAAATTATCAGTCATTTGTTTCATATACCAGATTGTCACCAAATCATTTTTATTTTTTCCTGACTTTATTTCAGGAGGGATTCCAAAATAAATTGTATGTTAATACTGGTTTCTATCATCTACTAGATGGCGTAGTCAAATTCTGAATTCGGGGTATCTTCCTACTTCCATCACCAACTTTGTTTTTTCATATGGCTGCTACATTGGAATTTTGTAGATTTAAATGGAGTTTTTAGTTCTTCATTCAGTGGTGTATTTACTTAGTTGGCCATGAATTTGTTGTTCGAAGGAAAACCATAGATAGGTATCGTCAATTTATGCACATGGAGCTTGAGACCTTAAATTGAACATAGTAGCCAAGTTTGTGAAACCGAAAAAAGGGGAATTAGCCGAGTAGCTAACAATGTGCAGAAAAGAGTTAGGCTTTGCCTATAAAATAACGGACCACGTTTTAAACATTACTGCGACTTAGATACGCTTGTTTATGATTATTGTGATTACCATTAATAACACCATATCTATTTATTTCCTTATAATTTTTGTCCAACAAGAAGTTCAAAGCCAACCAAGGAAATTCATCGCTGAATCTAGGACTGAAAAATCCATTTATAGGTGCAAAATTCCAATATGTATAGTGTCCGTACGAAAAAACAATGTTGCTGATGGAAGTCGAAAGACAAAACCTTGAATTGATCCGCCATCTTGTTAAGGAGAAAAAGTGGCTTTGATAACATATAATTTATTTTGAAATCCCCAGGAAAAAGTAAAAATGATTTTTCCATAAATCTGGTATATGAAACAAATGACTAATTTCAAAAGGACTACCCTTCAAAATCAGTTTTTTGGAATAACTAGCGGCCGTATCGTCAGTCGTTCCTACAATTATAGGACACCTTTATGGGCTTCTTGATTTTCATCGTCTTTTCTCTCCTTCAGAAAGGCTGGGGTATTTCAATATCTCTTCTACTCCATGTCAGCGTCAGCGCTCTCCTATTGTGAAGTTATGTTTTCTTTTTGAATTGTAGGAAATATCAGGTGATATAAATCCAAAGCACAATTTGATGCAAATAGATATTTGTGACATAACCTAAAATAGAGCGCTGCCACGGAACAGTAGAAAACTATGAAAATCAAGGAGACTTGAAGGCGTCCTACATTTGTCGGAATGACTGACGATACAGCCCTAATGCTTGGCAATGTCGTTCTGTGACATATAAACATTCTTGGAATCAGGAATTAGACACTTTATTCACCTGTGTAGAATCCTGTATGGCGTCCTTAAGAAGAAAATAAAGTTGATGCTGGAGGACAATAGACGTCATATTGAAATTCTGATTATAGCATCTTGTGGAGAAAAAAAAACGGCAATGTGGATATGCAATATATTTTGAAACCCCACTACAAATGAAGTCAGAAAAAAATTAAAATGACTTTGAGAGAATTCGGTTTCTTCCGTGTCTCTTCAGAAGTAATTTGAATTTTGGAGCTTCCTAAGCGGTACGTTGTTAGTTACCTAAATACACAACTCTGCCCCCAAGGTTGTTTGCTCCAAGGTCCACAGGAAATATTTCCCCATCTCCCAATCTTCCAAATGAAATAGTAATATCATCAGATATTTACCGTTATCTTTGAATATATCTAAAATATGTAGAACTAGATTTTAAGGACTATTAGATTATTTACACCCACGCACAATGACTTTATCCTTTTGTGATTTGTGAATGTATTCGCTAAAATTATTTATATATTGAGAATAAATTATTATTATATTCATCAGTGAAGGTATAAAACACACGGAGTGTTCCAAACAAACAATGGAGATGGCACTTGAGAGGGTTGATGCTCCCATTATAGACGGGGCTTGATCGGTGCAATACTCGAGCCTTACTATATTTTTCTTTTATTTACCCAAACTACAAATAAAACAATGCCAATAAATAAATGGGTACAAATAAGGCATCGCCTGTACATGGACCACTAATTTTATGTTGCAACTGTATAATAGAGGTTATAGACAAGTGTAAAAATAGACTCAAGTTTCAAATTTAATTTCAAATGTACGTGGTTTTGAAACTACGGTTCGACGCACTTTGTATCGTGTAAAATGACTGTGACTAATATTTTTATTGATAATGATGAATTTATGATACTGAGTGATAGTGTGTAAGAAATAAGGTTGCCTGATTTTATATACTCGTACCTGCACGTCTGAATGCAGTTCATTAGTAGGATAAAGTCTGGGTTTATTGAAGATTGACATTAAGATAGCTTTTTTTGAAAAATATCTAAATTATACGTATATATATATATGGAGTGAACATGCGGCCCCCCATGCTAATATAGCATAGGTTTGATGTGATTCAATGAATGTATCGTATAATGTACGACGGTACTTTCAAAATGCATGTGAGATATTTAATTTTGTGACACAGATCGAACTTTTTTTAAAATATCAGTAATATGGATGTCCCAACGAAGGTTAGGATCTAGGAATAAACCGAGATATATTGTTTCGTGCTCTATTAATTTCAAGTTTCTGATTGTTTGTGGTAAAAGAGATACGATGGCGGTTCGATAAGTACCCGTGTTGGAAATGAAGACACCATTTTTTCCAAAAAAAATATTTTTATCTTTCAACATAATTCCCTTTTAGAAAGATACACTTTTCTCAACGTTCCTGCCATTTTCTTAAAAAAAATCCACGAAGCCGATGGGATCGTCTTCGCCTTCTTTAGAGCAGATTCACCGGGAAAAGTCCATTGTTTTGATTGTTGCTTAGTTTCTGATGTGTAATAATGAACCCAGGTTTCATCGACGGTGACAACTCGTCGCAAAAACTCCTTCGGATTTCGCTTAAATTGTTCCAAACACTCCTTCGAAGTTAACAGCCGCATCCGCTTGTTGACAATTTTTTCATAGTCAACTTATCATGCAAAATATATTGATTGCCGTTCCGGTCGACACACCTACGGCCTCTGTTGCTTCGCGCACTTTCGTTCGCCGACCAGCGAGAATCATGTCGTTTTATTTTTTTGACATTATGTAGCTTTTTCTACAAGATGTTAACTTAGCACTTAGTTGTACGTGTTGCCTAAACGTCATGAGGCTTATTATCAATCTTTGGCTCTGATTTGATGTAAAATCTGCTTCTGAGATGGCATTACTGGAGGTCTAAGCTGTAAGTTGTATGTGTTCATAATAATTACATTGGGTTCTTGTCACAAATACACTTAATTGAGATTCAAAGCTAGAAATTAGTTGCGCATCCACTTTTTCTTATCCATATAAATTACATATATACATTTGCTGAATTTCGAAAATGAGAGAGATAAATAATTATATTCCCTATACACTGTCGAATTACAAGCCACATAAATGCACAGTAATTACACACAACGCGGGCCCGGTGATAATTTCCCGTAATTCTCCTAAGTTTTACGTTATTTATAACTTTGAACATAACCTCTATTCAGAAAGCACAACATATAAATAACCCGTCGTATTCAGCATATTCAGTGATGATTTTCTCACACAGAAAATATCACTGATTTTATACACATGCAGACCAATACAAATAATCATCCAGATGCGAGCTTGCTATTCAAGCAAGTTTCTTCTCAGAGATAAAAACTACAGATACAGATCACTCAGCCTCACAAAACTATGCAACCAATAATGTTGAGTGATTCCACCATAGAATGAATGAATCTTGAAATTAGAGGCATTCCGGCCACCACAAGGAGCCAGTGCATAGGCCGTTTAAGTGGGCCCTTATGCACCTCTACAATCCGTAGATCACAAGCCTCGCCCTTTTAGCGAAGTTGTCGCCTTGAGTCCAAGCTTCTTGACGTCCTGAGGGTCCAAAGTAATGGACCCCAGTATAGTCTGTCTATAGTAGCGCAGAGCTTCACAGCGACACAAAACCTGCGCCGAGGTCTCTTCCTCTCTACCCCGCAGCGTTCACACAAGGGATCCTCAGCCACCCCCATTACGTGCAGGTGACGCCTTAACGTGTTATGGCCAGACAACAGTCCCACCAGCAACATTAGGTTGGCTCTATCCAGAGATAGGCAGAAGCGTCCATCCTTATCACTGGGCCCTTCAATCAGTTCCCGTGCCTGGCGGAGATGTCTGGAAATACTTCTCCATTTTTGAGAGTGTTATCTTGCAACCCACGCCTCCATTTTCCTCCTAGCTTTATGCGCGGTCACTCCTAGAGCTGGCTCAGGACGAACGAGCTTGCTGGCTGATAATGTCTTCGCCATAGTGTCCGCCGTCTCATTACCCCTTATCCCAGCGTGCCCCGGTACCCATATTAACGATACCGGATGCCTCGCTGCGAGGCAATCCAGAGCCTCCCTGCATTGCAATACAAGACTCGAAGTAATCTTACAGGCACTTAGTGCTTTCGTTGCAGCCTGGCTGTCGGATAAGATTGTTACTCTTCTCCTAGGCCCACCCTCCTCCAATGTGAGATACACAAGCCAGAATCGCAAAGATTTCCGCCTGGAAAATAGTGGTGTATCCACCGAGAGGCAGAGATAGCCTAGTTCTAGGCCCAGAGACCCCAGCACCTGAGCCCTCTTCGGTGACCGAGCCATCCTTGTACCAGACCTGCCCGCTCACTCCGGAGAGTCCCCGGCTACCGGCGTCCCACTCCTCCCTCGTTGGATACTCCACAATTAGCTTGCGGTTGAAGCGATATTTAGGGGTAATACGATCACCCCTGCTTAGAAGAACTGGGTCCTCCCTTTGCAATTCGACTAAGATGGCAGTATGCCCCTTGACAGGATTCAAGAAAGCCCTGACTCCACAGTCGATGAGCGACTACTCTCACTTCGCCGCGGCTCACCAGATCCAACGGTGGGAGATCCAACAGAGCTTCCATTGCACTCAATGGCGTTGTTCGCACTGCGCTTGTAATACTAATACAGGCCAAACGCTGAATTTTATTGAGTTTGGCCTTAGTTGTCTCAGTTCTAATGCAAGGCCACCAGACCAGGGAGCCGTACAAGAGAGATGGACGTACTATCGTCGTGTAGAGCCAGTATACCACTTTGAGTTTAAGCCCCACCTTACACCGACAACACGTCTACAAGCCCACATCGAATTGCGAGCCTTGCTGAACTTGTATTCAACATGATCTCTCCATTTCAGTTTGCAATCCAGAATAATTCCCAGACATTTCACTGACTGGGACAAAATTAATCTAGTCCCAAAGAAGGTCGGCATGACCAGCCCGTCAGGCCTTCTTCTCCTAGTGAATAGGATCAGCTCGGTCTTTTCAGCATTAACAGAAAGATCGACTTCCCTACACCACGATTCCACAGAGCGCAGAGCGCCCTGCATAATTTCCGACAATGTTCTACAAAAACGCCCCCTAACTACTATGTTTACGTCATCAGCATAGGCTTGCACGTAGACACCCATACTGCTGAGCCTAACGAGGACTTCGTTCACCACGATACACCACCGTAGGGGTGACAGAACTCCACCCTGAGGGCAGCCTCTAGCTACACTCACGCTGCAGCTTACGTCATTCAGCATAGCTGTTGTACCCGACTCTACAGAGTAGGTAGGGCCCAATCTATTAGGATTGATCCAACCCCGTGTCTAACCAAGGCATGTCTGATAGAGTGGGTTGTGGTGCAATTAAATGCACCTTTAATGTCCAAAAAGGCCACGAGTGCCACTTCTCGCTGATCTAGAGTCTTCTCCAGCCTACCGACCAGATTGTGTAAGGCCAGATCAGTCGATTTTCCAGCTTGGTATACAAACTAATTTGCACCTTTCCAGCGGGCCATCCCTTAAGTATCTATCAACTACCCTTTCCAGTGTCTTAAGCACAAAAGATAAAAGGGTAATCGGTCGAAAATCCTTCGGGCCAGTAGATGGACGTTCACAACGATTCTAGTGAGCAAACGTGGAATGACTGTTTGCGCCCTAAAGACTACCTAGTCTGCAAGTTGACATCTTATAGGTTTTTTTAACGTTTCATAGGTTTTTTTACATGATACCCGTGCGGAGGTTCGGCCACGTTTAAGTTCGTTGAACCAATATCTAACTGTGGTCATGGATGACAAAGTATCCCCATAAACAATATCCAACTTTGCTTTTATCTCCTCGCATTTTTTCCCATCAAAAAACAAAAGGCCAATTACCGAACGATACTGCTCTTTTTTTATCTTAGCGAAAATCAAGAAACACGTGTTACTCGAATGGCTGCTAAACCCAAACTAACCTATCAATCAGACCGAAATTTGTTGTGCCGTCGTTTGATACATGGCAGCACATGAACTTCCCTCAGGAACGCCCTGTTTCGTGAAACACGGGTACTTATTGAACCGCCCTCGTATCTGTACAGAATGTTCATTTGAAAACTTCCCACCACGGATTTGTCGAGACCTTTCAAACAAGCTATTACTCGATAGCCCTTGTCATTTAAAATGTTTAAGGGAATGCCTCTGGGGGCCGAGGATGAAAGGGGGTCAGGTAGTTTTTGGTTTAAAAGTTGACCCCCTTGACAAATCTTTTGACGTGTCTCGACGTTTTTTCTTTTAATCAGTGGTTTTCGATAAATCCGTAGTGGGAAGTTTTCAAATGAACACCCTGTATAATTGGGGAAAAATGTGTTTTTGAATAATTTATGCTTAATATTCTGTTGTTAAACTATTATATAATTTTGATAAAATCGTTTTCAATTATGTTTTTAAGTTGACACCAATGATCACCTTTATATACTATTGGCGTATCGTCTACAAAACTTGTTGTTTTGAAGCACAATCGATTGTTAAGGTGGTTTGATGGCACCAAAAGAAAAAAAAATACACGCAGGATGTAGGGACCAAAATCTGAAAGCATGGCCGAAGACGAGCTGCAAAATAAAGACGTTTCATCCTTCGGGGTACGCGTGGCTAGCCGGAGGTGGGTTTTTCTCAAAATTTATATCAAACTGCAAACGGTAGCTCAAAAACTGGATTATCAAAAAATTGTTTTTTGAAATGGTTAAACTGCTCATTTTCTTTGATCAGGGTGATTTTTTCTTGAAAACTTGGTTTGCATTATAGAGAAAACCAAAACTTTTTGAAAAAAAAAAATTATATGATAAAGAAATCATCCATGCTAATCTACTATAAATATGTCATACAATTTCAGAGTTGTACCATTATTTGTTGAAAAGCTAGGATTGTAGAAAAAGATGGATGCCAGAACTTTTTTGCGGTACAAATCTGCTGATATTGCTGATCATTCATCTCTGTGCGCATCATGAAAGAAAATAATTAAAAATACTCCTTTAAACAGACTGTAGACCAATTGGGATGAGCGTCCTTAAGGGGGTTTTGTTAATTTATTCTGCAGCTATTTTCATCCTAAAATGTGTCAAATAGGAGATATTTTTCAATATTTTTCAAAAAATTCTTTTTGGGCCACCATTTTCCTGAAACGAAACTTTCAAGAAACATAATACGAATAGATTTTGTATATTTCCATAGTTGTTACTTGATACCAATTTTTGACAAATATATGGATGCTAAATATTGTCATCTTTAAAATAATTGTCATTTTAGATAAAACGTATGATTTAGTAGGAAAACCCCAGTATAGAGTGTGGAAGATAAAGCACTACGAGTAAAATTGTTGGTTATAAAAGAAACGTATTTTATTAGAAGCTCAATGAGTAATTCCATCGATTACTAATTTTTATTACAATGTAACCTAATAATGAAGAAAGCGTGAGTGTAATTTTAGAGCTAGCGTCACCGTACTTTGTACTACCAAATACATACAACGAGGTTAGAAATTATTCAAGACGTTAGAAGAAGGAAGGCCATATTTGCGGTTTACGGTCAGTACGTGGCTAACACTCTTCTATCGCCTGATGAATCATGCATATGATTAATGGTTTCCTTGTAGGAGCAATGAGGACGTGGTCGGGAATACAGAATAGCTAATATCTGCTGACTTCTAATGTGAAATCAAAAATTTTTAGTTAGGCTAATAAGTAATGAGCACAACATTTTTTATTTTCTAGGAAACCTTAATAGAGTCAAGTGTATTAATGGGGAGTATACAAAGAGCGAGTCTCCATCATCAGTGTTGGGCGGTCCGGTTCTAGTAAAAAATTTGGTTCCCCTGGATTCGTTCCATTGTTGCACCCGTTCCAACGGATCCGCGCGGGGGTATAACGTACCATGTCGACTTTTTAACATTATATTGTAGCTGTAGGTGTTGCCTAAACGTCATGACGCTTGAGCTAACATGGTTTGGCTCTGATGTGATGTACCATCTACTTCAGAGATGGCATTTTTGGTAGGCGAAATGGCAGGGCATAGGTGCTTAGTGAGGATTTCTTGCAATAAGGCATTTTATTTACTGCTTATACTTAAATATAAGGATATGTGTGTAAAGGCTGCTCCACACAGTGCCGCCGGGCAAGCCGCTGGCTAAGCAGTCGTAGACCCGGCGGCATACAAGGCGCCGGGGTGTGCCGACGGGTTGCGCGGCTTGCCGGCGTCACTTCGTTCCTGGCATTCGAGCGGTAGTGTTGTGCAGTTTGTGTGTTTAAACAAATTAAAATGTCGTTTAATTGGGACGACGAAGCTGTGCTGCTCTTAATTGAAAAATTTCATGAAAATGATATATTATGGAATCCCAGAAATGCAGACTACAAGAATAGGAACAAACGAATGGACGCATTGAACATAATTGCAAGTGTATTCGACATTGATAAAGGCGAAGTAGAGAGAAAGCTAAAAAATTTAACCTCTCATTATTTTCGGGAAAAAAAGAAGTTCGAACAGTTGCAAAAATCTGGTGCAGGCATAGATGATGTACAGGAACCAAAGTGGTTTGCTTACAAAGCATTGAACTTTTTGCGAGACAAAAATAAACCACTACCCACAGTAAATAGTGAGAATGATGTAAGTATTCATGTTTCCTATATTTATTGTTTATTTCATCAGTTGTAAATCAATATAAATTGGTTCAGTAGTTCCGATCCTTTGTTCTCAGTAGTTCCTTTGAAGGAACTAATGTTACTTTTTTGTATCAGTTGTTCCTTCAAGAGATCTAAAGGAACTATTGAGACGGCTTACCAATATAATATTAGTATAAATATTAACCCATTTATGCCTAAAGACTTGCAAAAAAGTTTTTTTATTATTTTTTAAAAAACCTTATTAAAAGACGACACTTTGGAGGTATTTTCAATTTATTCTAAAAAAATACATAAACAGTTAGTTTTTTAGGATGTACATAGTACATTAGGAATAAAGGTAGCTAGAAGAATAATAATAAAAAAAACATTGAAAATAGTACAAATATTTTGAAACACATCAATATTGCAAATTTTAAAGAGTATGATATTGAACAAAAAAAACATTTCACGTGAAGACCGACATCACATTTTCTACATCTAGTAGTCGTGCGCTCATGACAGTGTGCACACCTTGTTTGTTTGCCTTGTGGAATGACTAAATGATCTAAGCGATCATACCTCATGTCACCAAACTTTCTTGATTTACCTTGCTGGTACGTATAAGTCTTCTTATTTTGTGTCAAGATAGTTGTAGCTACACTTCTAAATTGTAATTGATCCACGTTATTTCCTCTCTTTTTATAAATATGCCAGGCGTTTGTCAGGGCCATATCTTCTCATTGAGAGATCAACGAGAAATACCATTTTTTTGCCCAGGATTTGTACTCTGTATTGAGCTATATTCTGGTCTGACCTATCCACCCCGCCCATACATTTATTATACAGCTTGACAACCTTTTTCTTTTTGAGAATACCGCTTTACTGAATTTACTGGTTCAATTCCAATCGCTGTAGACCCAAAAGTTACAACATTGTTTTCATTCCAATTTACAAAAATTAAGTTTTTATCTTTTACTTTGGTATAATCAAATACTCCACGTTGTTCCTTATTCATAAGTTTCGAATTTTTCAAAGAAGGCATGGGTATACGATTTTCAGGAATTGTTCCTGTACCACATATGCCTTTTTCAGTCAAGCTTTCAAACAAAGCTGGCGAAGAAAAAAAATTAACAAATACAAAATGAAACCTAAGATTTGCCCATTTGCTTTTTAGCCTATCAGCATAGCTCAATACAACTGATGCGCGAACACCTAAAGATTTGTAAGCCGCGTTCACATACGCCGAAGCACCCTGACAAGGTTCAAACCATAAGATATAACCAAGAGTAGTTGCGCCAACCCAAAATTTGAACCCATAATGTATTGGTTTCCCGTGGATATACTGTTTACAACCATGTCGCCCGTTGTATGGAACCATTGCCTCATAAATACTATGATGCTCTTCTGGTACTGCGTATTCCAAAAAAAATTGATTTAGGTGATTGAAAAGACGCCTTAGTTTAGCAAATTTATCATTTGCAACCAGAGCTTCATTGTTTAGGAAGTGAATGTGAGACATTATAAATTCAAATTTATCGCGAGAAATAGCTTCAGAAACAAGTGAGTAGTGTGAATCACTGGATTTTTCGCAATACATCCTTCTGCGAGATACACTACTGTAGCCACTCAACAATAATATGCCTAGAAAACATTTGATTTCAGATTTGGTAACCATAATATTCCTGTTTTTCTGTTGAGCATACCGATTTATCTCCTCAACTATTATGTTCAAAATTTTGCCATCAAAAAAACAAAAAAATATCTCGGTTGGGGACTGCTCTTGTTCATTTTGATTTTCGTTGTTTATTGGAAACGCATACTCATTTCTTGGCAAATCTTCTTTTACGTAATTATGTTTTCTTCTTTTTCACTTCCTTCCGATTATGACCCCTGATTTCACTGAGTGGTATTTCATCTTCTGAACTCCACATATCCTCGCTTTGATTCCTATTTACTTCGACCTCAGCTTGCATTAAGCTTCCTGGCAAGTTGTTGATATCCAGTCTTTCTTCGTCACCAGAATCCTCGTCGGTTATGTTACCGCATTAGTGGGAGGTAACAAAGTGATAGACTCAGCTTCAATGTCGTCATCTTCTATCCTTGCTAGCGCCTCTTGCAAAGAAAAACCCCTGAAACAAAATAATTACTTATTCAAAAATAATTTACCTAAAACCATTTTATTTTTGTGTTGACTATGAACATATTCGTAGCACCCTTTTGTCCTGATGTTCTAAATATAGTACACCTAACTTTATCATAACCGCACAAACAAAGCATAAATGAAACACATCATGAAATCATAAAATCTAGAAGCCGCAACTTTGCAAAGCGCCATATTCATTCATCTTCGATTTTGCAATATACAAAAACTGATTTCACATACAAAATATTGCACAATATGCAAAATTACTCCGTACTGTACGAGATCCACCCGCAAACTGTCGCCGCAAGCGACTCAATTTAACCAAATCGGACAGATATCTACAGGAACAAACAAGTTTAGGCTTTACTATTCATAGTACATTAGGCATAAATGGGTTAAATACCTCCCATGATAAAAAAATTATATTATTTCCTTCTATTTATAGATGGATTCGCAAAAAAGTCAGCAAGACAATGCAACAGCGACTAGTTCCCGGAAAAGAAGATGCGGTCCTGATGGAGACAGTGATATTGCCGAAGCTCTGCAAGTTTTAAAAAATATGTCAGCTTCGTCATCTGCTCGCGACGATGCCTCGGTATTCGGAGAATACATAGCAAGTAAAATACGAAAAATGGATCCTATGACAACATCTACAGTACAATATCATATTCAAAATATAATTTACCAGGCTGAAATGGGCGTTTACTCAAGACCTTCCAAGGTGGAGGCAGTTCAAGGATATTTTACCACTTCGACACCTGAAAGTGTATGTCCTTCTAATTACACCGATAATTCTGATACTAAGGACAGCCTTTTTTTAGATTTGGAAAATAATTAAAACTCTTTTAGATTTATGATGCTACATTAGGGATTTAATAATTAAAACTATTATTGCAAATTGTGATTGATAGTGAGATTAGTGGGGCTACACAGATTAACAAAATGTTGCCTAGTCAAAGTTATACTTAAAATCTCATTATATAGATTCATATGCTAAATAAATGTTGTTCCCTATCAAAAAATGTTTGATTTATGAAATGTAATTTTGCCGTGGAAGTTGTCCTTGCTCTGAAAGAAAATAGTTCATCAACTCATTTCTGACCATTGAAGGTTGCAAATTTCGATTTATTTCAACATTTGGTGCCGGTATCGTTATCATATTATCGTCAACATCAACGTCATTTCTTCGGATAAAATTGTGCAGGCATACACAAGCCATTAGTACAATTTTCATTTTCTCTGGCTGTAAATTAGCCATTGAATGAAATATTCTGAAGTTTTCCGATAATATGCCAAAAGCATTTTCCACGACTCTCCTTCCCCTGCAAAATCTGTAATTGCATATTATTTTCGGTGAGCCTCGCTCATGTTGTCCAGGAAACGGTTTCATTAAGTTAGGAGAAATCGGAAAAGCATCATCACCGAGGAAATAAAATGGTACATTCATTGTCCGTCCAGGTAAAGGTCTTGGTGTCGGTAGATTTATAGATTCATTTCGCAATGCTTCGTAAAGCGAGCTATTTCTAAAAATACCCCCATTCGAGAATCTTCCTTGACAACCAATATCGACGTACAAAAAATTATAATTAGCATCGATTAATGCCAACAACACAATACTGAAATACGATTTATAATTAAAAGATTCTGAGCCACTATTATTGGCGCGTTGTATACTTTTGTGTTTCCCATCAACAATTGGGAACATTCCATTTCTTGAAAAACAAACGTGACACCGAAAGCCACTCTGTGGTCGGCATCTAGAAGAAAAAAAGGAAATAATAATTAATTTAAAATAAGTTTAAAAAAATAAACATCCTATACTTATATAGTGACATATACGTAACCTGTATAATAACATATACGTTTAGCGTAAGTGCTTGAACGCCTTAATGCAATGCTATACTCAAATTTTATTCAATTCTAGCAATATCACATACATTCAGGCCATATCATAAATAAAAATAAAATAAATAAATAAAAAAAATATTTGGTCAATAGAGGACAAATATACAGGTACATTAGGTTATCGTGTTCTCTAGCTTCCCCTCTAGGATTCCCTGTGAGTGAGCTTCCCTGTGACTATCAAGAGTGAGTCATTAAAAAATATATATTTACCTTGATTTGAAATTTTGCTTCACAGACTTCGGGAATCAGTGAGGAAAGAAGTGGTGGTGAAATTTTAAACAGTTCTCCAAGACTGAAATAACTTTCTCGTGTAGCTAAAAACCGCAACGTTACTGCCAATCTTTCTTTAGCGGGTACAGCCTTTCTCCAGCCAGTATTTTTTTTGCTAATGTACACTTCGATACTATCTAGCAAAAATTCAAAATCTTCATATGTCATTCTCAGAAACCCAAAAAACACGCTTTTGCGTAAACGCTGACACCCCACTCATCTTTTTTATACTCGTCTATCATTACAGTACCGTTCCGCCATTTTCTATTTTGTAAACTTGGGCGCACCCAAAACATTCTCGTCCTTTTGTATTTTTTTCTTATTAAAATAAAAATTACAACTGCTGCGGCTGTGCTGGTGATTTCCTTATTCATTTTAACCAACCAAACCATAAAATGTGCACTTCACTAGCGTTCTACACTCCATTTGTCTTGATATCGTTTTTCCGTAGCAGAAATGCCATGGTGGAACCTTTCACCATGTTCATCACTTACCGCACCTAAATTTTCCGGAAAAAAATCGAGATGAGAATCAAAAAAGTGAATTTTTAGAGACATGGTACAAGCCATTCCTTTATAAGCTTTAATTAGTTCGCTCACAATATCTTTATAATTGTCCGCCTTCACATTGCCTAAAAAATGTGCAGTAACTGATTTGAAAGCATTCCATGCTCGTAATTCAGTTTCATTTAGAGTTTTGTCAAATACATCATCCTTCATGATTTTCTGTATTTATGGACCCACAAATATGCCCTTTTTAATTTGTGCCTCACTAAATCTCGGAAAAGTTTGTTTAAAAGGAAGAAACACTCTTCCATTTCGATCCATAGCTTTCACAAAATTTTTCATCAGTCCCAACTCAATATGCAAAGGTGGAAGCAACACGCTTCTGCGATCAACTAGTGAGTTGATACCTGATGTAGTGGCCACTCCTTCTGTTCATAATGACGATCTCGCGCACGACTGGCCCATTCAAAGAAAACAACAATATTTGGCATATCCCAGTTGCATTCCAAGAAGAAGGGCTATTACCTTTAAATCTGCACATATGGCCCATCCATATTCATTATAACGAATATGCTCTAACAGAGCTCGCATATTTTCGGATGATCCCTTCATATGAACTGCGTGCGCTATATGTACAGATGGATATTTATTACCGTTGTGTACCAATACCCCCTCTAAACTAAGCTTAGAGGAATCAATGATCAGGCGCCAATCATTTAGATCATGTTTCTGTCCTAACGGGTCAAACAAATTGTTGACATCGGAGCAATATATCAACATTCTTTCTTGTAACAGTGTGTATCATTTTCGGCAAAAAGTTATGTTAACATCGCCGTGGAGAAGATTCCATCCTTTTAATCTTGACGCTAAAAGTTCTGACTGGGATTTTGACAGATTTAATTCGCCCTGTGTGATCAAATGCGGCGCTGTTGAACATCCTGGCAGGTCAAACGAAGGATCGGAAATTTTTATGCTTTCTGTACTCACTTTCAGAATCGGTGGATTCGACTTTGTCATCCAAAGACCAAGATTTTGGTGGAACTGGGACAGAAAGTTCATCACTATGCTTAACGGGCCGCAAAGCTGATGGTAAATTAAAATACTTAACAGTATGTTTCGATTTTGGTCCAATACCTTTAGGTAATATTTGTGAGGCAAAAATAGCAATCAGTAGTATGGTCTCTCGGTTCTGTCCAAACCATTGGTACCGCAATGGGCATTTTACGATTGTCGCTTCTTAACCAATCTATTAACAACGTTACACAAGTCTTACAACATATATGAGAGGCCCATAGTTTATCTTGGTCGCCAACTTTAATTCCAAAATAAAGTTCGTATGCTTTCAACATAAGGAGAGTAAAAGTATGTTTTTGGGATTTAAAAGTTAGCTCTCCGCGCACATAACAAAAACTGTTCACACTATTTACATAATTTCTAGGCATTGTCCATAAAGCTAGTCTCGATCACAATAAACTAAAAACAACACACCGTTTTAACAAAAAATAACAGTACTCAGAACATCCTCAGTACTCTTCAACACAGAAAACGTAACTGACTCGACTGCTATTAGTCTACTAATACACGCAATATGCTCTCTAAACATAGAACTCGCATATAATAAACAGGAATAGACAGGTCTTAACATTATATATATGCGTCATCGCATAAACGCCGAGAAATGCAGAAATATGAGATGTTACGGATTGTAATTCATAAAAGTAGATGTTACCGAATATCTGTGGGTGATAGAAAACTTCTGTTTTTAGATTTGATTTAAGGGTCTCAAAATACATAAGATACACCCAAAAATTGTCATGTCATAAATCCTGTGTTTATCAGTGCAATCTATGGTTATGATAATTCCCTGGTTTCTTGTCTCAAATACGCTTGCTTGAGATTTGTTTTATTCTGGATAGTACATATGCAAATTTACTGGATTTCAAAAATGAGAGAGAGAGATAAATAAAGAATCCCTGGTTGGTGAAGTATATTACAACTAACATGTTAGAAAATAGGCTAGAGACAAGAATATTTATTGCGTTTTACATTTTTTTTATAGGCCAACTGAGGTGGGACCAATTTGAACTGGTACTCATTATTGTCAGATATACGATAGATTGGTGATTCATTTAAATACTGAAAGCTGAATGCATTATGCAGTATTGGATCGTATCGTTTTACGGAATCTCGAATTGTTGTTGGTGCAGCATCAACTGTTTTATGACCATTATATAACTCAAAAAAATAGTATGGCGGTTACTCTTTGTTCTATATGAAACAATCTGTATTGCGTTTACAGTCCTAACTAAGTGATTATGACTTGAATGTTCATGTAAGTTCACAGTGAACATGTCGGATCGCATGGTTTACCAGACCGATCTGCGCACTTCGGTCCTTGGCAGAAAGAACGCAGGATTCGTTACGTAAACAACATACATATTTCACACATCAAAGCTTTTCCGGCACATTTATAGATGAGACACGCGGTCGGTCGAGATGATGCGACGCAACGGCGAATTTCATACTCCGAACACTGCCATGTGTCTGAAAGCATCGCCGGCAGGGATGTTATAGTATCGTGGCTGGTACTTATGACGTCTTTGACTAACGTGTTCCAGCAGCGTTGCCAGATGGTCTATACTGAGGAGAGAAGAAACTGGCGTTAATGTCTGTCTGACTTGACTCATTTTGTTTTTTTGTTATACATGTTTGTAGCTAGCTCAAAGGACCGATTATAATTCTTTCTGACCAGATGACAGCGTTACGTGGGAAGTGCAAAGTCAGCCTACCTCCCAATTACCCAAAAAACCTAATGTTTTTTCGAGCAGATGCGAATATGCTTCCTGAACTATACAGGATCCCACAATCCATGCACTAACCATCAATGAACCGTGCAAACCAATTGGAAATTCACCCGTCCAAACGAGCAATCCGCAATGCGTCCATCATATGTCATTAAAAACCCCGTATAATTAGCCGGCAAACGTAACGTTTACCATTTATACACGTTCCGGGCATCGGCTTGTTAAATTGCATTTTGATTAAATTCCAACGTTAATTAGAGGCGGTTGCACTAGAGAGTAGTTTTTTCGCACGTCCATCCAACCGTTCAAACGCAAATTCAGTTTGATTGGTAGCTGTCGTGTATTGATAATTTCAACGTGATTTAGGAGGTGGGTTAAATGTGTTATGTATAAACAGTATCAAAAAAAAAAATAGAATACCTAGTATAAGTGAAGTCAATTTATAGTCCCGCTAGTTAATACAGATTCTCTGTAACTAATAATCTGTGTATTCTATCTTTTCCTCAACTTGCACCAAGGGTACGTCAACAAAATTGTTTAACTGTGTGTTCTGATTTCTTTGTTACTGAGTATATGTACAAGTTGCAAAACATATATGCAGTATGTAACCACGAACATTACACAACCGGAGCATCATCGGGAAAGCTCAATTTTACTGAATTATCGCTCTATCACGATTTTTAGTAATATATACGGCAGCTCGAGCCATGTTTTGGTGGTAACAAAGTACAAACATGCAGGAAATTCGGAGTAAACTTTTTGCTATCATATCTCATGTCTCCATACCAATCAGGTTTTTAATGTGGACTTGAATTTGCCACAAAGTCTAAAGAGCGTCACAACATTTTGAGAGCCGGCTCAGAAGCTATGCACCTAGTTTTAAATTGGTAGCCTCATTGAGGAGATGACGATGATTTCTGCACTGTAACGAAAACACTGTTCAAAGTCTAATTTATTACTGCTCCTCTAATTTATAACACTTGCAACTAATTTATAACTATGTCGACTAGGCATCTTAATTCGGTCTCGACTATGACTAACTGCTTCCGCCATCTGGCCAGGTATATATCCAGCTTTTGACGCGTCGCGAGATGTTCTAGCGTTTTCCAGGCAGTCGTGAATTTTCAAGGCAGTCGGTCAAGGTCGCTGCTATACGACGCGTTACAATGTCATAACGTGTACACTGTTATGTGCATACATGTTTGTAATGTTATCTGTTATATTAGCAAACCTTATGATGTGAGCACCAGAATCGTATGAGAGCATCAATTTGACCATGGAGGTGTTGTTGAGTACGTTCAGCTGACGTAAACCGGTCCAGTGGTGCGACAGTTTTATGATGTATAGCAGTAGAAATGCAATAGCTTTGATGGTTTACCGTCAGATTCGGTAGTTTGTCGATCAAATGTTGCAAATTGTCAACGCTATTCCACGGCTAGTGCTATTCAGCTGAAAATCACTTCACCTGTTTAAGTTAGCTGAACTCGCACGATGAATCTCAGTGGACAGACCATGCGTTAGGTAAGTTGGTTTTGCAAGTGAAGTGGGATAGTCCAAAGAGAGATGAGGTTGTCAAATCAGCGTATGTCTGACTCACTTTTGAGTTCAAAAGGAACAGCTGAGCTTACCGTGATAAAAACCGGCAAATGAGCTACACTCAAGACTAAGCTTTTTGCTAAGGTCTGTGATCATAATTTGAATTTAGTGGACTTTGCACATAAACAAACTAACTTTACCCAAAAGCTGCAAATGAGAACAAACCTCACTCAACTGAGGTTGGTCTATTGGTAATGCAGTATGGTGGAGATTGATAAGAAAAGCGTGCACTATACTGAGAAAACTGAAATGAGGTGAGCGGATCTGAAGTTGTGTGTAAAACGCTACAACTTCAGATCGGAAGCCATCTGTTTGTGTTTATTTATCCATATCTCGGTGTTGCTTCTCTTCGGTCTCTGAAATTTCCTCCGACAACATTTATCTAGTTATGCTTATCTGATATATTCATTATGCCTTAATTAGCTTGAATTACTTTCCATATCAGGTGTTTCCTACAAAATAGGCGTTTACGTTAGACATCTGTCCCTGTTTCGCCTTTCGGCTGGCCATCAAAGTCTTATTAGCTTATTCCACGTCGTTCCCAACTTTGGACAAGTCACGTCGGCAAAGTTGCTACACGACCTCCAGCCTATCTATTCTCATGTCCACCGATACGTGCCGCAGATTGAATCGTCCAATACAGATAATTGAATTGGGTCTTTTTTGTTTTATACTGCCTTTCGGGTAATTAAACGTCAACGGTTGGCGATGCAGGTGCACGTAGCGCTGAAATAAAGGTTGCAGACAGTATTGTGCATGCCGGGTAGGAAAGTTTTGCGGCTTGTACAAACCGACGTAATTGACTTAAAGTCAGTTTTATTATTGAAATCTTGAAAAGATTCGAATCTCACAGATGTCGCACCTATATGCACGTATGTATGCCCATATAGACAGCGCCATCTGTGAGACACTAATTCAAAGTATATACAGTAAATAGATAAACAGGTGTGGCAAATCTACATAGATGATGCTACGGTATCTCGGATAATTTTTTGGACGCACGAATATAGCATTAGGTTGGCCACTTCCAGTAGAATAAATGGTTTTATAGGCGTTCAAGGTAGGATTTAATATTTGAAGTTTCTGTAGGCTCTAACATCACAAACCGTCGTCGTAGCCAGAAAGATTTTTCTTTGCTGGCCGTATCTATTTAAAATTTTGATAACAATGACCCCACACAAAACATATGGAAAATGGCGATTTGTCTAAAAAATGAGTATGATATATTTTGTGCTTTTTTGAACAAATGTTCTCGTAGTTCCAAAGCCATCCTGTAATTGGTTTCTGAGAAATAGGGGGAGGGAGTATGCCCGATTTACAAAAATGATTAATGTGCTGATTGTAGTTCTCAGACCTAATACTCTGAGAGTATTTTATTTAAAAGCCTTTTAGAAGGGTTGTTGGGTTGTTAGATTAATTTTAGTTTTTTTTTGTATCGGTCTACCTCCCGTATATCGAACGGTTTGGGTCAACTTTTTTGGAGGATAACGAACTTGCCTAGAGTTCGCGTACCACATTTACTTCTGCATAATGCCCATTAATCATTGCATAAACCCTTCTTATTTTCAAAAAGTTTTTGATACGAAATCCATAGTCTTTATTGGCTTCGTAAAACATGAGTACGAGTAAATTCTATGTGTGGATACCTTCTACCTCATCTGACCCTAGATCGACGTTTGGCGTCGTTGCGAACAGCTGTAGTGCTAATGCAGCATTAGCACCTCCCATACAAATCGTGGATAAAAGAGGTCTACCAGATTCGGTGCATGCTAGTTTTCTCCCGGAAATTAAAAATCGATTGTACACATTCACAATATTCTGCAAATGGTAAACTTCGTCCCCCTATTTCTGCAAGAGTAGTCATAAGATTACTTTGGTTCCATGACAACTTCTATTCAGGAAGGCAAGAAAAGTATCATACTGAATTTTTAGGCAAATCGACAGGGACTCATTTCCCGTATGTTTTGTCGAGGTCCTTTAGGCTGTTAGATATTATTAAACAATGCAAAATGATATAATGTGTTTACGTTCTCGAGTCAGCGAATAAACTGGGTATAGTATTGCCCTAAAACCAAACTGCTCCATTCATATCGGTTGAGTAAGCCGTTACATTATACAGGGTGTTAATTAAGCATGTACCGTAAATTTAACAAACGATACTTCGAGTAATTTTAAAACAAAAAGTTGATTCAAACTTAGGTCCGCAAATTCTTCGTTCTCAAGAAACAGGGTGTTGGAGTTAAGAAAAAAATGTTTTTTCGTAAATATCTTAGATAGCCTTTACCTAGTTTTCCTATATTCCTTGTGTGGTCCAGGGATATGCAATTGACTGGACTTTTTTTCTCGAAAAATAGACAAGACACAAAAAAAATCATGAGAAAAAAAAGTTGTATTTCTATTTGCTTATCCAAAGAACATAATAAAAATTCCATAAAAGTGATTGGCGTATATTATTTTGTCATAAATATTCGTTCAGATCCCGCTCGAGCGCCCCTGGACTTGATAGATTTAATCAAGCTAGAGCTAAATTAGCCTTTTAATGTCATAAATCAGACCACTAAATTACAACAAAATTAGGTAAAGGTTATTTAAGATATTTACGAAAAACCATTTTTTTTTAACTTTAACACCTAGTATCTTGAGAACGACGAACTTGAGGATCTATGTTTATATGAACTTTTTTACTTAAACTTACTCAAAGAATCGTCTGTTAATTTATCTTACATCCTTAATTAACACCCTGTATAAGTCCGTAACTACCTACTATTAAAACATATTAAAATTCTAATCTACAGCTGCCACAGCAAAAGCGTGTAAAGAAGCCTAAACGATACACACAGATAACATCATACTTACTATTAGGAAGCGCACGTTTTGTAACATCCTTTCCGTATTTACATCCTGATGGTAGTCGGGACGAACGAAGAAATGCAAATAGAAATATAATGAATACCTGAGCGCAACATACAACATTGTGCAAGCACATTGCTATGGCAGGCGAAAAAATATGGATTGACCATAAACGACTCAGTCACGTCTGGTGCATTTCTTCGCCTTCAATGTATTTTTATTGTTTGGAAGAAATACATTGTAGAAACGGCAGGTAAACCGTATCCTACCGGTGCGAATATTATAAAAATACAAGGTGAATTCGTAATAGAGAAAGATTACACCTCATAGTGTCAATAACTAGACAAAAAAAAAGAATTATAAGAAACAGTATGATCAAAAATATTACAGTTATTCTGTAATATCGGCAAATATAACTTCAAAAATATGTATATTAGTATTTGTCAAAATATGTTGTATTAATTTCTGATGTCCTAACCTTCAGCCTCCTATATCACCACCTTTGTTCCCATGTAGAAAGTGGGACAAAAGACAAAATTTTGGATTGTTCAGCTTTGAATTTCAAATGCATACTGTTTTAAAAAGGTTTTTAGGTATCTACGATCTCCACAAAATCCGGTTTCTTGGGCGTCGCAAACGTCCAAATGAGAAAAAATGGAAAGATGATCATATAGAGAAATAATATTTTATTATAATACGATTATTTTTCCCTTTTCCAGAACGAGTTTTATTTTAACTTCCTTCCTTCTTTTCACTTACTCTTGCGATAATTTTTAGCATGCATTATTATTAGCTGAACTGGGAACTCCATGGAATACTTTTTTTTATAGATACTACAACCACCACGAAAACCTAAGTCCTAAACACCCATGGGTACCGTAGAGCTATAGGGGGATAGAGGGGAAACGGTGAGGGACACGCCCCCCGCCACACGGTCGCGAAAATACTTTTTTACTACTTTGAGACGTAGCGGCGATTTTCAAAAACAAACCTGTTTGTAGCGACTTTTTCGACTTAGATTAGGACAATTTATTTCTAATTATTTAACGATTTAGATATTAATTGAAATTATCGTAATAAGTACATACATTTATTTATATTCAAATTATGTTTGCCGGTATGCCGGTTGTCATGTCTGCTTTATCGGCTCAGCTGGGATTACCACGATACCACGTAATCGTATTAGCTGTGCTCTGGTACTTCCCAGAAACCTCTTGGTTGGGATGGGATTCGAACCCGCGCAGCGCACGGCGACTGATTAGTAGATCCATAGCGTCTACCACTATGCTACCGCTGCTGCCTAATATTTGCGTATATTGCTAAAGAAGGGTCATCGATCAGTAAGAGTTCACTATTCACAAGTTGTCCTTCGTGTTGTTTTTTGAATAGATATTTTTCGCAACTCATATGTGTGTTTTTGATCGCTTTCTTAATCATATATCGAGTCCTGTTCCTGTAGGTGTTCTCCCTAACTTGTACAGTTTGCTGTTTAGCATCAAAATACGTAAATTTTGACTAGTTTTTAACATTCCGTATCAGTACGCGATGTAGCCAAAACCTTGCGTTCGGCGCTTGGGTTATTACTGGCTTGCAAAAAAAACACATGGATCTATGAACGGACCGGCCTAGGTTTGACGATTCGTTCATAGATGGCTCAACATTCTGCCAAGGATCTGCGCGTTTCGTTCATGGCTCTGTTTGTACCGCTGCGGTGTTGCCAAACTGACATAAAATATTTAGAAAACGGTACATTTATACTGAGCTGAATGGAGTACGGTTTTTCACGGTTTTTGCGGTTACGTCTAAAAGTTATATAAAATTATCCTAATGTCAGATGCCTGGCAAACATGTCAAATACACCAACGATTGATCAAATAAGCGATTTGAAGTTGGAAAAAATTTGAATTTCAATCTGACGTCCCTTTTATGTTACTGAAGTTAGTAGACTAATATTTCACATATGGCACTGAAAGTTAAATGGCTATGTGATTTACAGGTTTTGAGAATAACTTCTGTTTACATGACGCGGCGAGCACTCGCGAAATGTATGATTTTTAACGTTAGTGAATAAAAAATATATTGCGTGGGTTGCAAACCGGTGAAAAGTATACCCATGATGAATAAATGTCCAAACAAATTAAATATAACCGAACACTGATTTCAAGACAAGGGATGGACAATGAATTGATCCAGTCTATCTGACAGCACTGCATTTACCTCAGATAAAATAAGAACAGCACCTGCTTAGACACCCTCAGCTGTTTTGCGGACGCTATCGTCTGTCTTCTCTTGGTATAACCATAAGAGAGAAGACAGTTAGACAAAGTAAATAACATTAGAGATGGATATGATGTAATTCCTAATACATGGCATTCACATTTTGTCTGAAATAAATGCGTTGCTGTCAGAAAAATACTTTTTGACCATCACTTGTGTTGAACGCACGTTTACTTTTGTTTGGACATTTATTCACGATGGGAATATTTACCATCCATTTACTACCTTCGAAATATATTTTTCATTCAGTAAAGTTATAAATCACACTTTTTGCGAGAGAATCTATTCTCAGAACCTGTAAGTTACTCAACTCTTAAAGCTCTACGCCAAATAATACACGACGTAGTTTTGTAATAAAAGAAGTACTTCAGCTTGCAATCCAAAAGCTTTCTAGCCTCAAATAACTTATTCGACTAATCGTCGGTCTATTTTACATGCTCTCGAGTTATCGAATTAGCCTGGCCTTAAGACGATATGTTTATTTATTTCGTATGACTTTTTGATGTTGCCATAAAAACCATTAAAAGAACGCCATTCTGCTTGGTATAAATGTAGCATTTTATAAACATTTTATGACAGGTTGGCAACACCGCCTCGGCACGGTCCGCACACAGATCCGTGTCTTCATTTGTAAACCAGTAATAGTCCAAGAGCCGACCTGAAAGTTTTGGTTACATCGCGTACTGATATGAAATGTAAAAAACTAGCCAGCAAACTTGCCGAGTCAGTTGTGACTAGTTTTTATTGTATCATGTCAGTCTGCGATGATGTAACAAAAAACTTACGATACCAATTAAAAAATATATCATCGGTAATTATGTATTTTAAGCGTTATTAAACAATGATAGTTGTACATTCGACCTGTTTATGACTGTTTTTGATTTAATTTTTCTCAGCGAAAGAAACCAAAGAGTCTCTTTAACTACTTTAAGTTATGATATTTTAAAAATGTAAGATGAACTTTTTCTGAGTTCAGATTCGTAATTAGAACACAAAACTCTTCGGATACACAACTCTAGTTTCTGGTTCTTAAAAATATCAGGCTATGCTGTTTCGAATGCAGAATGACTTTAAGTGCTTCATTTGGATTTTGGTAAAAACTAAGCATTGCTGCCGATTGTAGCTGATACGCCCCTGCGAAGGGTCTGAGTAACACATCTTACGTCATCTCAAATAATGGATGAATGATGTTGTATTACGGAACATTGTGTTTGAACATGACGGTGTGTAAATATGTGTGCGGCTTATTTGGTCATGTATGTAGTAATGTAATTAAACAAATAATGAATTTTAAATACGAATTCAAATACGGTGAAGGACGCTGGTTTCTATTATTAGCAGCGATATCTGACATATCGTTTTGAGAAATATAATCGAAACCTCTATGAGACTCATTATGCATCCAGTGCGTGATTTCAGTAAATGCATAAAACCATATAAAGCAGAGTTACTAATATTGGGTTGCTGGCTTATTATCATGCATAACAACAGTCTTTCAGCTAATCCTTATTGGCCGTATAAAGTCTATCAATGACTAACGTTCTGAAAGGTTAATGACAGAACGTACAAATCACTGCATCCCAATTAATTTATACGTTGATGTTTACCGCATGCCAACATCAAGAATCACGCATGCTTTCAATAAACATTTTTCACTTAATTTATTCAATTTGTATAATCAGATTACATCATGGTGACCGGCATGATTTGATATGTAGATTTTGTGGGTATGATAAGACGATTAGGGGCACCATTTTGTACACGTATGAACGTGAATATATGAATGATTTTGGCGATGCATGTTGCACAACTTGCAATTAGCGGGATATTGGCATCCGGTTCGTTAGATCTTTTAATGACAGTTGGTTGCATATTAGTATTTATTTATACTAAATTTAATAGTTGCTATAAAAATGTACGGTCATTATTACTGATTTATAGTGTCAGAAGTATTATTGCAAACCATGCGCTAGTAGTCTGAAGACCAGGTTTTGGTCAGAACCGGCTGTGACAGCAGAAACTGACCAGGCGGAAAAATTTGGCATTACGGATATAGTGGCTGGGAATGGCTCAGTGTTTTACTCAATCTTTCCTTGGAGACATTTGTTTCGCTGACCCGGACACGTCAATAGCCGAAATTATCCACTTTGGGATGGAGGAATACATCCCTCGTACCTAAACCAGGGACCAACGGCTGGCTCAACAAAGCATACGATGCTGCTCGTCAGCAAAAGATCAAGGCACACAGAACCTTCTTACAAAACCCGACTGTAGATAGCAGACAAGCCGACGTCGAGTCCAGAAACAAATAACTATAACGAAGCGGTCCGCAATGCGAAAAACCAGCACGGTGTGAAAATTGGGCACACGGTAATCTTGCATCCAAATGGCGGTCTTTCTGGACTCATACCAAGCAGATTGAACGAAACTTCTCAAAGAGTAGCCTTACTTTCCAGGATGGAACGATTCTAACCGATTGAAAGGCTAAGTTGGAAGTGCTCGCCAAGATCTTTGCTGCCAACTCCATCGGACCTCCTAGCTTGCATTACGTAACTGTGGAGTAAGCTCATCCAGTCTTATGGTGAAGCTGATGTCGTTGCTCTTGATATCAAAAAAGAATTCCATTAGCTGTAGAATGCTGACTTCTCATGCAAACTTCCATCTTCTGGCCTTCCAGAGAAGCTTTGCAGACGGATTTGTCTCTCCATCCCACAATGTCAACGCGGGGATCCCTCTTGGCTGAGACATTGTTCCTCTTACATATCAACGACCTCCGTTCCTGTACGATCAATTCGATCTACAGCTCTGCTGATCGTAGCATTCTTCATGCAGGGGTTCAATGTGACAAGCCGGTCTTTGCCCGTGAGCTGGAGAAGAGAAGACCAGCAGCTACTTCCTTTCTAACGAGATACCACGAGGTTATCACTGCTTGGAGACGCAACAATCTGGTACAGTTGAATGCTTCAAAAAAACCGTACTGTACCTTGACTAACAAGAAGCGCCCTATCGCTTATCCGGTTTATACGGATAGCAGGGTTCTACCAAAGAGTCAGCTGGGCGAAGGTCAGATCACCGATAACTCGATTTGGCACGCATCGTCAATAGCAGCTGCTGAGGAAAAGCGAGGCAGTTTGCTTAGTGCTAAGACGTACTTTTCTCCACATGACATAGTTACTATGTACAAAGCTCAGATAAGACCTAGCCTCGAGTACTGCTCAAATGTTTGGGGTGCTGCTATCTCGAATACATTATCAATTCTTGAGGCTGTTCAGAGGAGGGATGCCCAACTGATGATTCTTCTCTAACGGACAATCTCGGGACACTTTTGCAGCGATCTAGCTTTCTTCTACCGTTACCCCAACGGCCTTTGCTCCTCACAGTTCTCCTCCATGATGCCGCCACGCGATGTGCCTCCCAGACAGACTTGCCTGACTTTGGCCTCCCATCCTAACAATAACGAACTGCTGTTTTGTTCCTAGGGTATCGAGATTGTAGACCAATCTACCCAAGGAGGATTTTCCCAGTTCTACTAACCTTAGGCAGTTGAACAATCGGATTAACACACTTTCTTTAAGCGCCTTGCGAGGCTGCTTCGGTATAAAAAAAAACATGACCGGTTTATAAACGTTATTCACTGCTCCGCGTTTTGTCTTGCAGAAAATAAGTTACGTCTTGAAGCTTTGGGATCTTACTCACCATGTGATTAGCGACACTCAGCTGCTGCAGACACATAGTTTTCGACATTTGTGGAGTAAACACAAGCAACCTGTAAGATATTTGCCTGACTACGCCCTGCTCGGAGATTTTCACAGCTTTCCTTTGAGATATATTGGCTTTGCGAACTTCGATGCGTCAGCTGCCCGTTTGAGTATTCACTAATGACAAAGTTGTCCATGCTAGGATGGCGGAGTGCATCTTTACATATTGAAAGTATCCAAACCAGTCTGCAACAGCTGATTTAGCAAGTCTGGCGGCGCTGCTCTTTGGCTGAAAGTTAAGCCACTACACAACGCCTTCCACTATTGAGAACAGCCAAGCTGATATCGAGTCCAGAAACACATACAGGGTGTTCGAAAAGTCGATACCATCCTTTCAAGGGGGTAGAAAAATGCCTAAATCAAACGATGAACAATCACTTGTTCAATAATGAAAATCAACTCCTTTGTCTCTTATTTTTCCCTATGCAAATAGTTTGTGAGTTATCGATCTAATATTTTGGGTTATTGAGGTAGCATATGGTTATATCGCTTCATATGACATACCTAAGAAAGAGCAGAAGTGGAGAAAGTTTCTTTGATGATTTCAAACTACAGAGACATTGACGGGTGGTCTATCGGTTTGTCAATAGGTCTGCTAGATATGCTTGCCAGGCCTAGTGCTATTCTCTAGTCTGGTACCAAAGTGGAAGAGTAGCAAAACATATTGCACGCCACTGGTGACGTGGCATGTTTTTGAAGTCACCGAGATCCGCGCGCACTGATATAAAGACACGCCGGGTTAACAGTGTCGTACAATTTCGGTACAAGCATAAAACAGTCGGTCCTGTGATATTTCGGTATTTAGACCTTGCGTTCACGTTAGTTTTAGCATTGTGCAAGAGAATATAACCCTGTACATAAGTCATATTTATTTCAGGCACATTATTCATTATTACACCAAATAGTTACATTCGGTAGCAGTCATCCAGGATGTTTTGCTTAGATTTCATTGCCAACTTGATTTGTTTTCTATCGGCAAACACATTATATTCTACGTATGACCGATTCTTATGCAACAAAACAGTGTAATAAAGTGTAATTTGTTATTTTATAGATCTTTAAATTGAATTATTTACAGTAGGAAACAAAACATTGAGATCACGGTGAAAAAGTGTGAATGTTTCACAGAATGATAAAATATTTAGATTGAAGCGAAGCCAACGGAGCTAAATCTAGATTGTGTCTGTTAGGTGAAGAAATGCATAATATATACAGGGTTATCCAAATTAAGTGTCCACCATTGGTAACTTTGTTATTAGTAAAAATACAAAGTTGTTTAAATTAGCAAACTAGTAGCATTTTTAACGCTGGTAAAAATGAGAAATAAAAAAAAAACAATTGAGAGTCGTTATTTTGATTTTTTTCAGTAAAATAACATTTTTTTAAATGGAAACCCCTGTATATTATATTTTTTTCTGTTAAAGCATCAAATTGTAAACAAAAAAGTTCATAATGACTTTTCCGCTAAAGTCAAAAATAAAGTCAAAATAACGATAAATATTTTTAATTATTTGCAGTATTATAATATTAAGACGGCTATGAAAACAACATGGCGTTCGCGATTTGACAGCATTAAGATAAGCGACAAATTGTTAAACTTAACATACTCGCAACTAGAAGGCTTTGGAAAACAATGATAAAATCAAATAATGTCAAACATTAGTGTAAATACTTGTTTATAAGCTTTATTGTGTCATTAATTTAAAGAAAAATGTTCTCCCATGAAGAAAAGTGTGATATGTTAGAATGCTATTTAGTGTGCAGAAAATCCTCCTTGAGAGCAAGAGAATACTACAGTGAATTATATCCCGCTCGCATTCAACCGTATGAACGATATTTTCTGAGACTTTATCGAAAATTTAGGGGCAACGAAAATGTTTTTGCTAAAACAAGGGCAAAAAAAGAATTCATAATAAGCGAGGCCACGGAAATTGCAGTTATTGGATATTTTGAAGCTTATCGTGAGAATTCAATAGCAGATATTCTCAAGGACTCTAATTTCAGTTATGGTACTGTTCAAAGGATTTTAAAAAAATACAAATTTATTCCGTATAAGTACCGACCAGTTCAAACGCTTTTGGCAGGGGATCCAGAGAGAAGACTTGTTTTTTGCCATTGGTATCTTAGCTTCTGTCGCCAAAATGTAAATAACTTTCGTTACCTTTTATGGACAGATGAATAAAATTTTTCAAATTCTGGAATGTTTAATAGAAAAAACCACCATTATTGGTCAAGAGAAAATCTTTTGTTAGTACATCCAAGAGGCCCACAAGTCCGTTTCAGTTTCAACGTTTGGTGCGGTATAATTGGTTCAAAAATTGTTGGCCCGTTCTTTTATGAGGGAACCCTAACTGGTGAAAGATATGTGGAATTTATGTCAGAAATTCTGACTAATTTCTTAGACGAATTGGATCTTATAAGTAGACATCATCTGCATTTTCAGCAAGATGGCGCACCTGCCCACAACTCCAGAGGTACTTATCATTTTCTAAGTACTACTTTTAATGATCAGTGGATAGGAACAAATGGCCCAATACAGTGGCCTCCCAGATCACCAGATCTAAACCCACTTGATTACTTCTTGTGGGGTTACTTAAAGAACCAAATTTACAAGCGAAGGTACGATAACCTTGACGCGTTAAAGACTGCAGTTAGGGAAAAGATAACCCAGATAGATGGTAGGACCATACTTAAGACAGTTCGAGCAGTTGAAAAACGTGCCCAAAAATGTATTGAAGAACAAGGTGGTGTTTTCGAGCATCTTCTTTAAAAAAAATTGTTATTGTATTTTGTAATATTATAAGTTGATGTTGAAAATAAAGTTTGTCGATACAATTTAATTGTTTCAGATTGGAGGCCATAACTTCAACAATTTGTAACCTAGGAGAAAAGTTATTGTAAGCTTTTTTGTTTAAAATTTGATGCTTTAACAGAAAAAAATATAATATACAGGGGTTTCCATTTAAAAAAATGTTATTTTACTGAAAAAAATCAAAATAACGACTCTCAATTGTTTTTTTTTATTTCTCATTTTTACCAGCGTTAAAAATGCTACTAGTTTGCTAATTCAAACAACTTTGTATTTTCACTAATAACAAAGTTACTAATGGTGGACACTTAATTTGGATAACCCTGTATATAAGCTATACATTCATGAAATATATAACAGAGTAGGTTGTTGCTTTTGATAAGCAAATGGCTATTTTCTACAGTTGGTTTGAAACACACACATTATACGTTCGAAATTGATTTGTCGCTCTAGAGCAGAATCAATAGGCGCAACTGAGACTCCATGAATCGACAGATGCACATGAACATTTTACACTGCTGTCACTATATATAGACGCGAATTTTTGGATACTCTCAGACTTCTCTTGCCAACCACACGGATTCGGATAGGATATTTCATAATAGTCTAAAATCCAAATTAGAAACGACCTAGATGATCCCACTAACACAGTAATTGTTTTAAGGCTACGTCTTATTGTAAGTTTTGTCGGACATACAAAACGTACGACTAAACGTACGTTTTGTCCAGTGTATACACATTAGACACTACGTGTTTTCCCTTCCGCTTTCTACAGTTCCTATCTAGACTCTTGAGTTGTTGCAACAACTGAGAAGCGGACCTGATGACTGGCGCAATTATTTGCGAATGGACACCTCAGCCTATCATCAATTGCTAGAGTTAGTAACAGAGATTTCTGATGCCCTCACTTTTTCATCTTTTTTGTAAACTGATCTCAACGAGTTTATTTTTTTGTCTCTGTATTTGCCATCGAGTCTATTTCTTTGTGTTTTTTATAAGATCCTCATACGCGACATGTTTTTCATTACGGTCACTATAGTCTGTATTTTTCACTTGCCACAAACACGGAAAACTTTTATACATTTCTACGAGTTTCCCGAGAAAATCGTGGGTGCCTTGCCGTAAGTCTGACATTATTAGGTTTTTTGGAGAAAAAGGAAGGCAACTGAAGTGGAGCTACTCGTGAACTCAGTCACGATCGGACAGCTTGCCTAAACATGAACCTACACGTTTCATTTTGTCCTACCAGATCTCGCAAAATGATGCTTTTGCCATCAGTTTTTCAATCTGACCTTGGATTCCATTTCGATTCGAGAATACGTACGTGTTGCTGTTTACACGCCACGTTTTATTGGATAGGATTTGTCCTGTCCCACAAAACGTACAATAAGACGTAGCGTGTAAACCCGCCTTCACCGACCTTCGGTTTTATATATGTATAATTTTCTGTGGGTACAAATTTTTAACTCATGATTATTTTCATAGTCAAATCGTTGTGATAAATAATTGTTACACAGTGTTTTTTTGTGATCAGGAGGATTTCGTAACTGATTTTAATGATGAATTGTTCACTGGAGTTAGCCTTTCGTAAAGGACAGAAGTGCAATGAGGTTGTTGGTTACCATAGCTCATGTTATAAAAAGTTACTGCTTTGTGAAATAGGTACAATGAAGAATTTAGAATCTTTTTTACATAAAATATCATGATAATATAAAATGCTACTTAGAAAGTCTCGCTATTTTCAGTATTTCTGATAGACAAAAGAAGCAGATTTTTTCCACACTCGTTTTTATTTTAATTTTACTCACCAACCCAGTCGCGGTATATTTTTTGAAATTTGCAATAAAAAGCTACCTAACATGCGTGAGAGTCGTATGTAATTATTTTTTTTCTGATTGAAATATGTCTAATATATCGGGAGAATTATCGGGGTTGGAACTGCATAAATATAATTCCGCTAAAAAATTGAGGTACACCTTCGCCCACCTCATACAACCTCCCCGGTCCTTAATCTTTTACTCCTCAAAAGATTTTCAAAAATGATCAGGGGTCTCTGAGATGCTAAAAATACAATCAAGGCAGGCAGACCGACGGAAATGAACGACTGACTGCATGAAACTTGACTACCTAGTTTTTGAAATATTTGATGTAAAACTGAGTACAACAATATTCCCTTGTTGCTAAGCTTGTTGTGCGTCCAACGAATAGCTAGGCTCCGAATATCGACCATCTTGTAGATTCTATGATCTGCATGAAAAATGTGGCTGCTATGCTACCAACATGCCAGCAAGTAGAGCAAAACAACGAACTTTAAGCATCTGGAACCGCCGGAAAGCGGGTCTTTTATTGAACTTCACCCCATTTGCAATGATAAATTGTCCCTGTATTCATCAACAGTCGGCTTTTCATCTGTTACGGATATTTATTAATTGACCACCAAGGAAATTGCTATGAATCATCTGGACTCAAGGTTAATCATCGCAATCGTCTGTTGTGTTTCACAATTACGCTCGAAGGCTTTGAAACGCTGTTAGACTTTATGTCGGTTATAAATCAATTTGAATTTTGTATCTTCCAGTAGATACTTAAAGTAGATGAGGATCAGAAATACATACTTATTTATATTTCTCACTTGGGCAAATATTTTTTAATCCTTTTGGCATTTTGGGATGATCAGCAATTCGTAGTCAATCTACTTGGGCTCCTGATGGTAAAAATACCACGATCATTACTGGTTGCATATGATTTAGGCTTTTTATCAGCAATGAAATGAAAATAGCTCAACTGGTGAAAATACATGCAAAGTCACGTGCTCTTTATGGAAACGTTCAACTCACGATGTAGGATGTATTAAATACAACAAAGATTCAAATAATGGAACTTTATAGGCTTAGTGTTACCTGGGGATGATAAGTTAATCAATAATGCATATTTTGTACACAGTTCTTACAACATGTTCAGTTCGCGATACTTGAAAACCAATAAATTTGTTATTTTGTTAAATTCTGTCAAATAATGGGTCGTTTTAAATGCTAGGTGATAATGCTTATGTTCATAATTTATTTTTAACTAGGGTGATATAAATATAGCGCAAAAATAATAAGAACCTTCATCTCTTCCATATATTGGTAAGAGCACAATCCAGGATAACAACAATACATCAGGGCTATAAATGACATTATCGGTTTAGTGTTACCTGTCGAGGATAGCTTAATTACTGTTGTTACCGGCCTGAATACTGTCGATTCATGTAATTTGGCAAATCTGGGATATGGGTCAATTTACAAGACGAATCTCTTCATTAAGCGGGCAAGCCAGAGTTGCTATTTATATTATAGTTATGATAACTACAGTTCCAACAGACAGCTTGCTGTTTTCACTCTCACAGAGTGGTCAATTCTGGTCAGGTTCATAGTCCTACCGAGACCATGCTGAGGAGTTGCCAAATAGCACGAAACAGCTGTCCATGGTTGGCCGTTTGTGGCCGGATAAGCGAAAGCTGTATTACTAGTTTGTTTAAAGGCGTGTAGATAGTATTTACTATAGCACCAGAATCGGCGGTATCTAGCGGCCACTGTGGTGACCCGGATGACAATGCGAACTGGAATATAGTTCCAACATACACACATACAGCTTGCTGTTTTCTCTCTCGGAAATATGCTGTCTTATTTCGATAGAGCATATCTACTTTCAACAACTATTACATTTTTCTCTAAACTCCTCACATTCGGCATTATTAATTAGTTTACTTGATACAAGTGTGTTCCTAAATTGCAACACTGTGCTGCGAATTGATAGCAAGCATTGAGATCAAAGCGCCGATCAGTGATTGCAAAACTTTTTCAAAAGGATCTCCAATACGTGACCCGATTTCCCGTCGCAATAAATAATATTTCCCCGGGCATCTTCGGTCCCATATTTCAAACAAGCTTATCACCGTTCGAGACGAACAGCTTTAAAAATGAAACGCGTACGGCATATCAAAGATAAGGACACTCTACATCGGTAAAAGGCTATTGAGGACTTCCTATGCGTACGATAAGGGCCCTACTGATGCTTTTTTATAGCTCGTCCTGAATAGATACTTGTAGAAGTGGTAGAAGGAATATACAGGGTTTATCCGGAAAGTATTAGGACTGAGTCGATTTAAAAAAATTTATTGAGCCAATCGTTACAATTCTTTAAAAACTTTCAAAATAGGCTCCTTCTGCGTCGATGCAGCGCGATTTCCAAGCATTGAAGGCGTCACGGAAGGCATTCTCCGGAATAGCCTCGAGAGCCGCGGTGCATGCTGCTTGGATCCCCTCTGTCGTCTCAAAATGCTTGCCTTTCATCGGCCTTTTCAGGCGAGGAAACGAAAAAAAGTCCGGGGGGGCCACATCTGGGCTGTAGGGCGGCTGCGGAAGCGTTGCGATGCCGGCCTTGGTCAGGTAGCTGTTCACAAGAAAGGCGGTGTGAGCCGTTGTCGTGGTGCAACTTCCAGTCGGCTGCGATGTCTTGTCGGACCCGATTGACCCTTCGTTTGAGTCTCCTGAGCACTTCCACGTAAAACTTGGCGTTGACGGTTTGTCTAGGAGGAACAAATTCATGGTGGACGATGCCCTTGATGTCAAAAAAGACAATGAGCATCGTTTTCACTTTGGATTTGCTCATTCTTCCCTTTTTTGGGAGAGGAGACGCCGTCGTGTCCACTCGGAAGATTGCCTCTTTGTCGCGGGATCATACTCAAAGATCCACGACTCGTCACCTGTGATTACGTTATTCATCAAAAATTGGGGGTCACTTTCACACATGTTCAAATTTTCTAGGCACACTTCCACTCGCCGCAATTTCTGGTCGTCAGTGAGCACTTTTGGGACCATCTTCGTGCACACCTTGCGCATGTTCAAATGCTGTGTCACAATGTCATGAACCACATATTTTGGTAAATTTAACATCTGGGCAATTAAACGAATACTTAGTCGACGGTATGAGTTCGAAACTTTGCGCACACGAGTCACATTATCGGTGTTTGTCGAAGTCGAAGGTCTTCATCAGCGATCTCTTCCCGGCCCTCCAAAAAGGCCTGGCGCTACCGAAACACACCACTTCTTGCTAAAGCAACACCTGGATAAGCCTGCTTGATCATATCAAACGTCTCTGTCGCAGATTTACCGAGTTTCACACAGAATTTAGTCGCGTACCTCTGCTCTAATGAACGCTGCATTTTCGGCTTGCTCCACTCACAGAAACACGTCGCGCGAAAATGCCTGTCCTGACTCTCCAAGTGCTCGGAGACAACTGGCCAGCTGCTCATTCGTTAGCTAGGAACGCCCTCTACCGAATCCAGTCGGTGCGCGCACGCTCCGAAGTACAGGAAGTACAGTCATGACGGAAGAAAATCCTATTACTTTCCGGACAAACCCTGTAGTCATACACGTAGACCTGTCTGCTATTCCGAAAATGTTTCACGAGGAATTTGTGGTACAGGGTACGTTTTAGGTCGTCCATTTTTACTCATTATTGTTTTGGTTACTCATTTTTGCTTCTCTAAGCATACACAATATTTTAGACGCTTTTCTGCATGTGAGAAAGGCACTGCTGGCATACACATTTCAGCAACCAATCGCTGGTAAATTTCGGGCGTATTCATGAAAATAAGGCACAGGTCCTAATAGTTCATTTGAATATTGCTCGAACAGTTGAAATGTCGAAGTGTCTCTGTGTTGTGATTTTATGTATAGTCCCCATATCAAATTCTGTCCAAAAATAATTATATGAGATATATTTTTCAATAGTTAAAAGATAAAGTTACACGTAACTTAGAGTCAAACAACTACAAAGGTGTGACGCCTCTAGATCCTGGGGGTTGATATGAGACTTACAGAGCCCGGTTGCCACGGGGATACTTGATGTCCTCGGGGTATCATCATGACCACGATATTGTCGACCTATTCGGATCAAATTCGTTAGAGAAACTGTGGATGTACCCCCAACAAGTAATTATTACGTATGTACAAACTGCGATCAATACAACATTTTTACTGGAAGGAAAGTTGTATTCCGTAAAGCATACATGCTAACAATGGTAGACGCAAACGTGTGTAATGCCGCTACACATACCACGTCAACAATGAGGTGCTACATTTGTGGTGCTACTCCAAAAGAATTTAATGATTTAAACATCAAAAGAGTTATTGATGTGAATGCATTTTCTTTCGGATTATCTACTTTGCATGCCAGAGTTCGTATATTTGAGAGCATTTTGCACCTGTCATATAAACTCAAAGCAAAAAAGTGGCAATTAAGGTCTAATGTGGACAAAGCTATTGTGGTTAAGGAAAGGAAAAAGCTATCCACGAAAAATTTAGAACTGGAATAGGAATAATTTTTCTCTTTATTTTCATTTATTTAGCAACATCCAACAGAAAAAGCCAATTACGAGGATGGATAAACATGGAAATAAAAAGAAATTCATGTAAGTGGAGGATGTACGTAGAGAAAGATCAAACGCTGAAAAAAACCTCAAAACAGAGCTCTGAGTAAAAAAAAGCGTTCCAGCTTTACCTACCCATCACTAAACAATCACAAGGGGAAGATTTATGCAAGCACTAACGAAAATAAGCATTAATGTCTCCCAAAGTCGAGCAAATCGAAAATATATGTAAAACGCTGTTAACTGAATTATAATTACGGCACATTACTCGTATACAGGGTTATCCAAATTAAGTGTCCACCATTAGTAACTTTGTTATTAGTGAAAATACAAAGTTGTTTGAATTAGCAAACTAGTAGCATTTTTAACGCTGGTAAAAATGAGAAATAAAAAAAAACAATTGAGAGTCGTTATTTTGATTTTTTTCAGTAAAATAACATTTTTTTAAATGGAAACCCCTGTATATTATATTTTTTTCTGTTAAAGCATCAAATTTTAAACAAAAAAGTTCATAATGACTTTTCCGCTAAAGTCAAAAATAAAGTCAAAATAACGATAAATATTTTTAATTATTTGCAGTATTATAATATTAAGACGGCTATGAAAACAACATGGCGTTCGCGATTTGACAGCATTAAGATAAGCGACAAATTGTTAAACTGGACATACTCGCAACTAGAAGGCTTTGGAAAACAATGATAAAATCAAATAATGTCAAACATTAGTGTAAATACTTGTTTATAAGCTTTATTGTGTCATTAATTTAAAGAAAAATGTTCTCCCATGAAGAAAAGTGTGATATGTTAGAATGCTATTTAGTGTGCAGAAAATCCTCCTTGAGAGCAAGAGAATACTACAGTGAATTATATCCCGCTCGCATTCAACCGTATGAACGATATTTTCTGAGACTTTATCGAAAATTTAGGGGCAACGAAAATGTTTTTGCTAAAACAAGGGCAAAAAAAGAATTCATAATAAGCGAGGCCACGGAAATTGCAGTTATTGGATATTTTGAACCTTATCGTGAGAATTCAATAGCAGATATTCTCAAGGACTCTAATTTCAGTTATGGTACTGGTCAAAGGATTTTAAAAAAATACAAATTTATTCCGTATAAGTACCGACCAGTTCAAACGCTTTTGGCAGGGGATCCAGAGAGAAGACTTGTTTTTTGCCATTGGTATCTTAGCTTCTGTCGCCAAAATGTAAATAACTTTCGTTACCTTTTATGGACAGATGAATCAAATTTTTCAAATTCTGGAATGTTTAATAGAAAAAACCACCATTATTGGTCAAGAGAAAATCTTTTGTTAGTACATACAAGAGGCCCACAAGTCCGTTTCAGTTTCAACGTTTGGTGCGGTATAATTGGTTAAAAAATTGTTGGCCCGTTCTTTTATGAGGGAACCCTAACTGGTGAAAGATATGTGGAATTTATGTCAGAAATTCTGACTAATTTCTTAGACGAATTGGATCTTATAAGTAGACATCATCTGCATTTTCAGCAAGATGGCGCACCTGCCCACAACTCCAGAGGTACTTATCATTTTCTAAGTACTACTTTTAATGATCAGTGGATAGGAACAAATGGCCCAATACAGTGGCCTCCCAGATCACCAGATCTAAACCCACTTGATTACTTCTTGTGGGGTTACTTAAAGAACCAAATTTACAAGCGAAGGTACGATAACCTTGACGCGTTAAAGACTGCAGTTAGGGAAAAGATAACCCAGATAGATGGTAGGACCATACTTAAGACAGTTCGAGCAGTTGAAAAACGTGCCCAAAAATGTATTGAAGAACAAGGTGGTGTTTTCGAGCATCTTCTTTAAAAAAAATTGTTATTGTATTTTGTAAGATTATAAGTTGATGTTGAAAATAAAGTTTGTCGATACAATTTAATTGTTTCAGATTGGAGGCCATAACTTCAACAATTTGTAACCTAGGAGAAAAGTTATTGTAAGCTTTTTTGTTTAAAATTTGATGCGTTAACAGAAAAAAATATAATATACAGGGGTTTCCATTTAAAAAAATGTTATTTTACTGAAAAAAATCAAAATAACGACTCTCAATTGTTTTTTTTTATTTCTCATTTTTACCAGCGTTAAAAATGCTACTAGTTTGCTAATTCAAACAACTTTGTATTTTCACTAATAACAAAGTTACTAATGGTGGACACTTAATTTGGATAACCCTGTATAGACAGGAGAAAACTTAAGTATGTCAGTCCTAGGCCTGACTAAGTAAAAAGTTAAACTACTTCGTGACGCTAGTCTAGGAACAAAGAAGTTAAGTTGTTCTAAGATGACACTGAAGTCTATAATGCCATGGATAAGCTTGTGACGGAATTTGACTGAATTATTTTTGCATCTGCTTTCTAAATTATAGATGTTATGTCTCAGCATCAACTCACTATGAGGAAAGCCAATGCAGGGTATATCCCATCCGCTTTATATGAAAGATATTTTAAAAACTTTCTTTGAGCGGGCTCTAGTCGGTCAATATATATTTGATGATGGGGATACCATACCAGGGATGCATACTCAAGCTTAGACCTTACATAAGCATAGTACAGAATTTTCAGTGTAAAGGAGTTATTGAAATAACCAGTATTTCTTACAATAAAGCCATGCGCCTTTGATGCAGTCACAACAACGTTTTCAATGTGATAGGAGAAGAAAAGTTTTCTGTCAAATGTGACTCCCAAGTAATTAATTATATTTGGTCTGTGAAGTTTCCTCCCACCAATTCTATATGCATAAATTCTGTTTTTAAAGTAAACGACAAAACGTGACACTTAGCAGCATTCAAAACCAATCTATTTTAACGACACCAGTTGTAAACCCTTACAATGTTGCATTGTAAGCGATGGCAATCGTCAATGTCTGATACTCTACAGAAAAGTTTCATATCGTCAGCCTATATAAAAAATCAACATCGATAACATCGGAAATATCATTTAAAAACATAATAAATAACAGAGGTCCCAAATTAGATCCTTGAGGACCACCGGACGTAACAGGGTATTCGCTTGACTTATGTCTCAGTGTGGGTTTTAAAAAGAAAAACAATGTATGTATCAAAATTGTGTTCCCTATTTATAAGTGGATTTTTTTAATACGTTCAATAAACTTTCGCACACCAGGTGAAGCGCTGAGACAGTTAGTGGTAAGTCCGTTTTTTAATTGTTTGCATTTTACGAGTACATTGTCAAATAATGAGATATCTAAGAGCCAAAAATAACAAACTCCATCTTTATTTACACTGCGTCTGGCATTGCGGCGTTATCAGATTTTATTTTACTTTAAAGTCGCTTTTCTCTAGAAAATGCCGTTTTGACCCCCATGTTATATGTAAATGTTTGCTTCTTTTAACCCCCTCTATCACCCATTTAAATAATGACTATCGTAACTTTTTCACCCTGTATATTACATCCGTTTGAAGTTATCTATCCATTGATTCACAAACATACTGAGTAAAATGTAGCAAGTTACTAACTGTGGACCTGCCCTTCATGAAACCATGTTGACTAACGGAGATAGACCTGTTTACATGAAAATATAGTACAGTTTGTATAACTATTTCGAAGGTTTTAGCAAAATTACTGATAATTGTCATAGCCTTATGGTTTTCTATATAATTCCTCTCCCCTTTTATAAAAACTGGAGTTACCTTAGATAACTTCCAAATATAATAAAGGATGTGCCGAAAACTGGATTTGAAAACATCAAGCGATGGTAACATGAGCAGACGATTTTCTTCCAACCGTGAATTAGCTGCGGAAATAACTGGAGTTGATTTTATTTTGATCTATCGAATCAAAGTCATCCTCGAAGTAAAAAAAACTGTATGTATCCGTGGCATCCTATGACACCTACAGTGCACAAGATTCTAGTACATAGCGCAATTGCCATAAATGAAGCATTGTTGCCCATCGGGCTACTATCCGAAGAAGCGGCTGAGGCACGCACGAAGCAAACATTTCCGGCTCTACAGGCAGAATTTCGCTGGAAAGTTTTCAAGGGTTCAGTGTAATATGCACACTATTAACAGGCTTTTACTACGTTCTGACCGACTGATTACTAGAATAAAAAGACATTGCCCTTCACGAAATTTCTTTGTTGATTCCTGAAGTACTTGACTTTGAAAATAATTTAAATTCAGACTTGAAAGAAGACTTTGAAGAAACAGAGACTGATCAGAACAATGAAGAACCATGGCACGCATTATAAAGTGCAAAAAAGAAACTATTATTTTATAATTTCATTTCTATAAATATAAAGTCATAAATTACAAAAATCTCGTTTTATTACCTACTCTTGTCTAAAATTTCAAGTCACTATTCACTGAAAAACAATTTTATTAGCATACAGTCAATCAAGGATCTGTAAGAAGTAATATAAGCTGAATAAATAATTTTGACCGGCCAGGTCAGCAAAATACCTCGATGTGCGACGTGACATTTTAGGTCTGTTCGACCGCTTATCTCCCTCTCGTGGCAATCGCTGGATGGCTGGCTATGATGTATTTAGATTGTTACTTTAAAGTTGCCATTTTGCTCGGTAATCTCTGGATCACGGATAACGTCTGAGCTTTTGGGTATTGGCACGGTAACTGATATCTTGGTAACAATCAATAAACTTGGCATTCCGTGTAAAAACCAGTACGGCCGTGACTTCCAAGCGGTAGGAAGCTACCGTTCCCCTGGTTATGGACTTGGGTGTGACTTCCATGCGGTAGCATGCTACCGACTCCCCATGCAATGCGTTTTAATATTTAATAATATAATTGAGAAATACCACTGCCATCGTTATATTGTTTTACGATGAGTATCAAAACAGCTAATCAACATAATGAATAGACACGAGAGATGTGATGTCGTGAGTCGGTAGAATGTGTAAGCCACTTAAAGTTATCCCAAAAATAGGCGTGGCCCCGAAAACCCAGATTTTTCGACGCTATCTCTCTCCAAGGAAGGAGAACTCCAGTGTTGTTACGTCATCAAGTAAGTGGTAATGAAATTATCCTGTCATTGAAGCCCTCGTAAGCTGTTTATGTACTACCCTCGTAATAGAAGTGAAACGGTACAGGGGATATACGCTTGTAAGATTGGATGGTTGTTTTCTCATGTTATTGTGAAAAGTACCACGGATTGAAACATTCATTTATAAATCATACTAGCCTAAACGTGCGGCTTCGCTCTCGTGAAAAAACTGTAAGGTATAGGTCATTCGTTTTGCATTTGTGGGAAGCAGATTGGTTTCGAACAAAGATATGCTGTATTAAATATAATGCAGTACGTACGCTGGAAATGACCATTATGTTAAATTCCAGCGCGCCATTTGGGCTGTAGCCCGTGATACAGACATTTCAAAAGTTATTCCCAGGATGAATAGTTAGCATATGTGCTATATCAGACTATAATCTATCTCTGTGCCAAATTTCATACATATCCGGTCAACCATGATTGATTAACAACCATTCAAGCTTTCTCGTTTATAATGTTAAGTGGGGTTCGTGTCAGCAATTTTTTAGGAATTGTGGAGGTAAGTTTTTGTGTTCTGGTTGCCATTGCGTGCAAACCATCGAACTTATAGAACTTTACTATACCTTTTGTGAGACCTAAGCCCCCTCCAGAACGTCCTGGATATGCCACTGGACACATAGGAACTCATACTAGAAAATAATACATCACTGTCTTGAAATCTCGTTTACACCAGCTTGCGGCGTTCAATTTCGCACGCTCCTATTGGTCAGCAGGCTATAAATGCATACGAATAGAAGCGGTAATCGGTACGGGTATTACGTATCTTGAAAAGTCACATCATGCCGATTCTTTTTTTGGCATTGTATTGGTTTTTTGTGACATTATGTAGGTTTTTCTACAAGATGTAAACTTAGCACTAGCTGATGGACACGTTGAGAACGCGTTTTGTAGTTGTACGTGTTGCATAAACGTCATGAGGCTTCAGTTATCGATGTTTGGCTCTGATGTGATGTAAAATCTGCTTCAGAGACGGCATTACTGAAGGTCTAAGCTTAGGCATAGTGAGGATTTGTGTGCTAATGATGTGTGTTGATGATAATTCCATTGGATTCTTGTCTCAAATACACTTACTTGAGATTCAGGGCTAGAAATTAGTTAGTATGTCACTCTCCGGTCTCCGCGCATCCACTTTTTTATCCATTCTGGAAATTACATACGCAAATTTGCTGAATTTCAAAATGAGAGAAATAATTATATTCACTGTACACTGTCAAATTACAAGTCATATACATACTAACAGTAATTACTCACAACGCGGGCGTGACTTTTTGTAATTCTTCTCGAAGTTTTTGAAAACACAAAAGAAAATGAAAACGGGAAAAATCATAATGTATAACTTTGAACAGAATCCCTCTTCAGAAACAACCACACAAATAACCCGTTTAGCACAGCTAATAGATATACTTCATTGGCAGCATAGCCAGTAATAATAAATAATAAATACCACAGATTTTATACACATGCAGACCAATACACAATCATCCAGATGCGGTCTTTCTACTCAACCAAACCTTCGTTTTTTCACATTTCAAACACTACAGTTTGTAGTCTACAAGCAAAGTGGCTATCTGCAATCAACAATGCATACTTGGAAAGAGACGAGCATGCCGTATCGTTCATTCATTCCTCCAGAGATGGACGCTGTGGACCGCGCTTACGACGATCCTAGTGAGCAAACGTGGAATGACAGTTGGCACCCTAAAAACTACATAGTCTGCAAGATGACATCTTTCACGTTTTTTAGACGTTTTATAGGTTTTTTACATAATAACCGGGCGTGCTCATGTTTATTTCGAATTGATATAAATGTGGCTTGAACAGGCTAGTCTGAAATGTTGTATCATGGACTTCCATTGTCTGTACGGTTTTTTCATCAGGTGAACTGGTGAATAGGCTCTTTTCTTAACTATTTATACTATTTGATGACGTGGCCTGTGGTTGGTTGTGAAGTGTCCTATGTTCCAGTTGGTTGAGTTGATGTTCCAAACAATCAGTTGTCGTACTGGTTTAATTTACTCGGATTACTGTAAACATTTTCATTTGTAATTATAACGGCTGTCTCTTTGACTTTTATCTGATACCAGTGTGTTTGCCCAAATTGAAACTAGGTTTTCAAGCAACACCACACTTCGCAGGACTCTCACAAATACTAAACCTACGAACAACAACCAAAACACCATACTAGATGCCATGTGAATGCGGAGATATACAAATAGGAGAAACAAGCAGACCACTTTCAATAAGAATAAAGGAGCATAAATCCAACGAAATGGAAAGAAGCAAGTAAATTTGGGATAGCAGATCACGTTTGGATAAAGCACCACAGATACTTTGGTTCCATGCTAAGATCTTATACAAGTAAACACACTAGACTATAGGCTGCTTATTATGTAATGATCCAAATGCCATAAAATCATCCACCTATCATTCTACCTCATCACCCCAATTGATTTCAAGAACGCGACATAAGAACGATATCCGGACCTTTCATAGCGTAATTTTATGTATTGCTTGGTGACTGGTAATAGCAATCATTATGTTCCTTATACGTAATAAATGTGCAATTTGAAGTAGACGTAACAGTTTTCTTAGGAAATAAGTCCACGGTATCGACCAATTAACGGTAGATATTGATCTTACAGATCAGTCGAACCTGCTACCGTCATTGACGGAGACAAGTTGAAGACAAGTAGAATTTTCTAATTGCATGAATAACCATAGGGTGGTCTGACAAGCTAGAATGATCGTTAAGAGATGATGTGGATTTCTATAATGATACAATGAAACAAATTTTTCGGTATTTTAAATTAATAGAAGGGAAATGTTTGATATTGTCTTATTCGGGAGAATGTGACATGTGGACATTGAAATTTCTAACCAAAAGCGACGGGTTCAGCAGCAAGAGGTAGGCCATCTATCGGCGACCATCGGAACTAGAACTCCGAGAATTGACCTCGATTACGGTAGAATTTTCTAGAATAGACCACACGTTAGTATAAGGCAGTCAGTGGTGGTAATGAGAAGGTTCACACATGAGTCAGTCAACCAGCGAAGAGCAGTAGACGAACCGCAACTCAGGCATAAATTTGTTACAAATCCACCTTACAACAGCGCAACAAACGTATAGTTCACCTATGTTAACTCCACACATCGCGAACTGAGAAGGCTACAAGAATATCCTATTTTTTGGCTATTGGGCAATCCTAGGTTCAAAAGGAATGAAATTAAGAGCTGCATTCTTGAAAAGATTGTGTGGCCCATCCATGTGTGAACGGAATATTACTCATAAACAAATACGTTTTGGAAAAATCTATTTATGGCATGTTATACATGACATTTGAGCGCACATTTCTACAATATTGCCAATTATACAGGGTATCCAAATTTTGACCTACATATTAAAGTTGTGATTTTTTAGATGGAATGCCCCAAATTTTATTGCATATTTGGATGAACCAATTCAAAAGAAGAAGATTGATATAACATACTATGGGATTTTGGTAATTAGCTACTGAAATGTAAGGTGTTTTGTCCAGAAAAACCGTCCGCTTCGGCAACCCCTCAATCCGCCATTTTGAAATTTGGAGTGCTGAATTTTGAATAAAAAAAAACTTACACACCTAAGCTTTTATCGTATTTGTTACTTTTTCGAATTTCCATGTTTGCTCATACAGGGTGGTCAAAAACGCGAATTGTACTCTTAATCAAAAAATTCAATTGCATTGCCCTGTATATTAGTGCAAGTTTGGATTCAATTTTTTATAAGCTTTTCTTTGGTATAAGGTTTTACTCAGATAACATTGAGTTATTAAGCTTTCAATAGAACATCACACCAAAAAAATGACATCATCCATGGAAACAAAAGACAAACGGTGGGCTAGTTCCATATTGCCACTAAGAGTACAGATTCGACGTCAAAACTAATAACAATCAGAACAGTATCTATAAATCAGCTTCAAGCGTAGTAGAGAAAAACAACATAAACAAACAACTATCACTACTCAAGACCTAATCTACAAAAACTACTCGAAAATATCGCCACTATGTTGAATACACAGCCATAGTCTTAGATAAATGGCCGTTGCACATCCCTCAGTATGAGTTCCCTTATGTTCAGAACAGCATCCTTAATCCTTCCCTTCATATTTTCCGGGGTAGTTGGTGGATATCTATAAACCTGTTGCTTAACGAAGCTCCATAGAAAAAAGTCCAGCAGTGTCATAACTGGTGATCTAGGAGGCCAAGATGTAGGCCCATGATGACCGATCCAACGATTGTTACTCCAGGTGTCCAAATAGTTACGCATACGATTATGATAATACGCAGGTGCGCCGTCATGTTGGAAGTACATATGCATCCGAGTTTGCAGGTTGCCATCCTCCAAAAGCAAAGGCAAATGCTCGTTAAAAAAATTCAAGTATTCTGTACCCGTTAATCTGTTGTCGAAAAAGAAAGGCCCGATAACTTGTCTCCCAATAACTCCTCCCCCAACATTCAAGCTCCATTTATTTTGGAAATTTATTTGCCTAACCCAGTAAGAGTTTTCCGTCGCATGATAGTGCATGTTATGCCTGTTGACAACACCTATGCTGCTAAAAGTTGCCTCATCGCCAAAAAGAACCTTATCCAGGAAATTAGTGTCTTCACTCACTTTATTTAGCATTATTCTACTAAACTCCATTCGAGCTGCGAAATCCTGAGGACGAAGGCCCTGATGCAAGTATAGTTGATATGGATGGTACGTATGCTTGTGAGTAATCCTTTGGACAGAAGTTACGCATACACATATATCAGTTTCTGCTCCAACTTGACAGGCACATGGATGGGGATTTTCCTGCAACTTTAATAGAACCTCCAACTGATTCCCCTCATTGGTGACACTTGGATTATTTATACATTTTTTACCTTATTTCACTGCTCCACTTGATTCAAAACTTTCTCGTAGTGTAGAAAATGTTTCCGGCCTTGGATGTCGCATATTAGGGTACCGTTGCTTATAAATGCGAGATGCTAGGAAACTGTATCTTTGGGCTTCGCCCAAAACGAACACCATATTCACCATTTCTTCTTTAGAAACATTCATTTTCAAACACGTTTTTATTATAATGCTCACAAAGCTAATTTTGACAGTTTGTAACTAATCAACAATTTATTTGTTTCCAAAGATGATGACGATATTTTAGGGAATTAAGGCGGCTCCGACGCAGTGAGTTTCAGGCCATTTACAAGGGTTTAGCTGCTTCGGAATTGACGCTCCATTTTTCTATATATTTGAATAAAATTTATACAGTATGTTCAGAAGACAATTGTCCAGGGTGCTATAGAGCCACTTTTCTAAAAAAAAAAATTTTTATGGAGTTATGGTGGGTTGAAGTGCAGATAATTGTTGTTCGACTTCTCGATTTTTTAAAAAATAACCCAGAGGAAAAAACGAAAAAGTGGCTCTATAGCACCCTGTGGAGTCTTGTTTTTAGTGCACTGTGAAAATTTCATTGAAAAATATTCAAAAATGAAGCGTCAATTTTGAAGCGCGAAAACCTCTGCAAATAGTCTTTTACACGAATTTTATCCACTATCTCGTGCTGCCAGTCGAAGCAACGCGGCGGTGTGTACGGACTAAGAAAGGACGTATTCAGATAATTTGTTGTCCCAAGTTAAACAGTAGCAGTTTTGACGTCGGTCGTTCGAGATAAACATCGGAGCAGTAAGTGACATTTTTAATAGGCTTCAATGAAAGATTGGAAATTTTTAATCGATTTTGATCATTTCTTTTTATACAATAGGCCATGCTTCAGAGGTGATACCACAAAAAATTATTTTTGTTCAATCACCCCAATATGGATATCAAATGGAAGCACTTGTTCAAAACAGTAATACGAAAACAGTTTCAAATCAAGATGGCGGCCGTCACAAAATGGCGGATAACATACTTGCTAATATCTCAAATAAGAATCGTCGCCTTGTAGAATACAGTACTTCACTAAAAATTTGATTCCAAGATTGCCGCCGTTTCGAAATTGCGAGTTACATATTTTTGTACAAAACCCCCAATTTACATATCAAATGAAAAGACTTGACATGTGTGGTAAAATACAGAACTTTGTGACCAAAAGTTTCCAGGTGGTTCCAGGGTCATTGGAGGCGGTAATATTTTTAGTTAAAAATAATAATTATAGTGAACACATTTAACACAAATAAAATGTCACTTGCTGTTTAGCTTTAACCTTATAAAGTATCGTAAAATAAACTTAACACGATAAGCGTCATGAGATATAATGCGTGTGTCGCACCTCATTTGGCGCTTTGGACCTCGTGACACACATGATATGTCTCACTGCTGGCAGTTATATTTGGCCGCGTAACGTAAGACGTGTGCCATGCTGATGTGGTTTTCTTACGGGAACCAAGGCCTGAGGGACCAAATTATACTGAATTGGAAATGAAAACATTAAAAAACACGTTGTTTATAGAGTTTTACAAAAAGAGGATATTCTACAAATCTAAAACAACAAGCAAATCTTATAAAATAATCAGACATTCTCATTCAAAAATGAACAAAGTAATTTCACAGCAAATCAGTAAGTTATGGTAAATGTCGATATTCTAACGAACACAAATATGGAGCAACTCTTATAAACTAAACAGATTGACAAAGTCTTATGCAGGTATAAACAAAATACCGGTATAAATAAACAGTAATACAGATAAATATGGAATTACTACAACTACTATCTGATTCACTACCACTTGGAGAATACGCATCAGATAAGTATACATATACATCCCCACATAACTCAGTACTGCCACTCTCTTCATCCGATAGTATTTCATTACACAATTGTTCAAAACTTTTTTGCTCCGCTTAGTTATCGCGACATCACTAAATTTGGTATTCAATAGTTTATAAACAGTAAAGCAATTTGCACAAGATGACGTACAATACCAACAAGGCTTCAATAATAAATGACACGAAACAGTGCTCAACGCGCGACATGATGCAAGTCTTGACTTGCAAAAAACGCGACGCGACTTATGTGCCACGCGACCCGACTGGTCTGTGGGCCACGCGACATACAATTAGTACCTCAGAAAAAAAAATCAAAAAAGGGGAAAATCATAGGATTTGAGAAAAAAGTCAAGTCAAAATATTAAACCGAAACTTAAAACAAGCTAATTTGACAATAATAACAGTTTGGCCCAGTGGACTGGATTTTCAGATTCTACTGTGGCGCTTAACGTGTCAATGTGACATTTCAATATTCGCCATCTAACAGACTAGATAAAGCTAGCCGATGTTACGTGCTATTGAGCCTGACGATTGACTTATTTGAATAAACAATATATACATAATATACAATAAATAGTGAACATCTGGTACTAGTACCAAAATGGAAGACATTAGCATAACATCTAGCACATCGCTGCTAAAGCGAGATCTGCACACCGCATTTGCCGACACGAAGGGGTTAGTAACGACGTACAATGTAATATGCTAATCTCTTCCATTTTGGTACCCGAGTACAGCAAAAATAGCCAATTCTCAAGAACTCTTTTTCTTGTTCAAACGGTTCTCTTGTGCCTTCAAGATCATATCCGGATCGCGGATTGGCATATTTCTGCTTTTCCTGGGATCGACCAGTTCTGGGAGCAAGCAGCTCATGTAGAAGAATTTCAATTTTTCTTCCATTTCATTTTTCCAGAAAACGTCATCCTTTTGAATGACGTCTATTTTCAAACCATACGGGGTCCAAACACCAAGCACACAGTACTCTCTTTGTGCAACATGTAGCTGCCCTTGAATTTGGTAATACCACTTATGTTTTTTATTTATTTCATCGTTTATCCAAAACGTAATTTTTTTGTTCAGAATGCCCTCTTCAGGGGTCATTTCTCTAGCCGACCATGGACATTTAATTTCTAGCAGACCTTTTTCGCCTATCAAACCATCTGGCGATGCTGCCAGAAATGGATGGGTCCTATCAATAAACAACCCGCAAGATTGTACTTCTGATTGCGAATATGATTTCTCTATTTCTGCTTTTGCCACGCTTTCATGCTTTTTTCCATTGCCAAGAATTCGGTTGGGTATATTTTGGCGTTTACTAGAGCTCTGCAAATTGCTGTATCTCTTCTTCTACAAACCTCACCAAACCGAGACGCAGTCAACCTCATTCTTCGATGAAGACGCCACAAATTGCAATCCTGAGATTTTGTGGCTTGCTCGATTTGGGAAATTTCGGAGTCGGTTTTTGCAAGTTTTTTCAAGAATTCTACCTTGGCAGCCTCTATATCTTCGTTGCTCATGTCAGGCTTCTCACAGAATTCCCCATAGGATGCGTTCTCTTTAGTATCACTATCTCTGATTTTAATTTTCCTTGGTTTCAGCTTCCTTTTCAGATTTTTGTGCGCTCTCCTTTCTTCAACTTGAACAATCAAAGAGGTTCGACTGAAACTAGGGAGTAGCCGCTTTTGGATCACAGAAAAAGGCCGCTGTGTATTGTGGCTCACTACGGCTGCAGCACATCTTCCTTGGTAGGATCTCTTCTTGCAATAATTAATCCGTTTACGCCCAATGAATTTAGCTATGATTGAGTTAAACTGCTCTACAATATTATTATCGACGTCATGAAGTAAACTTACTGCATTTTTAATCAGAATTGCCAGAAATGATATCAGCCTCTGGTGCAAATCTAAAAAAAAAAAGGGTATACACACCTGAATTTGAAGATCCATGCCATCTGTCTGTGTTAAAGAATCCATATGCGAAACCTTGCTGTCATTTTTAAGCTAAAATAACATATAAAATATAGTTATAATATTAACTACATATAGTCTAATTTATTGGCAAATTGAATGCTAAAATTCATAATTGTTTTGGTACCTACCTTTCTATCTGGAAAACGTTTTTTTCCTGTGCGTATTTAAATGCGGCTTCTTCGAGACGCCACGTTTATTTCTCTTATTGTTCATTTTTGATACCTTGGTAAGAAAGACACTCAACAATAACAACACAACAATAACAACACGATAATACAACAATACAATAACGGTAATAAGAGTAATAAGGGCTGGGTATACTATGCGCCAAAATAGGGAAACAGTCGTACGCTAGATCGTATATCCAAATCAAATCCGACTCTGTGCAATATGCAAATTCAACCAGGCACGCGAACAACACACCTCTGCGTATTAGTATCCTTTTCTAACGTAGAGCGCTTGCCTTGTCACAACGCCGTCCTACTAGCCTTTCCCTATCACCCCCCCGATTCCCCTCAGAAACTCTGCTTGACTGTGAGAGCGCCGTTAAGTCGTTCCATAAACGACGTGCTGATAACCGAAAATAGCCGTAAAAACCCTTATGTGTCTAGTATCAAAACAAACCTTATACAAAATTTAATCCAAACTTGCACAAATAAAGAGAGTGATGCATTTGAAATTATTGAGAAAACCCACAATTTGTCGAAATCGGGTTGAAGTCTAGTTTCTTTTGAGGAATACGGTAGCTAAGGTTTGAAATTTATACGACATACATCAAAGGTAAATGAAATGGAATTGCATAGCTCACAAACGGTATACAAATTAGCCGAATTGCAGTGCCTGCATTTTCCTACTAATCTCTTTTGTGTCGTGTTTGCTTTTAAGTAAAACAGAAAATAGGATTCCCGTTTGTTGTACAAAGATACCTAGTGGGATTGAACCGTGTACCAGCCAGAGTTTGTTTACTACAAACTATTCGGCATGCATTTAATTTCAGATGGAACATCCGGAGAAATAGCACAGCATTGTTCAGATGTTCTGGTGACTGCTATCAAAAAGGTAATGAAAGCTTTATATTCATCGAACCAGACGAGCCACTCAACCTGGAATTCAAGGAGAGGACAGGAAAAATATAATGGTAGTTTTGGATGCTCCTATTGGGGCTTATCGAAAACCTGGTATCAGATTCGTGGATTTGTGATCTTCGAACCTAATTTATCCAAGAAGCTGGTTTTGGTCGGATCTCGCTCCACTTATTCACCTGCGGGATACCGCTCCTGTAAGACGTTTATACGCTGATCTCTCAAGTTAAGCTGGCACTAAATATTTCACCTAAGAGTGCGAAAATTCCACAAATGCATTCTGTTCCACCATCCTTGGTACTCTTCATAAAGAATGGTATGAACAACAGCTGATTTTTTTATAATCAATGTAAGATTAATTTTGAATTTTACTTTGTTGCAAAATCTACCAATATTCGTATTTGTTGATTTGTACGGTTTTCATTTACATGCACATCCTGGCTCCGGTACCTTTCTCACTATTGATTGAATATCAACGCATTTGCGCTCGCTTACATGCCTAGCAAAATTGTCAGCAGTGAGCCTCTCGCCAAGCGTCAATTCCTGCTTTTTCTGGTAGTCAATCCGTCTACCGCATGGAAATGGATGATTAGGAGTATCCACCTCTTCATTGCAATACATGCAGTTCCCGTATTCTCCTTTTCCTACTCGCTTCAGGAAGCTGTCAAAACAACCATGGCCTGTGAGGAACTGTGCAGTATACTAATCTATTCGCAACGCTCCCTTGTGTATTCAAGTCCTCATATCTGGGATCAGCCAGTCCATGTACATGTACCATGGCCAGTTGTATCCCATCTCTCGTAATATCTGACAAAAAGCCCCTCCACATAGAGCCTATATACCAAGAGAAACTGCGCCATTGTTATTCGTGCAGTAAAACCGATCCCGCAACTTGATGCCTGGTGTACCAGCGGTGCTTTGACAGGGTTGCCATGTTGGGGGATTTCCCCCAAACTTGAGGCATTTTTATTTTCATGGATAGAAATCCAGACCTAGCGCTTTCCTGATACTTTGACAGATCTGCCATATGAACACTTTCCTAATTTAAGTTCCGGCCGCAGGTATGTTTTTTTTTATGAAACCTGATTTTTATGAACGATAATCAGTATATTACACTCGTGTGGCCTGGGAAAAGCAGATTAAAGCCGCGGGATCTCATACTATAAGGGCAAATATTCCTGCGCATGCGCAGTAGCTGGTACTCGCACGGGTCACTTCACCCTCGGACAAGAGCCAAGTTTTGGGGTCTTTTTTTGCTCTTTTCGACGGTTGTGCTGTATACAGGGTGTTTCAAATTCGGCCCTCACCATTGGGATCTCGGAAACTGTAGGAGATACGCAGTCGATTAAATGGGGGCAAAGTTCCGTATTTAGTTAATCAACAAAATGCCGCTTAGAAGGTTTCGAAATTCAAAGCACTTCCGGAAAGAGACAGAAAAAAGTAAATTTTCTCAAAAACGTTTTAATTTTTCCTGGCTTCAACTGTAGTGGGATTGCAAAATAAATTGCGCATCAACATTGCCACTTTTTCTCTTGTACAATGAATTTTACATTAACATTGCCTCTTTTTCTGCTCTACATAATGGCGTAATTATAATTCCAATCTATCGTTTCGTCTCTTGTGCTCCAGCGTCAACTTTTCTGATAGTCGCCTTTGTGCAGATAAAGAGAGTTTTTAATTCTGATTTTAAAAATGTGTAATATGCTATACATTGACTTTGGCAACCATCAGTTATTCCAGAAAAATGGAACTTCCTAGGTAGGCCTTGAAATTATCAGATTTCATTTGTTTCGTATGCCAGACCAGACCTCAAATTGAACATAGCAACAGAGTTTGGAGGACTGAGGCGAAGAGAAATAAATGGAGCAGTGAACAATGTAGAGAAAAGTCAGGGTTTGCTTACAAAATAAAAAAAAAGTATTTATTTGTGCAAAAATCCAATATGGCGCCCAAAGAAAAAAGTTGATGCTGGAAGACAAGAGATGAAAGGCCATATTGAAATTCTAATTATTCCATCTTGTAGATGAGAAAAAGTAGAGTTAATGTGCAATTTATTTTGAAATCCCACTGATAATAGGTGTAAAATCTCTCTCCGGGAGTACTTCGAATTTCGACACTTTCTAAGCGGCATTTTGTTGATTATCTGAATACGCAACTTTGCCCCCATTGCACGCGGTATAGGCTCCATGCGTCTCTCTTTCGTCGCGTACTACTATCAAAAACATTTTGTAACCTATATTCAATAATGTCAAACACTTTTAAATTGCAGAAGAACAATAAAAATCTCGTACAGATTTCGTATCTTCATTCACAATACCCCATTCGCAGCTTCCGTATATGGCGTTGTAACCCATAGTAGTAGGGCATGCTGCAGCGTGGCGAACGAAAACATAAAGCAGAACTTTACATCAGCCGCAAGCCGGTCTTAGAACGAGTTTTTCGAAGGATTTGTATGTTTTATTCATACATCCAGGACGTGTTTACGCAGATTTATGCTGCCATTCATGAATGCAGCCAGCGCGGTTGGTACAATTTGCATTTAAGGTTATGTATGATAGAAGAAGAGGTCGTTCTTTGATCCGATAATGGGGGAAACTAAGTTTGCAAATTATGAGTACTTAATTTTTTCAAGATAGGAAAAAAGCTCCTATATTAATGAGTGATATTTTGTTTTCTTATTATAAATGAGCCCCGATGCAACCTTCTACCTGAAAACATACATAACGTACAATTTGACAACACATGACGCAGAATCTCAAAAATACCAAATCTGTCACACAAGCTGTCTGTGACCTATCCCTCTATAAAAGGTGGAATAATACTATTCATCCATAAATTGCTGCATGAAACAGAGTGTTACAAAATTAATTAATTGCCTCTGACATTTGGCATTTGAGAGGTTATGAATTATAAATGTCACAAACGATGAACCAACCATTTTCCAGGTGTTTTGTATCATAATAAACAGCATGTTGGCGTGCTAATATTGGGCTAGTCAAGCCTAATAACTCCTAATATTGACTCCGAATTTCCCACACTTCGCTGTCATCAGTTCATAAATGATTACGTGCGACACAAGTTAGACCCTTGAGGAAAAAGATGTATAAACAGTCCACAGTCACCAGCCGCCATGGAAGGCTACGATTTACAATTTCTTTTCCCTGCCCTGCCGATAGTACCGACCATCTGGCAACGTTGGTAAGACTCACCACATAGCCAACGCAACGGTCAGACCCTCACAGGGGGTGCACATATACAGGGCGCTACGGTCTTTTAAAGGGACTCCCCTGAAGATGGTTTTTCCTTAATATTTCCGAAACGTGTTGAGATAAAGACATAAAATTTGGTATTCTAGCCTTGGTTTTTATGCTGAATTCAAAAATGTTAATAACTTTAGACAGTTTTGTTTGTAAGCGTATATAACAGAGACGGACTCAGGTTGTTTAGCCCCAAAATTTTCAGCCTGATGGATTCTTTGAAGTAAATCTTCTTGAGTATTTACTTCAGTCGAGTAAACTAGGTCTTTTAATGACCCCCAAAAATAGAAATCCAATGGATGTAGGTCAGGTGAACGTGGCGGCCCCGCTATAGGACCCCCTCGGCCTAACCACCTATCTGGAAAATTGACATTCAACCAATTTCGAACATTGCGTCCAAAATGTGCAGGGGCGCCATCATGTTGAAAAAACATATTTTCTTGAAACTGCTGGCGCACATCCAATGGTATTATATCCATGAGCTCATTCTGAAGAAAGTTCAGATGCACCTCTGAATTAAGACGATTGGGAAGTACAATAGGCCAAATTACTTGATCCCCAATTACTCCTGCCCATAAGTTGAATGAAAATCTATGTTGGAAATTTGTACGGCGAACAACTTTTGGATTTTCATCTAACCAGTGATGCATGTTATGGAAATTAAAAGCACCATTCCTAGTAAATATTGACTCATCCGACCATAACATTCTAGGAATAGTGTTTTCATTTGCTAATATCCACTGGCAAAACTCGATTCGTGGTAAAAAATCTGCCTCCGTTAAATGCTGCACCCGTTTAAAATGATAAGGATGTAAGCCTTGCATTCTTGTCATTATTCCTATCTAAAATTATTATTTTTAGGATAACTATCAAATAGGTATTCATAAATTTTTATTACTATTGCTCGAGGTATATCCATGATTTTTGAAACATTTCGTATGCTTATTTGCGGATTATTTTCAAACATATTTAAAGCAATATCCATACGATGATTTCCCAGTGGCCTTTCTGAGCCCTGCATGTGCTGAAAACTCCCATGGTTTGACAAATTCCGGTGAATATCAGTAAACATTCGACGTCCAGGTACTATGCGATTGGAAAATCTTTGATATTCTCTTACGGCTGCCAATGAACTGCCATTGCAAAACCCGTGCACAAAATGCATGTCAGTCAGTTCTCTGTCTGTAAATCTTGGCATTTTAAATCGATTTAATAAAAATTTTGATTTTAATCTAGTAATTTTACACTGTTCACAATGTCAGCTTAACGTCAAAATAAGTCATAACAAATCAAAACAACTTTTGTTTGCAGTCATGACTAACTATGTATAATCAACAATTCATTTAAATTCGCAGTACATTTCCTATCATGTGACAAATTTTTTAGTTTAATTTTATTCAAAAATGGCACAATCTATCGATATTAAATAAGAGTACCTTTTTTATGTAAAAAACCCTAAATTTTCAAATTCTAAAATCGAATTTCAATAACAGAATCACACAAAAATTTTGGGGCTAAAATTACCTGAGTTCGTCCCTGTTACATATGCTTCCAAATAAAACTGACTAAAATTGTTGATATTTTTAAATCCAGTAAAAAAGTTGTTTAGCCTCCATCTCTCTTACAGGATTTTTCCAAAGTTACGCTTAGCGTCGTTCATAATGCAGCACATTTTTCCAAGAAAGCTTAAAATTCAGCATTCCACTTTTTTAGCATTTGTACATCTTTCTGGATTTTCCAACTTTGGCAACTCAAAGATTATCGGGGACGGCTATAGGAAAATGGTTTCTGCTCTCCTTCCCCTAGTCTCTGCATACGTGATTAGATGATATTTAGATTGACTACGCCTCATATGCTTATGGACTGATGCAACTGCCGTATTTCCGTGAACCACATTGCACATCTGCGATTAAATTAATGTTGTTTATTTGCCATTGAAAATCGTAAATCGACCATACCGGAATTGGAATCAATCTGGAATTGCGACACCGTGCGTTTCACGTTCCAGACACTGATGGACCACGCCAGATGCTTTGATTTCAATTTAAACCCAAACAACAATCGTCTTATTATACGTGGACACGCATTCACGCATACTGAAATATGCTGCTGGAAGCTTGTGCAGTTAGGAGATGTTCTTACGGCTATAAATACTCTATATCCAGCTTTGTGTGTTGGATATAAACATTTGTGAAATTTACTTGTCTTTTAGTGTAGCATAAATATTAGCTTTCTCAGATATCAGTATTTGACGCAAGAATGTCGTCAAGGTGTTTGATCTCCCCCACAGATATATTGCCATTAAGCGATCTGATTAGGCAGGATTATCAGATTTCACGGCCCCAGATTTATAAAAAAATGTTCCGGTAACTATGCAAAATATTCTTCCCGAAATCTACAGAAAATTGATGGAAAACGTAATCAAGAGCGCTCAGAACCGTGCCGGCTACTAAGGGCCGTATCGTCAGTCGTTCCTACAATAGTAGGACGCCTTTATGGCCTTCTTAATTTTCATAGTTTAATACTGTTCCATGTCAGCGCTCTATTTTGAGGTTATGTTATAAATATCTATATGCATTAAATTGTTCATGCTTTGGATTTATATCATCTGTTATATCATTCTGAAACTTCCTACAATTAAAAAAGAAAACATGGTATCACAATAGGGGAACACTGATGCTGACACGGAACAGTAGAAATCTAGAAATATCCCAGCCTTTCTGAAGGAAAGAGAAGACCATCAAATTCAAGGAGGTCAAAAATCCATCCTAAAATAGTAGGAACGACTGACGATACGGACCTTAAAGCCGGTATTTATAAATTTCAAATCTTTCAAAAAAAATGGATGGATTTCATTTCATTTTAAAGATACTAGAGAAACCAAGCTCTATGATAAATGCGGATGTCTGTCCAGTCTGTCAGCACCGCGTCTGAGCCACAATACCTCCTCCAAGAAGAAGTAAAAGGTTGACTGGTATTTGTATCTTGAGCGACATGTCCTGACTTGTTCAAGCTTGTAGTTGACGTGGGAGTTCGTTCACTCAGCATCACCACTGACAGTTGTACTGAAAAGCTTACACAGACCGTTCCATATTTTTACTGGATACAGTTTTTTATCAATTTAATAAGCATGTCATCCTCAAGTGATGAGGAAACTATAGAAAATAATGTCAACGACCTGCACTTCATCGCAGATGAAGTTGCCAGTGCTCCCATTATTCTGGAAAATATTATTTCGAAAACTTACAAAATTCTACTTTTCCCCAATTAGATCAAAATCAGAAAGAAGACGGACAAACTTTGTAAACTGCGAGTAGAAGGTATTCATATAAAGCAACTTTTTCCTAATTCAACCAATGTTGTGGCTCTAACGGTGTTTGAGTTGGTATTGCTCACCTTAGATGCGTTAGCCAATGGACTTTAACCGATGTAGTTACGTATTTATAAGACGGTTAACCTCTAAAATTAGGTCAGTCTCCAGTAACATCTATATACCTCGCCTACCATGATGAAAATAGTAAATTTTGGGCCAAAACATCGAAAATTGGTTCTAAGGGATTACTCGACCAATTTATAGGTTCAGGAACAAAAATCAACTAATAGGTCTATCCTTTTCTTTTTAAGAATCAAAAAGATGCGTATTTCTTGTTCCAGAAGGTATCAGCCCAAGAAAATAATGGAAAATTAAAAAAAAAATGAATTTTAAATATCTACCCAAAGAGTTCTCATATCGCAATTTCGAGGAGCAGCGAGAAAATTCACGTTTCTTCCGAACCCTGAAACTTGAACACGTCTTCAGAGCGAGCCGTCCGATCGAGGAAGTTGCGATTGCAAAGGATCATGCTTCCATAGGTTCTCTTTAAAAAATATAAATGAGCCCGATATGAGTCATGACAATGGTTAATTTTGTTCCAAAATAACAAAAATACTTCAGTTAAACACGTAAAAATTAAATTTGGTCAATTTTTTGTTTTAGAAGGCATTGGAATTGTCAACCCAATTAACCAGTGAAGAGTTCACTTTCGATTAAGATGTCTGCCTAGCGAATTATCATATCGAATTTTGAATTCCTTGGACAATTTTTGCAATGACAGGAGTAGTGCGAAAATGGAAAACTCGCCGAAACCCTTAAATTCACATGTTTGCCGAACTTTTAAATTTCGAGCTCATCTCATTCGACCTAGGTCGCTGAACTTTTACAAAACCTCATACCCCCAGGAAAATATTAGCCAGATCTGAGTCAGTTCATGGAATTTTAGTTTTGACGCACATATACATGGATAAGGAAGTAGAAGGCAGGAGGAATACATGTCCTAGAAACTGATCGTAAATGAGTAATTTTTATCACACCACGCATCTATTCAAGTGTATCGCAATCCCCATAAACATAATTTCAATTAAATAATTGTCATGCAAGGATAATTGCTGTGATAAATAGTGTCTGATATCCACAAATATGGATATGCTAGCTGTGTGATATAAAGCCATTTAAATAATAAATATTCCATCTGCGATAGGCTATAAAATTTTATATATTATGAACAAGGTTGCTGATATAGCATAGTGACTATGTCGTAACAAAGATTAATATAGCTGTGATTTTTAAGCGTGAATAAAAGTTATAATTATCCAATTCTTTATCCTTGATACTTTTCTCCTAGTCACGGAATATTTCCTAGTACATTAACTAGAGCTAAGCATTGGCATGCGTTACGCCGTATGAATCTTAGTTTTTGTGAAAGTGTTAATTTGCGCTTTTGATACAAATTTGACCAATCACAAGACGTTTTTGAAGTGATGGATCTAATAAATGTGTCTCTCAAACTAGATAAAAATTATACTTTCTGTGTAAGGTGGACCCCTAGTTCCTATATTAAATCAAATAATACTTCATAAATAAAGCACAAACTCCACCGATCGAAAACAAGTTTCATATCTACCCTGTAAATACTATAACCAAAATAAAAACAAACAAAAATATCTAAGATAATTGAAAGAAAGGATATATCATTTCTAAATTAGGTGAAGATTTTAACCATTCCATTGAGATGGAATTTACACACTAAATATATTTTGCAAAACATTGAGAGGCCCGACTCCAATGTTCAGACTTCTGAAAGATTTGCATTTCAAGATACTGTACACAGCATTGGTCCAATTGTAGCTGTCTTATGGAATCAGCGGATGAGGTGGAGTAACTAACACACATTTAAAAGATTTTAAAAATAATATATGAGGAAAAAATAACATATCCCACGAACCTGTTATACACCGAAACTTCTATTCTTGACAAAGCTACTGTTTTTCTTTATTGAAGAATATCCTTGCAGGCAAAGTCAAATTGCCAAGTATTTCTCATGTTCATCAAACAAGAGATCCCTCGTAGAAATAAATCCATAAGACAGAGACACTTTATCTTGCACCAAAGTTAAACAATATGCTACCTCTGAATCTTAGAAATAATATAACATCAGTATCTAGATTTAAAACTAGGACTGGAAGAACGTTTTTCAATAATTTAATGAATAATATTCTAGAAAATCATATAGTGCAGTGCAGTGTAGCGAGAGTAGGCCCTAACTAGACTCTCAATATGCGAGTACAATATTCGGCAAAGCATTGTTATTTTTGTAGACAATTAAAACAAACCACTGATTTGGACAATTATCCCGATTTGAGCAAAAAATACTGAATTTCAAACAAAAAAATAAAAAAATCACTCATGTGTTATTTGATATTGATTTTATTTTTAAAATGCAGACAGATACGATTGTCACAGATAAACACATATTATTATTATTAACTGACTTCCATTGTAAACATGTTTTCCTTTCTGTTGAGAATAATATGAAAAATATTAAAATGAACCTTGTTGGCGACCTCTATTGGACGTTAACAATGACTTCAAAGTCGTTCGTAAGCCATATTGGGAAACAGTAACATGTTGATGAATTGTTAAAAATATATCATTTATTTCAAAATTATCTCAGATAAGTAGTGACACTGTAATTTTCAATAGAATGTCCAGGAATTGCTGTCATATCAATCTAGATACTGTATCAGATTTGTTCAATGCTTAGAGTATAGCGCAAATCCTTCTTTTTGATTGATTTTGTGTCCTTAGCTTCAAATTGTGTGCCCTGGCGCAAATGGAAAAATATTTTTTTGTAGCTAAACCAAGCGATTTATGAAGTATTTCTTGATTTAATATGGGAAATAGGAGTCAATCTTACACAAATCGTATAATTTTTCTCTAATTTGACGGACATTTCACAAGAGATTGACTATATTCATTAGATCTGTTACCTCAAAAACGCCTTCGCATTGATCAGGTTTGTCCTCTAAACGCAATTTTATGCACTGAATCAGCAAAATCGGACCTAAATGGCTTTGATATAATTTAAGATTCAAATTAATGAGACATGACAGTAAGTCCAACTTTACAATCTCAAACTGACTGCCACTATACCATAAAACATAAAGGGAATCGCAATCTCACATAAGATGTGAGGTGAAAATTATTTGTCTGGCCTTCAGAATCCTTAACGGCTATTACCATCCCACAAGCATAGCCGATTTAAATGAAAGACTAATAAAGATACAGCGACTACACAGAATCAGTTTGTACCTACAGCTGCATCTTAGCAACAACTCCAGACAAATTGGAAATCAGAACTTGTTCCGTCAATTACCAGGTTACTACTTCATCATAAGTTATTTCAGATGATGGAACGATGCACATTCCATGAAAGTACTCTGAAATAGAATTATGAATGAGTGTTTGTAATGACTTTGTGGAATAAGGTTCGTCCAGCAGTAGTATGAAATGTTTCTAATTTTTTTAAATCCTCGAATGTCATTTACCTATTCCATATGCAATATGCTCCCTAAACGGTGTATAATGTCTATGTGATTCATTAACAGAGCTGTTAAATGAAGCTTACACAATGTACCGGCGACTACTTTGATTTATTGCATACATTAATTTACTAACTAGCACACCTGTGTTGGTTGTGCGATAATATTTGAAAAATGCGCAAACCGCACGAGGGCTGCATGCATAACTGCGAGGCTTTTTAATCAACGCAAAATCGCTTTTTGATTTAACGCATGCGTTGGTTAACAAAGACTGTTAAACAGAATGTTTCCACATTATTTTTTAGTCCACGTTAGCTACTACTTTCATTTTACAGGGTGACTATTATATCCGAACAGCCCGAGTTCTGGACAACCATGCATTTTTTTTTCGCAAAGAAAGAGGTTTTAATCGAGATTCTAACAGAAGGCACATCAAGTACATGAACCTTCCGAAAGCTTGGCTACCACGCATTTGTGTAAGAAGGGTTTTAACAAAAATATCAGCATATCAAAAAACTATTTGACAATACCTTCAAATACGACCTAAAAATTGACCCTTACAGGCGACTGGGAATTCCAGTTTGAAAATTCAAATAGAAACTACCATTCCTAACAGGGCTTGAGATTCTACATGAGATTGCATTTTCATACTTACACAGCCATAAATGGACACATCAGTATGTAAATCTAACATGCGAAAAGTATGCAAAACACACTAAATTTGACAGTAATGCATTTTTTTGAAATAAGGATAGTGCCAGTAGCGCCTTTAACTTAAGTAAGACCTATAATTACCTCAGAGGTCAAGTTTGTAAATCCAACAATCTTTGATAGCAGTATAAATGTTATGCACCTTGATGTATAATTCCGAGCTCTACATAGTTGTGCTTGTCGATTCACAAACTTGACTTCCGAATGACCTATGAGGTTATTATCTGTGTCACATTTTAGGTCATCTGCAAATATACTAAGTGACATATAAATCCGAACACCCAGTTTAAATGGTTTTATTTTAATAAAAGTTGGTGAATGTATTTATCTTACTGTAAATAACAAGTGAAAAAATTTTCAGCCTTTCAGTTGGACATTCCGGTTTTTATACTGCTTTTTTTTTAATTCACTAACGCTCTAAAAATGAATATTTCAGCCGCAGTAAAGAATCAACGTTGGCGGATTTTGGTTCTTGACATCCTTTACGATCGGTTACGATGCCTAGAGTACGGAGACCTGTACGATTTCGTCAACTTACAGTATATTCAGATAAGAGATAGACCGGACATAAACAAGACCACGTGATCATCGAACGCTGTAACATTCGGCAGGGACGTATTAAGAGTCACGCAGTACATATTTTAGATAGTAGATGCTGCTTTGCGTAACTTTGTAGTAAATTAGCACAATTCGATGTGTATAGGATTGGTGATGGATATAGGATCATGTGGGGGTGGGGTAAGAAATATATAATGATGTAAATATACATAAGGGTTTCAAAATTTTCGCTTCGATTTCCAGCTTCGGATGCCGCCTGATGTTTGGTGAAATACAGTCGAATATAATCTCAAAATGGCGTTTAAATTAGCCTAAATTAAAAATAATCGTATATCTCTTAAAATTGCTTTTAGAATATTGATTAGTATATTTTTTGATTTCTAGGTAAATATGTAACCAAATTAAAACGTTCAAAACGTAAAAAAATGTGCATTGTTGAACATTGTCAGAAAGTAGATTCTTGAATAGGTTTTGCCAAAATGGGTTCAAAAATGTCAATAATTAATTAAAAAATACAGTAGCTTTATAATTACTTATAACTTACAGAATTTGATGAACAACATCTTTTATTGGAAAGATGAGCTTGATGAGCTTTCATCATCGCTACTGCCTGAAGCACCAACGTCAATAATAAATGGCTCGACTTGTTCCTCTAAAATATTGTCCAGTTCTCATTTCTCTTTTCAACTTTGTCTTTCACGTGCTTAATACAGTTTTCCCATTTTTGCGCTGTTATTAATTCTAGTGCTTCTTTGAAAAGTCCTTTGAGGTCACAAAATTTAAAAGTTGTATTATGCTTAGCTATATAATTTTTAACCTCTGCCCATATGAGCTCAATGGGATTGAGCTCGCAATGGTATGGAGGTAAACGGAGCACAGTTTTATTTTGACTTGCTGCCATTTCTTCAATGGCGTATTTTTGATATTTCGCCTTGTGATCCTTGACAATTCTTAATAATTGTACTTTCAGCATTGCTCCTTCAAAGTTCATATTTTTCGAGCGGAGCCAATTTTGAACATCAACTTTCCTTGAAGCCGTTGTTGGGACCTTCTCCATTCTTCGAGAATGATAAGGCGCATTATCCAACACAATTACTGCGTTTTCCTCTAAGTTCGGTAAAATTTTTGAAAACCACTGTTCAAACGATTCGCCATTCATTTCCTCGTGGTAATCTCCAGTTTTCTTAGACTCAAAGCACCACAGACCGTCAACAACAAATCCATCCTCACTGCCAATATGGCAGATAATGAGCCTTGGTGTAGATTTATTTCAATAAGCGAACCTTTTTCAAATGTTTTCATCACATTCAGCGAAAAAACATTGAGACATGAGTATCAGATTGCTATAATTGGGATTATTTAGTCATATTGAAAGAAAGAATATTGAACGTCGTATGATTACTCAGCGCTTCACAATTTAATTTAAAGTTATAAACCTTTAAAAAATGAATGATCAGGATACGCGCAAATATTAATATTAACAAATTATAACTTTATAAAGCTTAAAGTATGAATTAAAATGATTAGAAATATTAGGAACGGTACACAATATAAAACTTAGTAACTTTTTTTAAGTTTATAATATTCGACATATTTTAAGATTATTTTAAAAAATTATTGAAATATCGAAAACACATAAAAACATGGCTTAAAAAAGTTCTAACAAATGAAAATGACAATAAAACATCCACGCATTTTATCGAAAGTTATAAAAGTTTTGTTACTTGTAATATGTTTTATCTGCCCCCTGGAATTAATGTTTAGAACCTTGTTCCCAAGGTTTGAAAAACATCCGATTGTTGTCTATTACTCGTATTTACCTGCTGGATTTTTTAATCCGGTGAACAGTCCATCTAGAAAGGCCCTCCTGGATGAAGTTACAGAATCATCAACCCATACTTTACTTGTAGTGTGTCCTGCGTTTACCCACGTTTCATCAAGGTAATAAATCTTCCTGTTTTGATTTCTATATTTCCCAATTTTTGTTAAATAATCCCTCCTCCATAGCACAATTTCTTCTCTATCCAGTAGTAAACTATTACGACCCCGTTTTTTCCATTTGAAATTTAAATGCTTCAGTAACGCATGGAAAGTTGATCGTTTGAAATTTGGCAACGTTGTATCTCCATTTACCTCCTGCAGTACTTTATCTATAGTAGGTATTTCATTCCTAAAGAAGAATTCATGCACTTTCCTCCTAATCGCATGCTTATCAGCTTCATCCAATGATTTAACAATACTTTTGCGATGTTTACTGGTCATTGGCTCAGAAAAGGTGTGCTTTTTTTTGTATAGTCTTAACACATTAAACACTGATGCGCGACACACCCCAACTTTGTGAGAAACCTTTCTTTGATGGTTGATGCCTCGTTCTCCTCGCGCTCGATCTTATATATATTCAAAATGACCTCTTTCATTTCTGCACTCAGGTGTCTTTTTTTAGAGCGTTTCCTAGGTGGACTACAGGAGTTTACAACTTCATCGGCAGTATCAGTACTACTGGGCATTTTGCGCAAGCAGTTGATAACAATAACAATCAATAACAAGGTATAACAATAACAACGACAATCTCAACAACTTAATAAGATAACAAACGAAAACGTCCAAAGAAATATCAAATTACAATGATGCACACGACATACGTAACACGTCTGAACCTGAATGTGACTCTGCCTTAATACGACTGCTCTGCCGCTCGGCATAGGCATTTAATTGCGAATTGACCAATGAGGGCTCCTGTTTTACGTCGAGACGGCGGCGTTAGCGTGAAGATCACCCGAACCTTTTGTTTACATCCGGTCTATCTCTTATCTGAATATACTGTAGTGAGTTTGATAGGGGCCGTATAGTGGGACTTCGGGAAGCTGGACTTTTTTTCGGGCAATTGCAGTTAGAGTGCAAAGAAGTGTTAGACACTGTGGTTAGGTGTTGTCAGGCATGGCTTCGAGAAGGCCGTACGCAAAGAGCAAGGGGCACTGGACGCCGCCGTAGAACAACAGACCGTGAAGATCGCCGCCTAAGATTATTGGCCTTAAGGGACTGTTTCTCCACTACCCGGTCCATTGCAAATAAATGGTTTGCAGAACACGGAAGACCTATTGGCATGCGAAGTGTTTACCGACGAATGAGAAGTTTTGGCTTGTTTTCATACCGGCCACACTGGGTCCTCCCTTTAACTCGAGAACACCGACGTAATCGCCTTGAGTGGTGCAGACAACGGTCACTCTGGGATCAGGAATGGAACAGTATTGTCTTTAGTGACGAGTCTCGATTTTGTTTAGGCATGCACGATGGTCGTGCCAGGGTTAGAAGGCGACCTGGTGAAAGGAGGAATCCACAGATTTTTGTTGAAAGACATGTTCATCACACTGTTGGAGTTATGGTTTGGGGTGCTATAGCTTATGGTTCCAGGTCACCTTTAATCTTCATCATACGAAGTTCTATACTCTAGGCGCTGAAGAAAGAAACTAAACCCAAACAAATACACGCATATTGCTCGTGAGTGAGTGTTTAGGCGCAGGAGACATTACAGGACCGCATCAAGATATTATGGGTAGTCATCAAAAATTTCATACAAGATAATTATTATCTTTTACAGTAAATTTCAGTTAGAGATTCACAAATGAGTTAACTACACTTTTTAGTTATTAGTAAGTAAGCTGCGCGCACTCATTCAGAAGAGGAACTTGAATCTTCTGAACCGTTTAAATGAATTATTAGAGGTTCAATTTGGGTATCGATGACATTGTCCAAATCCCACATTTTGACTTCAACCTTCTCCCGAACGTGGCGGATACAGTTTTTCCATTCCTCTGCCGTAACTCTATTGACTGCGATGTGAAAGAGATTTTTAACATCAGAAAATTTATAAGTATTATTATTCGACGCCACGTATTGCTTTATGTTGGCCCAAATCAGCTCAATAGGGTTCAGCTCACAATGGTAGGGTGGCAGTCTCAAGACAGTTTTATTTTGTTTTTTGGCCTTTTAGTCGATCATTTTAAAATCGTATTTGTATTTATGTCTATTGACTATACTTATCAATTCACCCTTGACCATTGTTTCATCAAAATCGATCTGTTTTGAGGCCAGCCATTGTTGTATGTTTGCTTTTTTAGTTGCCATTGTGGGAATTTTTTCTATTTTTCTAGAATGGTACGGGGCATTATCCAGTACAATAACAGCGTTATTCTCCAGCTTTAGTAACATTTTGGAGAACCAATTTTCAAAGGAATTGCCGTCCATCTCCTCATGATAGTCCCCTGTCTTTTTTGATTCAAAGGCCCACAGTGCTTCGGGAACAAAGCCGTCTTCACTACCTACGTGACAAATGATCAGCCGTTTGCCTTTTCCTGGAAATAAATTATTCCTTACACTATGGATTGATTAAATTTGAAGGAATGAGGCAATTGAGTTCATTTAGCTGAATTTAAGAGTCACGGAATGCTGATCAAAAACTGAAAAACGTAGAAAATTGAAGTTTGCAACTTCTCAAAACCCATTCAAAGCAAATTGACTGCACCCAAAAATGATAATAAATTTCAAAAAAATGCTTAAAAGAGGGTCGAAGTTTTTTTCCTAATGACTACACTGCGAATGTACCATTTTTGGAGAATATCACACATTATCTGCTATCACAGCATATTATTTGCCCGAATTTATCAAAATTAAATTGCCGGATAGATGAAGGAGCTTACCTGCAGGATTTTTCAATCCAGCCGAAAGACCGTCTAGAAAAGCCTGCCTTGATGCTACTGATTTGTCGACCCAAACTTTCGCTTGAGTATGTCCAGCATTCACTCACGTTTCGTCCAAATAGTAAATTTTTCTTTTTTCATCGCGAAACTTCCGAATCTTCCTAAGGTATTCCCTTCTCCACACAACAATTTCTTCTTTCTCTATTAACATACTGTTTCTTCCCCGTTTCAAGAATCGAAAATTAAGTTCCTTCAAAAGTTTTCGGAATGTGGTTCTTTTAAATGATGGAAGATCCTCATCAGCATTAACTAATCTTAATATCTTATCTACTGTAGGTATCTCATTTCGGAAGAAAAAATTATGCACTTTCCTCCTGATGGCAGTTCTGTCAAAGTCATCTACTCCGTCCGTTATCCTTTTTCTTGCAGGATACGGTTTTGGCTCAGAAAGTGAGTGAGTGCTCCTATATTCCTTAATGATCCTGTAAACACTGGACCGACATACTCCAGAAATATGTGCTACCTTACATATAACTTCGTCCACGACCAAATCGGGTTTTTCTTGAATTTGGTTTTTGTATATATTTAATACTATTTGTTTTTCATTTGCACTTAAATGTAGCTTCTTAGCCCTTTTTTTGGGTGGGGTTGCGCTGATGTCAACCACTTCGTCGGCTGTATCTGTGTCAGACATCGTATCTTAGGCAATATATAAACAAAACGTTCCACTCGCGAAAAACGAGTATACGCTACTGAATGCGTAATGCGTATGCAATGCAATCCTGTGCGTGAATTAACTGTTAGATGCCTGTCGTGTCATCTACAATCACGTTTACAAGTCCAAACCTGTGCAGATTCGTAGAGCGCCGACGACTGCTAGTGACCTTGAATTTGTCTGTAGATCGATGTTACTCCAGTCAATTTAGGTTCAAAGTGGATGTTTTCTAAACCAATTTGTTGTTCCTACATCAAAAATATATCGATGATGTTTTGTACTGGGAGCTCATGAAAGATCAAGGTAACTTATTTTAACAGTCATCCTTTTTCTAGTCTCAAGATGACACGAAAAAGGGTCTGTGGATTCACTAGAAATACACTGCCGAGGATGTTTAGACCTAAAGTGACTGGAGTATATCCGTGGATGCTTTCGAGGGATCTGTTCACGTGCTGATCACTGTTTACGTTTAATGTCTTTCTTCAGCGCCCAGAGTTTAGAACCCCATCTTTTACCCTATCTTGACACCCTGGCAGATCCAACTTTCTAACAAGATAATGCCCGACCACATGTTGCAAGAGTCACAATAGACTTCTTTCAACATAATGATGTCACATTGTTACCATGACCACCAAGATCTCCCGACTTATCCCCAATTGAGCCCGTGTGGGAAATGATGGGTAGGAGATTGCTCAATTTGCAACGTCCTTCTCAGACTCTAGAAGCACTTCGAGAGGAATTAGTGGTTGCCTGGAATAAGATACCACAGGAGGACATTGACCACCTGATCAGAAGCATGCCTAGGCGCGTTGGAGAATGCGTAGCACATCAGGGTGCATCCACACATTATTAAAGGTCAAAGGGCTTTAAAGCAGTGCAATCATTTTGAAATTTTTATCGTTTACTTATTATGCTTCATTAAGTACTTATACAAAATATTATTAAAATAAAACCATTTAAACTGGGTGTTCGGATTTATATGTCACTTAGTATAGTTTTTTGATATCCTGAAATTTTTTCTGAGCCTTCTTCCACAACAATTCGTGACTGCCAGGCTTTCAGGGCGTTCGCCTACTACGTCAGTGTCGTCACCTCTTTGCGGCGTTTGTTTGTTCAAAATTATGTATAATAGGTATTTTTGGTTTTTTGTATTTATCAGCTGATGTAGGTACATTCAAGGATCTCAAGCATGAAACTCGGTATTACTGAATGCATCCGGTACGCCACTGAATGTTTCGTTTTGTTTATTATTTCTGAAAGAGTTATTCCACTGGTTTATTTGCATTCCATGCAGTAACATACGTTATTATTGTGAATTTACTGATGATCAAATAGAAATTATATAAGATTTAATCTGCCGAGAAACGCGTACGGTTCATTAGATTGCATGTCTGCACACAGGATTTATTTACTCACAGATTATCGGGCTAGAAATCTAACGTACAGATAACAGGAATAGCCATAAAGCGGTTGAATTGTGGGTGTAAGCAAAGATTTAGCGAACCACTGTGCCAATTATTGACTCACAACATACTCGGGTACACACCCTGGATATTAAATAATTGATGGATTTAGGTCATATTATTAAAATACCGATATTCAAACGGAACTTGTCTTTCTGAGCTGAATTGATAGTTTGTTAATTTAGTAGTGGATATACCTCGACGAAGCATTCTACGAAAAAAATCCTCACAACGCAGTCAGATGCAACTACAATATTTTTTTCTATACATCTTAGGAAAAACCATTGTTATACATGGGAAATCATTTCTTGGCAACAGCGCATCGGCTCGTCTACTTTCATCGCTATTCGTACATATTTCCTACCGTTAACGCGCGTGCCGTCGTCAAGTGGGATAAGGGATTCATGACTCACTCTGCGGTTGGGTTTTGTGTAGGAAAGGTGCGCCTTTATTTAATCCAAAATATCTTCAAAATGTACTCGCAAGAAGAAAAGTTTCAAATGATAGAATGGTACATCCAGAATAATTCACCACGCGCGGTTGTTGAATTATTTGCGGTACGCTTCCCAGATTTGCCAATTCCGTCTCACGCAACGGTTATAAATACCTACGAAAAATTCAAGAGGGTGGGCTGCTTACATAAGTGCCATAGCTGCATTCACCCTGAAGGTTGGAAACCAAAAATTAGCGAGAAAAGGGAGGAGATCGAAACTGCTGTTTGTGCCGCTGCAGAAGTATCTGAGCCATGCTCAAGCAGAAAAATTGCTGAAATGGTACCAATAGCCGATCTCACATCCAGAACAACAAGAAATATTTTGCATCGCAACGGCTATCATAGCTTCAAGGTTGGAACGGTTCAAGAAATATTTCCTTTAGACAAATACCGTCGAATGGAGTTTTGTGAAACGGTCATGGAGAAGGCGAACAGGGATGGAAGTTTTATTGGTAACATTTTGTTTACTGATGAATCCACATTCCCTCTCCACGGTCATCACAATCCTTCAGTAGTTCGGTATTGGTCTCGGGAAAATAAACACCTCAGTATTCCCGACCGCACGCAGTATCCACAGAAACTGAATGTGTGGGCAGGAATTCTAGGTAATAGCATTATCGGACCGTTCTTTATTGATGGAACTCTTACGGCTGCAAAATATTTGGCGTTACTACAGACGCAGATTGTTCCTGCAATTAGGCAGCTTGGCATTGATCTCGCTAATATTTGGTTCCAACAAGATGGATGCCCGGCGCATAATGCGGCGATCGTAAACACTTACCTTGAAAGTGTGTTCGGCCACCGGATTATTGGCGGTAACGGGACAATAAAATGGCCTCCTAGATCACCCGATCTAGCGCCCAATGATTTTTTCTTGTGGGGTTATGTGAAAAGTACTGTTTACACTTTCAATGAGAGAGCAGACAATTTGCATAACCTACAGGTGAAAATCGTTGAAGCGCTCGGGCAAATACAGCCTTCTACCCTCTTGAGAGTTTGTCAGGAGTTTTATAACCGCCTGACATACTGTTCATTAAATGAAGGAGACGTTTTTGAGCCCCAGCTGTGAAGGACCATTTGAAACATTTGTGTTCATTATTGCGTTTTATTTTCGAGAACTTATTTTTTTGTTAGAATATCTTTTTATTTTCGTTACACATTTTTAAGAGTGTACTATTTTTTGTTAGAGTGGGTATCTTCTTATTTTTGTTATGAGACGCAACCTTTATTGCTACAAAACCAATTATCCATTCATAAAAATAAGTAGAGTGATTTAGGTGATTTCGTGAAATCTCGAAATCACCGAAATCGGTTCACAGGACGTCCAATCGAACTGGTGCGTAATGCGCGCAACTACTGTACTTCTTCTATCGACTCAACGCATACTGAAATTTGCAGACCGCAGACCTGTATCACGATTCACGAATGAGAATAATAGGCAGATACGCTGTGTTGCCAATTTGAGTAGAGCTTCCCGAATTGTGGGGAATTTAGAGTTAAGTGTAGATTCATTCAAGCTTTTAATCAGCATGGCCTAGACGTTAGAACTTTATAAAGATAACATTGAAGCTGAATGCTGCTGGAGTATAGTGTTTCGAATATTCAAAGCGGAGCGGGACACTATACTCGTTCAATGGGTCATCAAGCCACAGTCTTTTCAACAAAGAAATTATTTTACGAAAATGCGTTATATTTTTACGATTTTGTCGTCACCAAATCTCTGTTTCTCAAAATGTACGTCTATTGTAGAATTTTCATCAAACTAAGCAAGAAACGTGATCTAGTATTTACTCAACATTACGGATTTCTCGAAATATATTAAAAAATGTGACCTAGATACCTAACTGCCCCAAGCTCTTTAAATATAACACCTTAAACCAGGGTTACCAGGTGCTCAGTCACGTTGATTGTCGTGTTGTACTGCGCAAGTCAGCAAACAATCTGGCGTAATAAACGTTAGGAATCATCAGGTATTGCCAGATTCCCGAATACCGGGCACCATAGTACCCGTTATAGTTGTCCTTCAAAGTTGTCAATTCGCCCCTATGGCGCAAATTCGCCACACCAGGCAACTGTGCTATAAACAAACCCTGTTTATCACTACTATTTGATAGTCATATGGTAGTTGTAGCCCTATCTAGCGGTCCATGATTTCTCTCAATACTGTTGTATCTCTACTGGCAACAAGAATAGGGATTACAAAATCATTTATACAACAATATACAAACATGAAAAATATGATTTGAACCATGAAACATTATAACAATTTTAATAGTTTGAACTTTTTTCATTTTTGGAATACTCTTATGTGGAATCCGCAGCTATTTTTCCCGAAATTTGGGTAGACTTAGATTTCTTAGAAATATGACATATTGGTGTCGGCAACTCTGCGAATGGGAGAAACAAATCGCATTTGTTGAGCGCATCCGTCTAAGCGGTAGGCGCCAGCGCCCGTTCTGCCATCTCTCTTTTATCACTCTTCTACTTTACCCCGTTGTCCGTCACACTCCGACGCTGCCAGATAGGATCCTACAATCGAGTGTCTTTCACGCACCTACATACTTTTGTATATTTCCATCTCTCTTCCTCATCATAATGTATAATAATGGTTTTTCCGAAGGTGTATATATACCAAAGCAGCCGCGCAGCATAAGCCTAAATGCCGGGACACCGTGGCTGCTATGAGGGTCCTAAAGAAATTTTGTTAATCCAACTTTTGAACTGCCTAAGGTTAGTAGAACTGGGAAAAGCTTCCTCTACCTGTAGATTTTTCCACAATCTCGACACCTTTGGGGCAAAGGAGCGGTCGTTCGACATGGTTAGGATGGGAGCCCAAAGTCAGGTGGGTCTGTCTGGTAGGCACATCGCGCGGCGGCATCATGGAAGAAGCTCTGAGGAGCAAAGCCCGTTGGTGTAGCGGTTGAAGAGAGCTAGATCGCCGACGGCCTGCCGGTGCGAAAGGGTCCTGTGACTGACTGTTAGAGAAGGATCATCCATCGATCAGTCGGACAGCCCTCCTCTTGATAGCATCAAGCATAAATAATGTAGTCGGGGCGACAACACCTCAAACCTGTCTGTTCTCTACAGTGGGGTCTTGTATGAATGTTTTATGTGCCTTGATCTTTTGCTGGCAAGCAGTGTCAGACGATTTGTTGAACCAGCCGTTGGACCCTGGTATAGGCACTTTCACTGTATGAGGGATATATTCCTCCATCCCGACCAGGATAATCTCGGTTATCAAAGAACAGACAGCCGACGCATGCGCGACAAAAAAATAAATATCTCTCCAAGGAAAGGTAGAGAAGAATTCTCTGAGCCCCTCCCACTCGGCATATCCGTAATGCCAAATTTTGCGGCCTGCGCGAGTTTCTGCTGCAACGGCGGGTTCTGTCCGAAACCTAACCTCTACACCACCGTGGTCTGAGTTACCCTGGGGGGACAGGACAGCAGTGCTGTGAGGTACAGGATGCGTGGTCAGAAATAGATCCAGCAGGCTACTGACATGTGACGAGACGAGAGGAAAAAGGTAGGGCTCGTCACCATCTGCACGACGTGCTGCATCGGTCTTGTTTAAAGCCCAACCAAAGCTGATTATGCGCATGGAAATCACCGAGGAGAACTACCTCTGAATCGGGATGATTGATGTTCAGGAAGTCGATCTTGACGGCGAGGTATTCAAGTAGGTCATCCCAGTTATGGTCCAAGGGAGAGCGATAAAGGCAGCAAATAAATTTGGGGGATGGTTCTTTCTCAGATTGGGGTGCATCTCGTAGTTTGGGAAGCTAAGATGGTTAATCAGTGCTATGGGATTTTTGTCTCCGCCAAGAAAAGCATGGTGGGACGATTGGATGGCAAGTAGTGTTCGTGAAGCAAATTTCATCTTCGATGTTGTTCCCTCGATTCCACCCTCCACCCGGACATTCCGAGAGTGGAGTAAGTTTACGTCCAGAATGTTAGTACTCCAGGGATCCATCATCATTAATTTCTTTGTCTAGGAAGATAACCGACTGCATAGCCTAGGTGTGGAAACATGCGGACATTTATAAGACACCCTGGGAAAAGCTAGCGTGTGGTACCGCCTCGATCGGCTGGTCCTTGTCTCCCACCTTATTTTTGCGTGTTAATGATGTTAAAGACCTAAAGTGGCCCGTTGGCGGACTTGTACTGCCACCCGGCAACCGGTACTGAGGTATTTCTTAACGCGTGTACAATCACTTGAATGGGAAGAAGTTGTATAGTAGATACAACTTCCGGAACAAGCATTTGCAACGGCCCCGCTCATTAGGGATAACAATACGATTTTTAGTACTTTTAATGAACATTAACTATGGCATCATGAACATATTGTAGCATTTATCATATGTTAGGCAATATGTAATGGCTATATCAGCTATATTATTATTATTATTATGTCTTTATTGAGTATTGTTATATGCAATGCAGAAATCTGCAACAGGGCGAAGTCTAGCCTAAGCTACTCTACTTAACCCTAAATAAAAGCTAACAATGAAGAAAGCCACAGATAATACATAAAAATGCAATCATCAGAAGTGTCAAATACAAAATAGCACAGAAAGTATGAGATAATTTGAATGAAAATAAACAAAAGCCTAAGACACAAAACCGCAAAGCGAAGAGTATATAATCAAAAACTATTGAACTATCCATTACATTGACTATTGTAATAAAATTGCCTTACCAGGACTTTAAACATCGGTACAGAACTAAACTTAAGCGCGTCATCGATACTATTGTATATAGTAACAGCATTATATGAAAAAGATTTTCTAAATAAAGATAAACGAAACTTAGGAAGAGAAAGTTTATTAGTGAACCTCGTATTTAAATCATGCAAATCACGCCTAAAGACTAATTTTCTTTTCAGGTAAGCAGGGCTCTGTGATGATAAAATACGGTGAACTAAAATAGAAGTATAATATTTGTGAGTATATTCCAGTTTTAACCATTTTAACTCATTTATTTTAGCTGAGATTCGATCAAACTTTTTGAGCCTAAAAACAAATCTACAACAGCAATTTTGTACCTTTTGAAGTCTGTATTTCAAAATAGACGTTAAGCAGGGATAATAAAGCGTGATTGCATGATTTAAAATAGGTAATACTAGGCTCTCTGAGAGCTTTTTACGTAATTTAAAATTTAAAATACCACCATTTCGATACAGTAGCCTTAAAACTAGGTAAGTCTTTTTCACTAATAGTGAGACGTACTCTTCAAATCTGAGCTTACAGTCGAAAATAACACCAAGATTCTTTGCACTATTAACTACTGAGACTGATTTTCCATTTAATGTTAAGTCGATATGCTGCATAAAAATTTCATAACATAGCGGAGAGAAGATAACAACTTGACATTTATCTGGATTGAGGTTTAAGTTGTGATTAAATGAATATTTTTGAATATTTTCTATATCTTGATTAATATAAGCAGATGCGGTATTTATAAATCTAGGATCGAACGACAGGTATAATTGTGTGTCATCAGCATAACCTTGTATCTTGCAATAAGTGATAGTTTTAAAAATATCAGACGTATATATAATAAATAGCAAAGGTCCTAATATGGAGCCTTGAGGGACTCCAGAAGTCACAGGCTGGAAGTCAGAATACGAGCTATTATCAACCACAACACATTGGTAACGGCCCTGAAGGTAAGATTTGAAAAGTGGCAGCCCAATTGATTTATACCATAATATCGTAACTTTGCAAGAAGTAAGCAGTGATCAATCGTATCAAACGCCTTCGAAAAATCAAGAAATACAAGAGCTGTAGCAAGGCCAGCGTCGAGAGATCTAATAATATCATCTGATACATTTAAAAGGAGCGAAGTTGTGCTATAGCCCCTTCTGAATCCAGACTGTGATTCAGGTATAATTTGGTTAGAAATCACAAATTCATATAACTGTAAATAGATCACCTTCTCCAGTACTTTAGACAGAGCAGGCAGTATACTAATTGGTCTTAAGTCATTATATACAGACGGTATGCTTATTTTGGGCAAAGGTTTTATAAGAGCATATTTCCATAAACTAGGATAATAACCAACCTCTATGCAGCAATTTATAATATGAGTTATGTGTGGGGCAGTTACAGAAATAGAGTATTGTAGCATTTTTGCACTAATTTCGTCCACACCATATGCGCTAGACGCCTAAGTCTTGGCAATATTTTCTGCAATTTGTAGACACATAAGTTCATACAAAATAAGCCGAGAATAATGTGGCAGCTTACATAACGTAAATTACATTAAGTAGGATTCAGTATATTATGAAAATAGCTCGAAAGTGTCAAACATAAGTGTAGCAGTATAGTTAGGCCATACCACAAATATTGCCTATGTTGCTGAATACTCTACTGTAGGTAGATAAGGCATAAAATATTACACATTTGGAGGCTGCATGAAATACGTCGATTCCGACTACGGTTGGCTGAAATTCATGATAATATTTCGGACGTTAACCGAAACTAGATATTTCGTGAACCAGGAGACTACTCGTGTTATACTTTAGAAGCTCTGCGTAATGGGATGACTTTAATTTAACACGAAATGTCTCTTATTTAGTTTTATAATACGTTTCTACTTTTATATTATAATAGCCTTCGATACCTGATGAATTTGGCACATCTCAATTTAAATAATAAAGCACTTCCATAATATTCAATAACCCTTGTAGTGCATATAAAAAAATGGCGACAAGTAGATCGAGTCTTCACTTCCCACGCAGATTAACCTTTTTGAGAAAAAAGTTAGCTATGAACATACATACATATAACAAGAAATTAAATGGATCAATACAATCAAACAAGCTCCTACAATCAGTCCATATTACCCACTCAGTCGACAATGTTACGTTCTAGGAATTTCTCTCCTGCCGTACCGACAATATCGGCCATCTGACAACATTGCTCTAACTAACCTCGCCGCCCGCCAGCCACTCCATCCGCTCATCGGTCAGGCCACGACGCACGCATATTCAGAGACGCGTGTATTGAAAATGTTTCTTTATCACAGTTTCAAGGACGAAGGTACGGTGAAATCTGTGATGTGTCTAAAATATCTAGTAGGTGCGTAAAATTACAGGGGTTGGCAGTCTATAAATATACGAACACCAAAAAATTAAGCTAGATCTTCCTTCACTCCCTACAATCCCCAACCACCAAATTTTAACCTATACCATTTTTTCTGAAACGTCAAAAAACAAAGTTTGAGCGGTTTATTTTTTTTTGCATAGTAGTAACTTTGTGAAAAAAATTTATCAAATTCCGAGCGCTTTTTCCAGTCTGGCCAAGGATTAGCGGACCTACCGACAGAAATGGCATTCGAAAAATATGATAGCTAAATTTACCGCGAACAAAAAAATTTCTTTGCCAGTGGCACGGGGATTAAAATAACTGATAACAGACCTGATCTGATTCTTAATGAGTCTTGAGGTCGGGGGTGATCATAGTAGAATCATGCAAGTTGCGACTCTATTTTACCTAGAAGATATGAGACACTGACCTAGATAGCAGATGTTCCGTTTATATGAATTTTTCATTTTAATCGCTGTCCGCCCGATTTCAATATCCCTGCGGAATGACTGCCGTTAAACCATCACTTTACGGGCGTAGAAGTATCCGTCGACCGAATTCCTTGAGGATTCCTTCGGTCTGACCCGCTGACCTCTCATCTTTCTCTCAGCCAATGCCAGCGGCGGATCCACCCTAAAATATGTCAACCGTAAATGAATTTATTTATCTTGGCGTGCCATGGCATTATAGTATTAATTCACCGCCCTCATGCTATGGGAATGTAGTTTGAGATCGTGCGAACGAAGTGGAGTATCTGACTAAAGCTAGGCGCCCACAGATCCGCGTTGGGTTAATCTTAGAACCGATTTTAGAATAGTTTGTATAATGTTAGGTACAAGTAAGGGCGGACGTATACATTAGAATTCGGTAATGGTATCGAATAATCCAATACTGAAGATTTTGTTATCAATTTTAAGAGAAAGGCTAACGTGGCACTTTCGCAGTGGTAGTTTTTACCTGCCCCGGCAACTGGCGAGCAACTATGAATTGTAATCGCAAAAAATCTCGAAAATGAGATATGTTTTTTGGATGTTATATGGCATATATATCATGGAAAACCAGGTAACTCATTTCAGTTATTCTGTCGATCTGTCTGTCGGACTGTCTGTCCGCTTCATCCATTCTCCTCCTATAGCTTAAAAATCACATAAGGTTACTACGATGAAAAAGCTTTATAGTTTTTGAAAATTGATCTAATGGCGGTGAAGCTACGTGCAATAAATGAAAAAAAAAATCAAACTACATTTTTTGACGTTTCAGAGACTCCCGGAAATTCTGCTAACCTACGAGCCCCTTCCCAATTCAGTTGGCCCAGCTATTGAAATCTTAGTTTTTTTCTTATCAAACACAAATAATAAAAATTTAGCAGGGTGTTATAGGTTTAAAATATTAACAATGCATATTTTGATAATATATAGTAGAAAACACCAACTTTATCACTCCCTAATCAAATTTGCAGCATAAAAATAACACATGTTGCAATTACAGCATATCAACTTATTTCCATTTCAATGCAAAATAAGTCTGTAACGCATAGGTGGCTGTGAAAAATAAAAGCCATGACAATTGTTTTTATTAATCACAGCTGTCAGAATACGTTTAAAACAGTTTTGGGTAGTTAAGGTTTTCAAAATGGGCAGAGGAAAGGTTATTGGTGAGAAAATTCGGTTACTGATAATTAATTTTTTTAATTCTGGGAAATCAAACTCAGAAATTGCAACTTTGTTAGACTTATCGCGGTACAGTGTGAGAAACATTGTTGGAAGATATAACGTAACTGGTCCAGTTAATATTAAGCCACGATATGTGAAAAAAAGTAATATCACAAATGCCGACCGAAGAGCATTAAGAAGAATAATCGTGAAAAACAGGCGTGCCAATTACTTACAATTAAGTGCTCTGTGGAGTGACGCTATTGAAAGGAGAATTTCGAGGTCCACAACTTATAGAGAGGCCCACAAACTGGGATTTAGCACTTGCAAGGTAAGTTTTCTTATAAAAAAAGTGAAGTAAAAACCCTAAAGTTGCGCAACTTGTTTATAGGCCAAAGATAAGCCACTATTAACCCCACTGCAAAAGAAAAATCGGCTTAAATTTGCTAAAGAACATAGGCAATGGATACCTCAACAATGGTGTGCAATACAATGGAGTGATGAAGCCCGATTCGAAGTTTGTGTTGGTGACAGTCGCGGTAGAGTTATTCGCAAAAAAATGAAGCATTCCGTGTTGCCTGTCTGAAGAGAAAAGTGAAATTTCCAGCATCCATTATGGTCTGGGGCAGTATGTCATCAAAAGGAGTAGGAAAACTTCATTTTATTGATGGAAATGTGGATACAAACAAATATTTGGCAATTTTAGAAGAATCGCTTTTACCAGTGATGGAAGAATGTTTGACATCCGGCCAAGATTTTGTGTTTCAGCAAGATGGTGCAGCGTGCCATACCTCAAAAAAGGCTATAAAATGCATGGAAGAAGATAATGTACCACTTTTGAAATGGGTTTCTAGCAGTCCAGATCTCCTATTGAAACTTTGTGGCACGAGATGAAAAAGGTTCTACGACAACATCCTGCTCGTACAATCACCGAACTGACACAAAAGCTTCAAGAAATATGGGATTGTTTTACACCAAATTTTCGCCAATGCTTGGTTAACAGTATGCCCCAAAGAATTTCAGCCGTAATAAAAAACAAAGGTGATGTTATCCAATTTCAATTGTTGCTTTGTTAACTTCGCGCATTTATTCGCACATTGGGGCTAGTATTACGAGGGCCATTTTTCAAGTAAGAACCGATTATGCATCGTGTCACGTTTCGTCCGTTCAACCTCGGACACTCTTGACCAATTTCTCACTACGCCGCCATTACGTCACTGTTGGTGTTGGTTGAGTGATTATATTGCTTCGTCGCCATGTCAATCTGCAAACCTGCCGATTGTGTAGTGCGCCCTGTAATTGGGTCTTTAAACGCAAAAAAGTATTCTGCTGTTCAAAAATCCCCTTCGCTTTCTGGCGGCGTCGTTCTGCTCGGCGTCACGTTGCGCACATTCATACTGTTCTGGAACATAAGAAATGCCAGAAACTGTGACTAACTGAATCAATGGTCAGGATTCTTTGACGATGAAGTACAAAAGCTGTTGGCACATGACGAATGTTTAAATTTTTATGGGGGCTATGTTGAGGAATGAAAAACTGTAATTCTTTAGTTTGTGATACAATTTATACAAATGAAGTATTTACCATTAAAACCTAGAATCGTATATAGAAACATTTACGACATACGCATCAAACGCAGGTAGATATACCTAGCTGTGCCAGAGGTTGACGGCTGGCGTGCGATTTTTAGTCGTAGCACAACATTGTCTGTTTGACTGAATTGATCGATTTAATTCCTTTGTTATAAGTTTTCGTAGCTGTTTTCTCAGACAGGTTAAATCGTGCAGAACATAATCGTTCATGAACTGATAACAGCTATGAGTGGAAAGTGCAGAGTCAACCTATTTAACGCCATGTTTTTCATTAAAGATTCTAAACGATATGCAATCTCAGTTGAAGATTCCAATATTTTTTCTAAGACCATTCTTGGAAATCCTTGACTCTTCTCTAATTTCCTTGAATTTTCCTTAGATAAAATTGTGCAACCTGCCAAAAAACCAGTAATATTAACAAACTTGGGCTATAATAGCGATATATTCAGTAGAAGTATAAGTAGGTCTATTATATACCTGAACACTCCAGAAACTTGGCAGCCACGCATTCTGTGGGGAAAAGGTTCAGAGAAAAGTTTCAGGGTATCAAATAAGCGATTTGTCGATGATCTCAGATATAGCCTAAACAATGACATCAGAGGTCATTTGGAGGACTACCTTGTAAATTCAAATAGCAACCACCATTTTTGACAGCAGATTCGTATCGACCCCGAGATTTTACATTAGAATTTATACCCAAAAATGAGGTCAAGCGGTTCAATCAGCATGACCTACTGTAACGTCTGAATGGTACACAGACACCTAGAAAACGTTGCAACCAAGCACTTTTAATCATCCTGTAGGGTCAAGGTGCAGTGCATGTCACAACAACATTGCCTTTTGCTCCCTGAACTTTATTTCAAAAATGCAAAGTTATGGAGTGTTCCAGGTGTTTGTGTACCGTGAAATGAATTAATTATGCGTCTTCAGGTCTTCAGGTCTATTAAAAACCTTACTTAAAAATTAATTTATTTTAGAGAATCGAAATCATTCCAGTCAACAATGCCTAGATGTTTCCTCTACTAATAGCTGCATTTCTTATACTTTGCCCTTTATCTGCCTTAATTTTTTTCTTCTCTTTCTCTTTGACTTTGTCTGGTTTCCGGGCAACTAGCCCGACAGATGGATAGAGTAACTGACATACTTTGATACAAAGACAAAGGTCCCACGGACCGCCTTAACAGACAATAACGAAACTGACAGAATGTTCGCTCCCTGACTCATTCTTGGGTGAAAAAGTGTGCTTGTCTCGCCGTTGTCCATCAGTGTCGTCTCTAAAGACTAAGTAGACTTTGTTAGAAAAGGTTTAATGATATGAAAAACCTTGTAACACATTATTTCACCGCAAATAGATGCGCATTCACAAATGTATTTGATCAACGCTAAAACACATCACAAAAGCTGCCAAAAAATAATACATTGCTTTCTACTAGCTATTCTATTACCTCAGCTCAAGAACTGGGTCTCTGGATAGAGGATAGTTGCTCAACCATGCTGATGAGTTGCCAAAAATCACGAAACAGCTGTACACGGTTGGCCGTCTGCGGTCGATAGCACTCTAAGGCAACTGCCTTTTGATGTACCTACAGCGCAAGAGATGAAAAGACGGATGTTGATTGACAAATGTTAGTGGAATACAAACCATAAATTAATCTTATTACCATTCTGACACAACACACTATTAGCACATAATGCCGTAGAGAGTGCGGTTCCATGAAGACATAAATCAACGAAAGAATTCCTTAGATTTGCATACATGGGTTCAATGAAAATTGTGGGTGGGCCCCATAACTGTCTATTATGTTAATCCGCTGCAGCCTGACTAAGCGATACTACATCAGATACACAAAAGACGATAAAAATGAAGCAATTTCCATGCTGAGTGTTACATAAGGAAAATTCTCTTATGTAAAAGTTTACTGGTCGTAGAAGATATCTGAATGCGCTTCTTGTACAAAGTGCAAAGTATGTACTTTTGCTGCAACTGCACAGGAAAGCGGAACGGTATCCAGTGTAGGTGCCTTTCAATTTTTGAAAAAAGGCAGAATCGATTTTCACCCAGGATGATATCATTACGCATAATGGAATACAGTACTACTCTTAAGTATGTGTTTTTGATTATTTCACTCTAGAGCGACAAAAGTTCAATTTCGATTGGTTCTCGGAAAATCTCAATTTTTGGCTAAGTGCGACAATAACTTCTTCATGCCGCCAAAAAATTAGGTACCCTAAGTAATTGCATAAGGGTATCTTCTAGGATTTTCATTAAGCTGAAACTCTATTGTTTCTCTCTTTAGGCGCTCTTGAAACTATTGATTTTGCAAAACTAAGATTGAGGCATGCTGTGATGAGGCTAAAAGTATTATCACAGCCAGATGTCATAAGTTTGTAATATTCGTAAACATACCGCTTTCAAAGTATTTGTTTGTTTATGCATTTAATGTATTTGTTACTCTGGATAACCGCATTGAGTTTGTGAAATTATTTCCGGCAAACATAGTTGTTTACATAATGATATATTGGAGTATGATTCAAACTAAAATCATGCTAGAACATAAGCAATAGATATTATTTGCAAGGAAAACAGCCCCAAGACCCAAGATTTCTTTATTGACAAGCGACCCATATGCGAACGAAATTTGTTCCTGTAAACCCCTCATAATAATGCGTACTGCTAGAGACTCGTAAGTTTCTGCTTCTGTTATTAATAATCCATCTACAAAAAGAGCTTTGTTCTTGCTTCACTGACCGCACCCAGTTCAAGATAAGTTTGATTATTAAGAAAACACCTCTAAAATTAAGCTTTTGATTAGCTTTTCATTACCAATCAAACATTAAAAAATATTTTTTGCTGGTTGGCAAAATGCCGTTTTGAACTTCTTGATTTTTAAACGATAATAAAGTTGAAGTTGCTTCGTTCCAAGTTTCCAAATAATAGCATGTTACAGTATTTTTCACTCTTGCTGTTAAAATGTAATATACTTTTGTTTGAAAACTTGGGCCGAAGGAGCATCGTATTTGATACGGCTATTATAGATAATAATAATAATAATAATAATAATAATAAATAATCGTCTTTATTGACCAAAACGTGGACATTACATGGGGCAAGATTTAGCACCTGCTATTCCACTATCTAACCCCGAAATGAGACATGTAGGGGAGACCGGGTACAAAAGTAACACTTTGTACCTTTACCTTGATTTCTGGCTGGGTGTTAATGTTGTCATTAAGTTAATATAACCATAAATAAATTCAGTTTATGTTCTTTAGCCTAGTAACTCGATTTATTATATTATGCTGTGTTTTATACGAATAATAGAAATTAAAAAAGCCTTAGTTGTTACTTTCGACCACATAGGCAGGTCGAAAGTAACACATTGTGGGTCGAAAGTAACAAGACATAGGGGTTGGTAATGAAGACAATATTATACATGGCAAACCACCAAATTATTTATTTCAAAATTTTGCATTGATAACATAAATAAACTTCTGTATTTTAAATTACAAAAATTATATATTTTAAGAAAACAAGTCAAACAAAAATATGTTTAATTTAAGTAATGAGATCAATAGAGTACCAAATCTTAATCATTCTTTTATAATCAGACTTTTATAATTCAGTCATTATTATCCTACTCGGAATCGCAATTATGGCACACATAATTGTTATCATCACCCACGCATTCCACATGGGACCACATTTTACATTCGATACATTGTATCCATTGTTCATTTGGTCGACTATTGCCAAAAGTTTCTAAACAGACAAGACATAAGCAATCTTCGTCGTCAGACCTATCTTCCTTTTCTTTTGGTGCCTTCTTTGTCTTCTTTCCTTTTCCCTTTCCTTTTGCAGGTATCAATTTTCTCTTACCTTCTCCAGTACTGGTTTTCTTTCGTTGTTGGTGCTCTTGTTCAATTGAATTTTTTTCGGGAGTGTCCGTGAGAATGGCAGTTTTACGTTTTTTACGACCTTTATTTGTTTGAGTCCTCGGATCGGCTTGCGGTAAAGGTCTAAGATCTTTAGGTGAGAAATTAAACGGCTAGGTAGAATTTGCTTGTTGCAGCTCGCTAGGTCCTGGCACTGGTATTTTGGATCTTTCATCAAAAATTGAGTTAGCTGACAGAAGATCAGTGCTAGCAAAGACGAGGTCCGGTATATTTTGAACAGCCGGTGATTGGTCATTATTGTTTGATTTGTTTGATAAATCATTGCTATCTGTACGGTGAACATTCTGGTCAACTGATGTTGGAAGATCACCAACTGGAGTACTTGGATCAACTTGAATGGATGACGTTGCGTCAGAACTAATCAACATATCATTTGGTGAAACTTCTCTGTTAACTTGTAACGGCCGGTCAGTCACAGATGAGGGCGCGTAGTCAACAGCAGTTAATATATTCCTATTAAATGGACTTATACCGGTACAGGAAAATCCAGCAATTGCATTTTTATCAGTTACAGAAAGAGGAAATGCTTCTTCAACAATACCAGGAATGTAATGAATAGTTATCGTTCGACCAGGATGATTTCGCATCCAGTTGTCTGTAGCGGTGTTCATTTTCTTAAATGGCCCAAATACTGCTCTATCCAAAGGCTGAAGCTTGTGGGTGCAATGGGGTGGAAACGATAGCAGTTCTATTCCGTTTTCTTGACAAAAGTCTATAGCTTGAATAGATATATGCATGGTTGTCGAGCAGTAACAAACATTTTTGATCAACTGTGGGCTTGACTTGTCTTTTAAAATGTTGTAGAAACAGTAAAAATTCTGCATCCTGCATCCTTCCGCTACCATTGCCAGCTACAGCACAACCAACAGGACCCTCGCGTATCATATGGTCTTGGAATCGTTTCAACGGGAATACGAAAAAAGGCGGGAAGTGTCCTCCTTGAGCATTAATGGCAACAGCAACAGTTTCTAGTCTTCCGCGCTCTGCAGAGGTTACTGCACCTACTTGCTTAATTCCTTTTTGAGCTACAATTTTGCTAGGTTTTTGGACAGTGGTTACGCCCGTCTCGCCCATATTCCAGATATCTTTTGGCTCAAATTGGTACCTATCCATTACTTCAGCAAGGTTATCAAAAAATTTACTCACATTATGCTCGTTAAAACTTGAAGCCCAGACTCGTTGCTTGAGGACATCTTAAAGACAAGCTCGGGTGTCGTCTGAAAAAACCCGTCAACCATTCCTTACCCGCCATTCGACTATCGTGCCACTTTTCAGGAAATGTTTTTCCATTTTTAATCGCTAACTCGTATGCCAGTTTACGTACTTCAGATGGAGATAATCCAAAATAAACTGCAGAGCACTCGATTAAATAGTCGCGTAGATTACTTTCCTCGTTATTACTAAAAACTCGGTTGACGCAACGGTAGCCCACAACTGCGTTAGTATTTCCTGCTTTTACTTTTTTTATATATCTATATAATGTTACATGGCAAACATTATACTTTCTTGCCAGGCCTCTAATTTTTGCACCATCTTTGAAATGCTCTTCGGCCGCTTTTCGATACACTTCTGTGTCGGTAGTTCCTCGTTCAGTACTCCTTATGCGTGGTCGCGGCATTCTGTTGAAGATTATACGGGGACAAAAGTAACATGTTACCCACAGGGCTATATTACTTTTATACCCGTCCACATTTTTGCCAAAATGAGCAACATAACCTTGAAACGGAACGTGCTACTAAAAAATGAATTTAAGCAATGTACAATCACTCTAATCAAGAATAGATATCCAAACATTCAGATTACTATCATCCTTTTAAGACTACGTAAGTATGAAATAAGAAAACGTCTAAAAACTTACTTTTGATATGTGTAAATACGTATCGTCTTGTCACACAGCCTAACCTAACAGTGCGTGGCGCATGCGGCGACTGAATCAAATTAAGGGGGGCGCTACCGGCTATCGCCTGACGGCGGCGCAGCGGTGTTCGCCCATTGGATAAATCTAGAGAGCATTTGTTACTTTCGACCCGCCGTTACTTTTGTACCCGGTCTCCCCTGCTAGTATTTCCATAACATGGAAATAATAAAAAAATGTGAAAATAAGTGGATTAAGTCACAATATAACAGAATGAGTAACGCCGACTTAGCTATAAAAGAAGAAGAGACAATAGTTTATGAAGAAACGCGAAAAAACTGAAAAATACAAAGTATGAAAATGAAGGAACTTCTTAAACTAGCGGTTGATCTGCAATTCTTGTAAATATCTTTTCATCTGTACTTTAAAACTCTGGGAAGACTGGATAGTATTCAGATCCTGACCTAAACTGTTGTAAGATAAAATTCCATTGTGAATAAAAGATCTGTTGAAAAGTGGTGTGCGATGTAGTGGAACGGTTACGAACCTAAATATTATGCACAGACGTCTGTAAAACAAGCTTATAACTGGGATATTAGGAGGACGATGTTAGTATGATCCTATGAGTAGAGCTCAGAATTGAGTATCTGAAAAAGCTTTGAACGTTTAGCCATGCAAGGCTGCTTGCTATACAGATGTGATACATGTTCGAAGTTTCTTAGGTCTTCGATAAACCTGACGCAGGTATTATTTGCAAATGTTTCGATTTAATAGAAGTCAGATAAGTTTTATATATGGAAAACCATATAACATTTTAGAAATAACAAGGCTTCGACACAAATTCAATTTTGATGTTTTTGTGCAGAATATGTTTGTTTGCAAACGGAAACCTGAAGGATAGATAACAATTTTTCAAGACGTTATTCAAATGGGAGTTAAAAGGTAAGTCCAGGTCAAAGTAAATTCCCAAATGTTTTACTTTCTCAGAAAACACAGTTTCCTCTTCATTAACTTTGATATGAATTAATGGTTTAAGTGTTTAAGACTTTCACATATTTTATTGTCAAATAATATTGCAGAACATATCGAGGGATTTATAGTTTATTCACTGAATCAAAGCAGTTACGTGAAAACGTCAAATAATGACAGTGACGCATATGGTTGCCACATTAATTAAAACTACTAGATCCTAGGACATTTTACAAAATCTTCGATGCCTTACCGCAACCGACATGTTTTGTAAACGCTAGAGCTAGTATAAACTCTATTTACTACCTAATACCTCTCTTACGTACTGTAAAGGCAATAATGGAGCTCCATGATCTCGTTCGGTCTCAAAATATTTCGTCAAAGAAATTACGAATTCTTTTGCTTGTCGACCCAGAGGTTTCGGCATATTAGCAAAATGCTTGAAAGGACACCTCAAAGTTTTGAAAAAAACTGTTTTCATAAAATAACAATGCAAATATTGAGGCACAAAGAACGAAAATAAACCACAAATAAACAACAGCCGTTGGCGTAATTAGCTGACAAGCTTTGCGACAATGTCACAATAGAGAAAACTGTTACCAACATAAATGTACCCGGGAAATCCAAACTATACGTACCGATTTAGGATCTATTTTGCATTAAGGTTGGCATTCAAATTTACTATATATGACGTAACTGCTTTGCTTCAGTGAATAAACTGTACTCTTAAGTTGTGAGAGCTACAGTACCCATAAACACTATCAAGATCTGCATTTACTAGATGAATATTTTACATATTTGTCGACTAGCTTAATCATCAGGCCCTAGTATCACAGTACTTGCCAAGAAAAATCAACTGAGTACCAATTCGAAGGGTTCATGTCAATTTGTAACATTTTCCGACTCCCTCATCAGATCAACCTCATGCCATAATGATATTGCATTGTGATATTAGACGTCCGCCATATTGTATTTTGAATGACGTTGCTGTAGATATTATATTTCGCCCCAAAAAGTCTTTTCGTTCGGTACCCATGTGAAGTACAAAAAGTGTCACAATAACCATCTACATGAACAGTACAAACGTCTTAGATCTGAGGTAAAGCTTTAAATATCTCTGGCCTATAAAAATTTCGTGTTTGCAAAAAATCGAACTACTAAGATTCCTGGTAAAATGAAGTTGAATGACGTCTCACTGAACGATCCTTACTGTGCTGTCAATGCATTTGCAGACTTTTTTAATAGTGGTTTTGTTGATCCATCTACTCGTAATGATTTTATTGAAGGCAGGAATCCTACTAGTCAGGTTAACACATTTTTCAATGACATTCCTGGAAATGAGATTATTGCTGCATCTAAAAAACTCGAGAATAGAGTAACGGCCGGCACAGACAACATCCCCTCGTTCATAGTCAAAGATTGTATTCATGTCTTTGTTAAGCCGTTATTAAAAATATACAATTTGACTATAGAAACCAACACATTCCCTGATATTTGGAAACTTTTTAGAGTGACACCTATTTTCAAATCAGGGGATAATACTGGTATTAAAAACTATAGAGCGGTGGCAATATTGTCGAATTTCTCCAAATTGCTGGAGATAATATTGCATAATAGAATTTACTCCGAAGTTCATAGATCTCTGTTCCCTTTTCAGCATGGTTTTCTTACTAAGAGATCCACAGTAACTAATTTAACAATCTTCACTCAGTTCGCTATTGAATGTGTCGATCGGCAAGGTCAACTAGATGAAGTATACAGGGTGGGGGGACTTTGAAGTTGAGTCATTAATTTTCAGATAATGATTGTAGAAGGAAGATAAACCAAAATATGTGTGTAAAAATAAAAAAAATTAAACAATTTTTTTTACCTTGTTTTATAAAGTATCCTCCCGACAAGTATTTCAGTGCGGACCTGTATTTGATCGTGAGGTCTTGGAGCACCGGCATGCAGTCCCCTGTGTGGTCTTAAGTCACCTGATTCACGAGCCCGTTGTACTACATTAACAAAGGCACGAGGGGTTGGTTGCACTCGATTGGGAAACCGATCCGCATAAACATGTGCCATTTTTTATTTCGTTTGAGCCACGCAACAGACACCACTATTCAAACGCGTTACCGACTGACACTGACTGTATACAACTGACTAAAATAATTGTAAAAACATCGTTCCAAATTCTTTCGCTTTTTTGTTTCCGATGCGATGAATCAAACACGAGCACATAATATTATTATTGAGACAGGGCGGTACTCACACTTCCAAAGGGCTATAACTTTGTTACTTTAATTTTACCAGAAAAATGGTAAAGGAAAAAAACATTTCTTTTGATCAGATCTACTCACTGTTGAAATAAATGACTCAACTTCGAAGTATATCGATTTTGCTAAAGCGTTCAATAGGGTGGACCATGGCATACTTTTGAATGAACTTTTCTATTATGGATTCCATTCATCAGCTTTAGCACTCATTCAGTTATCTTCATGAAAGGAAGCAATGTGTTACTTTTAATGGATTCAAGTCGTACCAGTATATAACTAAATCGGGAGTGCCTCAGGGTTCAAATCTCGGTTATTGTTTACCTTATTTAGTGATGATGTTGAGTATTATTTAAGTTGTAATAAGCTCCTCTTTGCGGATCATTTAAAATTATTCAGGATTATTGAGTCTGAGACTGATTGTATTGCACTTCAGCGTGATATTTATTCTCTAGTGGCTTGGTGTGACCTGAATAATTTATTTCTTAATGCATCTAAGTGTAGTGTAGTCAGCTTTTCCAGGAAAATTTCGGCTTGTAAATTTAATTATAAAATTGGGGATGCTTACATAAATCGTTATAACTCGATTAAGGATTTGGGTGTAGCTTTTCACCATAAACTTAATTTTTCACTCTCCATAGCTCAAAAGGTGAGTGAAGCGGTCATACCGTTTTTGTTGTGAGAACCTGTAGAAGCTTAAGCCGCCCAGAGTCACTGTTGGTTTTGTATTCTGTATATATTAGATCGAAATTGCAATATGCATCGTTAATTTGGAACCCAATTTACAACTGCTACATTGATTCTCTTGAGCATGTTCAGAGAAAGTTTCTAAAATTTTTATATTTTAAAGTTGACGGTATATATCCTGAACGTGGTATATCTGAAAGTTTTTATTGTCTAGGTTTCAAGCGCAGTCTTTAGAACTGAGAAGGAAGTGTACATCAATTATGTTCTTGCATAAACTACTTCACAATCAAATTGATGCTAATGGGATTGTGGCTCAAATAAACTTTAATGTTCCATCTATTAAAACTCGTACAGCTAAAACATTCTATTGTGACAGGGCTCGCACAAATTTGTTTTTGAAGGCACCCATATGTGTGATGTGTGAAACTTTCAATTCAATATCAAATTATTGTGATATACATGCTGACAGCTTGAACACCATTCTGGGAGTAGCTAGAAATTGCTTGGAAAATTTATGATAGGTTGCTCACCTGAGTGAAATAAGTTTTTTTGCTTATTTTTCTTGTTTGTCTTTTCTTTAGATGAGATCTCCTGCTTTTTATGTGTTTTCTGTTCTTGCTATTTTGATTTATCTTAGGATTGTCCTGTAAATGGTTTCCTTAACTGTTGGGCAATAAACGCTATTTATTTATTTATTTATTTATTTGATAGTGGTTTCTGTGGTAATGATAAATCGCCATTTTGTGAAAGCGTCCATATTGGATTTATAATGACGCCAGTTTGCTTATTGTGTTTCTCTCATCAAGTCCTTTCGTTTAAAAGCTCTATCATAGGGGTTTCAATGGAAATCATAAATCTCCATTTTCGTAGCATCCGCCATATTGGATTCGAAATGACGGCATATGCTTCGTTGAGTATTGTCATGCGAACCAGACGTGTGTACAACGTTTCAGCTCAATTGGTTACCGTCAACTGGTTCAAAATTCGGTTTCAACAAGAGTTGTAAAAATAATTCATAGTTTCTACATAAACTGATTTCATTGAGTATCAGTAAGCAGGAAGCTGCTCCGATTGGACCCTACAATGTTTTTCCACAAATTTTACCCTAGGTCCGACTGATAGTTTGCAGTGAGCACTTGTACTAATAGTTATATCATTAAAGCCTTCCTAAAGGACCTCATTTTCTAACATTCACCTAAATCACTCTTCCACTTCTATATCGTTTCCTTGTGCGAATTAAAATAGAACGAGGTAAGACCATAAAATGCTTCTAACAATATTAAATTTTTATGGCGTGGATCCCGGTTTCTGTTTCTCATCATACTCGAGCACACAGGTTCGCTTCGTGTAATGAAATTGTATCAGACGTGAAGCGTCCCGAAAAATAGGGCAAACTTTATTGCTTACACTTGCTCATTTAAAGTTCAATGATAGTTCAAAAATAGGATACATGGCGTCTCAAAAATCACCGGCTTGAAAATTGAAACCGATACAATTTCTTGTACATGTATGTATTAACGAAATTGTAACTTCGTCTAGATTCATGGCACTGAATTCGTGTAAAGTCTGCTAAGCGAATAAAATGTATACTTTTTTTTTTGAAACAAAGCTAGTACTTTCCTTGGATAGATTTGTAATAACAATCAAAGCCTCAAGATAACCAGGTTGTTCTGAAAAAATCTTCTGGGCTAAATTCAGTGTTGTATTCGTTATAAAACAGAACTTTTTATTTACAAACCGAGTTAGAAAGAAAAAACACAAAACAAAAGCGACACATTTTTGGTGTCTCTAAAGGCTGCTACACACAGTGCTGGCGGCAGGGCCGCCGGGCAAGCCGCCGTACACCCGGCGGCATACAAAGCCGCCGGCCTTGCCGCGCAAAGGAGCCGCCGTGGTGTGCCGGCGGGTTACGCGGCTTGCCGGCGTCACTTCGTTCCTGGCATTCGAGCGGTAGTGTTGTGCGGTTTGTGTGTTTAAACAAATTAAAATGTCGTTTAATTGGGACGGCGAAGCTGTGCTGCTCTTAATTGAAAAATTTCATGAAAATGATATATTATGGAATCCCAGAAATGCAGCACTTCACTAGCTTTCTATGTGACTGTCACAACCGGAATGATGCTTGACGGCTTGTATTGCCGGCGGCATAGCCGCTCGGGATAAACCCGGCGGCATTGCCGCCGGCACTGTGTGTAGCAGCTTTTAGATGCTGCTGGTATTTTTCTGATCGTTTTCATCAAGGGTTTGATCCAGCGCCGCGTCTGTTTTTTTTATCTCAACAAAAATTCAGAGTGACAGTCATATTAAGGCAAATGAAGGGCATTTATACCAAACATGTGCTTAACGTAGGCTTGATGTGCTTTTCATTTATATTGTATAATGTATTGTCTATAGGAAGCGGAGCCTTCTGTAAGTGGAGACATTGTAGTATTTAAAATATCCTAGTTTGTTTAAAGTGCTGTCGAATTTATTCATATATGTGTTGAGTGCAGGTGAGTACAATATTGTTTTATTATTACAAAAAAGTACATTTTTTTTACTCATGATTGGCCATATTCAGTATCAGGTATCGCTTTCCCAACTTTCTGAATTTAAAACAAAGAATTGTTTCTAGTGAACGGATAAAACTGGTTTGTGCACGAACATACAAATAGTTGGTAGCACTTGATTCCATATATTATAATAAGTTCACAACCATTGAAAATAAAAATTATCGAATTTTGTTAGGGTTACGAAATTCGGAAGATTTTGTTTTGATTTGAAAATATCAACTGTAAACTTTTCAATTTTTCAATATCTGAAATCTGTCAGAGCACAGCTATAATATACATTATTCAGAACAACTTTTTCAAACTCCAAATATTATCCAAATATCCTTTTAAATCTAAATAAAGTATTTCATTAAAACTAGGCAAACACTTTTATTTAAACTAATTAAACAAATTTAATAAAAATAATTAGATTGTTTTATTTGTAGCAGTTTTTTAAGAGTTTATTAATTTCAAATAAATTGGTGTAATGAATCTAAGTAAATGGTTTATTCAATTCAATTAAACGATTGCGTTTTGGTTTGATGAAGCTAGTTTCATAGATTCAAGTAAACTGTTTGAGCAATCGGAGTTCATTTACGCTAATTAAACTTGTTAGCTGTCACATCGTTAATTATATTTTTTATTTGACCTAATTAAAATTTTAAATGGTTTCTTACTTTTTTTACATGTATTCACTGACTGGGAATTTTGACAATAAAATATATTTATAAGGGTACATAAAAATATTATTGGAAAATTACTATAGTACATCTGAGTTCTATTGTTTACGAGGTAGGGAGCTGTGTGTGTTGGCGGGTTACTATGAATAGAATCAGTAGATAGTCAGCTGTTTTTTGTTGGTCCGTTTGACGCGATCAAGCAGATCGAACAACTTCGAATGTTGCATTCTTCGAGCACTAATTTTTGAATCGAACGGCGATAAAAGTTTGAGGGGGCGGTACTTGAAATTCCTTAACAAATCAACTATGAGTACTTTCTTCAAATTTCTGTTTTACTTTCTTTAATAAGAGGTACATACACTGGGATATTTGGGTCTATACTGAAAAGTATTCCTTATGCGACTTTTTTCACACTAAAAGCAATACCAAAACATGCAAATAGCAGATCAGTGGATCAGAAATAATATCAAATAGAGACAGTTGCAACTGAGTGGAAGAGATCCTTGTACTATTCTAAGGAGATTATCTTTTGTCACCCACACAGCTAAGCTGTCAGTTGAATTAACAAGCTCACGAACGTGTGAGATGGTTATTGATGTTGTAGGGAGGTGACGAGAACCACCCAGAACAATCATTTTGCTGTCATTTTTTATGACATGCCGACTTTAATGTCTTTCATCGTGTAGGTCTCGAACAAGTGGTTCGCTTGTTCCTACATATTTAAATATAAGAGGGTAGAATATTTCAGTAGGCCAAGTTAGAGATGATACCATCTGTTAACAATTAGTTTGTTTTTACAGTTGCTTAATGAAAACGTTATAGATCCAATTCTAAGTGGAATAGGAAGCATCAGGATTAGTATTAGCTTAGATCTTATTGGATTGCTTCTTATTTTCTCCTAGCGGGTTAAAAAATATTAGACACCCTTGGATCCTCTTAGATTGCCTCGTAATGTTGGCCTTTTTCAGATTTCCACAGATCTCCGCCTAGCGAGTTTTAAAATCTCTTTCGATACTCTCGGATCTTTTTGAATTGCCTCTGAATGTTGGATTTTCCTACGTAGCCTCAGATCTCCTCCTTGCAGGCTAGAACGTATCCTTCGATACTCTCGGATATGTTTTAATTGCCTCTGATCATTGAATTTTCTTATATTGTCTGGGGTCTCCTCCTAGCGGCTTAAAAAATCTATATGCCCTCAGGTACTGTTAAATTGCCTCTTCTGGGTTTAAAAACCTTCTTAGTCATCTACAGATCTTTTTAAATTGCCTTTGATCGTTGAATTACCGTAGCTTGCTTCATAGGGGTTAGAAAATAACCTTAGATACCTTCGGATCCTTTTAAATTGCCTATGAACGTTGGATTTTCTTGGATTGCCTCAGATCTCCTCCTAGCGAGATATACAGTCTCTTTAGATACCTCGATTCTTTTTAAATTGCCTCTGGACTTTGGATTTTTTTTTGATTGCATCAGATCTCCTCCTAAGGAGCTATAAAATCTCTTTAGATACTCTCGAATCTTTATAAATTGCCTCTGAGAGATTGCCGCATATATCCTCTTAGCATGTTAGAAAATCGCCTCAGATAACCCCAGATCTTTTTAAATTGCCTTCGAACGTTGGATTTCATAAGGTTAGCTCAGTGGTCGACGACCGCTAAAGGCAGCAGCGGTGGCAGCAATAGTAGACTCTTCGGTCTCCTGATCAGTCGCCGTGCGGGTTCGAATCCCGTTCCAAGAGAAATTTTTCTCTTGGCTATGGATGTTGTGATTGTCCGTAGGTGATAGACGGTCTCTGACTGTCGAACGCGGAGGTACCACCCAGCGGATCTCGTAGGCATGTACACGTGTTCCCTCGTCAGAGTCCGTGAGGCGTCTCCCCCCCTTTCCCCTGTATCCCCCTATAGCCCCACGGTACCCAATAGGTGTTTAGGCCTTAGACCTTCATGATACTTGGAGTATTAAAAAAATATCTCCACCTAGAGGGTTAAAAAGTCTCCTTAAATCCCTTCGGATATTTTTAAATTGCCTCTGAAAATTGGGTTACCTTAGATTGCCAGCGGGTTAGAAAAATATCCTTAGATACCATCGTATCTTTTTAAATTGAATCTGATCGTTGGCCTTCCTTAGATTGCCTCAGGTTGCTCCCTAGCGAGCTAGAAAATCTTTTTAGAAACCTTCATATCTTTTTAAATTACCTCTGATCGAAATATTTCGTCAGAAAATCTCCTTATATACCCTCGGATCTTTTTAAATTGCCCCTGAACGTCGGATTTCCTTAGACTGCCTCGGATATCTTCTGCCTTCTTAAGTCAATCTGCTTGACGCTATGTTTATAATAATCTACCAGCTGAACGTCTTACTTTGTATGCCATGTTACAGTGCCACCCAGTCAGTGATTTCTATTCATCGCCAAGTTAAAAATGTCCATCAATTATATCAAACAGTTATAATGTTTCCTATAGATTCATTAGCGTGCATGCATAATTATGATGATGATTCACTAACGACACATTCCGTTGACCGTTACAAATGGTTTTGTAACATCATGCCGATTGCCCCTTCTGGCTTTGAATGTAGTTTTAATAGCCACCAGGTGTAAAGCGATTCAGTTTTCCAGACTGTTTGACGCTGTTAGATAAATATAGTGGTTGCTGGTCATTTACGTCAAGCGTTCGACTGTTTAGTTCAGTTCGTAGAGAGTGAAATTGAATCGCTCATTGCAAAAACTTTCACGCAATTTGAATTTTTCATGAGGAAATAAAAACTGTTTCATTCACAATTAACCAAGTTTGAACGTACTTTTTGGGCTTAATAAACTATTTGACTTTTATAAAATTGGAATTTCGAATAACATTTACTGTTTATTAATAGAACGAAAAACTGGACTTACGTTGTTTTGCGTGGTATATAACTAGGGAAAGAATCATGTTAGACATATTTATTTATGCTTATTATTGAAAATTGAATTCGTGAAAAAGTAAAGAACCTCATTCGCTTAACCGTCTCCAATAATGGGTTGTAGAAGAACTCATCACGTATTTATTTGAGTGCCAGGCAGCAAAATGTATTTTTTAAACATAAACATTTATTTTGCAAGATAGATGTTGCGCGTGTAGTTCCATTTATATTCGGACATCATTTTAATTGTTTTGGCGGGGAACAAGAGAACTCTTAAATAAGTAAGTTTGGGCAATGCGGATAAGGCAAAGTGGATACTGCATTCGTCCGCAACCGTTTTTTGTAGTTAGTGAATTTAACATTTGTATACTCTCTGACAAAAAAGGACATCTACGTATGTGTATCCGATTTAAGTAACTTTTGGCATAATGTGTTCAGTGTCCCTTACTAGTAAAATGATTGAATTTTCAGCTTCATTCGCCAACTGACTGCAAAAGCTGGTTCAATAATGTGTTGAGGATCCACGATTCCTTATACACTCATCGACACGCCTGAGAATCGTGCTGATAAGGTGGTCGATTCTGGTTGGGGTATCTCATTCCAGGCTACTGCAACTTCGTAACAGTCACTAAAGTGGAGGGTATTCAAGAGCCTGCAACCTATCATGTCCCAGACATGTTCAATTGGAGATAGATCAGGTGATCGTGGTGGCCAAGGTAGACGGTTGATGCGATGTTGATCCATGATGGCTAACGATGCTGTGGTATCATGGGGTCTGGCATTGTCTTGCTGAAAAGTCGGGTTTTGGATGACTGCGTAATGATCTGTTGGTCCTCCTAGCAACTACTCTTATTGATAGACCGGCTTCACGCAAACCGACAATTCGACCCTTCTCAAAGTCATTCAACTGACACCGTAAATGTACGAACACTGAATGCTTCTTCATCACTAAACAATACGCGCAGCCATCACAAAAAAACCTGACCATTTTATCACTTGTTCTTCATGGCAAGGTAAATCGATATGTAAAAAATTCTTGAATTCTAATATAAACATACGTAGGTGTTTACCTTTTTTGTCACTCAGTATCTTTTGGTACATATAGAACACAAATATGAAAATAAGACAAATCCAAGATTCTGGTACTGTTTTTGGAATGACCAATTCAAGTACCCGACATCGAGTAGGATTAGTAAAAACAACATGAGTCTCGAACTTATGTTTTTTAATGTTTATATCCAGAATAAGTAAGCGTTTTCAGTTAAAAAAGAATATTATGTTGAAAAGGCTAAGCTTAGGTGGTTTTGAAATAACCGAATCAGTTCGTAAAAGCTGAATCCTAATTATTATGCTCATGGGACATTTTTTGAAAGCTTTGTTGTAACGAGCTCCCTTAAGTTCTATTGCCCAATAGACATTCGATTTCGGAATTGGAGGTGTTCCTTAAGCCCAGATCACAGATACCTGGCGTCACTGGCGAGAAAGTATTAATAATAGCGAAAATGATTGAAAAAGAGATATATACGCTTGAGTAAAAATATTGTCAGCCTGTGTAATAGTGTTATTAAAACAGAAAAGAAAGTTACAAAGACCGTTCTTTCAATTCGTAAAATTTATAACTATTACCGTATCAAATGTCATCCGTCTTCTGATTTCTGGATGGCCTAAATAAATATATGTACCGGCCTATTCGTTCATTCACAATGATGGACTGTTCGACTGTGAAGCTTCCGTCGCATGCATTTCTGTTCCAATTTGTTTGATGTTGCGGGTGAAATCTGGCATTTGAGCGAATACAGCTGGCACTGATCATCGATTACTGTTATTAGGTTGATTTTATAATCGTGTGGGGGCTGATGATGACATTACGTATTAGATAATATTGAATTTCTACCGATATTTAGTAAGTTATTGATTTCAATCATTTTAAAACTGTCAGGAAATAGAAGATACTCAAATTATTTTTTTTTTGCCTTTTATGACGTATAGAAATCATATTGCATGCTCTAATGGAATAATTATTTATTAGTATTTCTACCTCACGGTCTCTGTTTTTCACAGGTGGGTATTTATTTCCAAAAATTCTATTTCAGAGGGGTACAAGCCAACGGGCTTGATGAATTATTATATATGAGGTGCCTCTGGATTTCTCTTGATGGCATAATTGAATTCACATTATTTTTAGTTGCTGTAATCGGATTCTTTTTTTTTAAATGTACTTGTTATGTTAAAAGGAAGCAACTGCCAGGAATCTACTTAGAACCATTGACGCGCTGACCCTTGGATGGTAAACGTATATGATATTTTGCTGCTTATGTCTTAAGTCACAACGCGCTGACCCTTGGATGGTAAACGTATATGATATTTTGCTGCTTATGTCTTAAGTCACAACGTAGATATGTAACGCTCTGAATCACTGCATGTAATAAATTTCAAAGTAGGCACATCAATTATTATCACTTCATGCGAGAGTATGCTTGCAATTTTAATTCCTGATTAAGAACAAAGAAACAATTGTGTCACATAACGTAAGCCTCCAAGCTGACTGCCTATCGCATACGATCCATAAATCACCTCTTCCATGAACGTGCAAAACAACGTTACCAACACCGTTGGTTGCTTCTTTTCGAGCGCCACCTTGAATAAAAATTAGTCCAAAATTCCTCGCGGATGACATCATTATACAAGAAACAATGTATGTATGTATGAAAAGACTGTTGCGAATGTCACACGTTCCATACCATCAGTACTTATTGATGATTCTGCCTGTGTCAGTGGATTTCTATGTAACCTTATACATCCAGGCTACACGATCAACAGATATCACATTCCGTGGTAGTAGTAGTGGTGGTGGTGGTGGTGGGGCGACGAAGCCTAGTAACTGGCCACCTTTGGCCCTTTTTTTGCTCTCCGTGCTACCAACATTGTAATACTCCACAAGCCATCTACTGCTAACTGATTACACTGGTGAACAAAATTGAAATAATTTTCTGTGACATGGACAAAACAAGGTGATTATTATGTAAAACGTACCCGAAAAGCCGGAAAACAACATTCAATCACCCACGGTTTTCTTGCAATAAGGCATTTATTTGCTGCTTACACTCGTAAAATATAAGGATATGTGTATAGGAGTGCTAGTCAACACTCGAATAAACATTTATCTCAGACTGTTGTTGGCGATGTTTTACAGTGATATGCTGCTTCTGAAGTATCTCTTAACAGTGTCCAGCGATAATCAGCAAGCAGCTTGACGCTCCATTTGCCTTGATACCATTTTTCCATAGCAGAAATATCTTGATGGAACCGTTCAGCATGTTCATCACTTACCGCACCTAAATTTTCCGGAAAAAAATCGAGATGAGAATCCAAAAAGTGAATCTTCAGATACATGTTACATCGCATTCCTTTATAAGCATTAGTTAGTTCACTCACAATATCTTTACATTGACTAAAGAATTTGCAGTAACTGATTTAAAAGCATTCCAAGCTCGTACTTCAGTTTCATTTAGAGCACTGTCAAATACATCATCCTTGATGATCCTTGATGATTTTCCGTATTTGTGGACTCACAAATATGCCCTCTTTATTTTTGCCTCACTAAGTCTCAGAAATGTTTGTTTTAAATGTAGCCACCCTCTTCCATTTCGATCCATTGCGTTTACAAAATGTTTCATCAATCCCAACTTAATATGCAATAGTAGAAGCAACACGTTTTTTTGATCAACCAGTGGTTCATGAGCAACGTTTTTGAGGCCCGGAGTTAATACCTGACGTAGTGGCCACTCCTTCTGTTGATAATAACGATCTCGCGCACGACTGTCTGATTTACAAAGAAAACAACAATATTTGGTATATAATAATAATAATAATCGTCTTTATTTAAACTGCACAATTTCATACAGAAAAACAATAGTTGCATATGGCGGCAAAGTTTTTCAACATGCTACTCCTACACTTAACCACCCATGCAAAAAAAACAAGTTGTTAAGTAGCAGATCTCACACAAAAAAAAATATATATATATATATGCATGTTGCACCAAGGTTTACTACATGTACACAAAGGAATTAAATAAACATTTAACAATATATGTATCTATAGCAATCTAATTAATACTATGGATTCGAGCAGATATGTGATTTGACAGCTTTCTTGAAGCAATTTAAGGACATGGTTTTGAATTCAGGACTCAAAGCATTGTATAACACTGCAGCACTGTACGTGAAAGAACGCTGGAATAAAGCTGTGGAGTGAATAGTTGTAGTTATCAAATTTGGAAATCTAATATGTCTATGATGAATATTACGCCTAAACATCAGCCTTTCTCTTAAGTATATAGGTTTTAACATAAGTATTAGTTTATGAATAAAAACAAGGCAATGATATTTGACAATATTTTTTGTTATAATCCAGTTTAATTCAATAAGACTACCAGAAACGTGGTCAAAGCGCCTTAAACCGCAGATGAACCTAGCACAATTATTTTGCACAATTTGAATCCTATTTCTAGTAACAACATCGAGACACGGATAATATAAAATATCACAGTAGTTGAAAATCGGCTTAACCAAAGATGAGCACTGTTTTTTCCTTAGTTTAGAATCGAAAACTGCTTTATTGGCATATAGTGATCTCAGTCTCAAGTACGTTTTCTTCCAAAGATTTTTGACATGACTGGTGAATGTAAGTTTGAAATCGATTACCACGCCAAGAATTTTAACCTCATCAACCGGGTACAGTCTGAGATCCAATTTTAATTAACCTTCAATTTCATCTCTCCTACGATCCGAACAAAAAAATAACAGGCTGGATTTACCAGGATTAATTGACAGGTTGTGGTTATTTGAGAAGTTATAAACTATTTGAATATCATGGTTTATTGACGTCTGTGCCATTTCCATATCATCAGTATCAAAATAGTGGACCAGTTGAGTATCGTCCGCAAAAGACTGGAGTTCACAAAAACTCACAGCCTTCGGCAGAACGGCAATATATATCAAAAACAACAAGAGACCCAAAACACACCTCTGAGGTACTCCAGACGAGATTTCTAGAAAACTAGATTTATTGTTATCAATTGATATACACTGCGATCAATTTGATATATAATTTCGAAAAAAGTTCAATGCAATTGGATCTCCCATATAAATTATTTCCGGAAAAAAATCGAGATGAGAATCCGAAAAGTGAATTTTTAGAGACATGATACATCCCATTCCTTTATAAGCATTAATTAGTTCACTTCACCTTCACATTGCCTAAAAAATTTGAAGTAATTGATCCAAAAGCATTCCAAGCTCGTTTTTCAGTTTCATTTAGAGCACTGTCAAATACATCATCCTTCATGATTTTCCGTATTTGTGGACCCACAAATATGCTCTCGTTAATTTTTGCCTCACTAAAGTCTTGGTAATGTTTGTTTTAAATGCAGAAGAAACATTCTTCCATTTCGATCCATAGCTTTCACAAAATTTTTCAACCGTTCCAAATTTTCATCAGACCCACTCAATATGCAAAGGTGGAAGCAACATGTTTTTGGAATCAACTAGTGGTTCAAGAGCATTGTTTTTGAGCCCCGAGTTGATACCTGACGTAGTGCCCACTCCTTCTGTTCATAATTACGATCGCGCACGCGACTGTCCCATTCACAAAGAAAACAACAATATTTGGTATATCCCAGTTGCCTTCCAAGAAGAAGGGCTATTACGTTTAAATCTGCACATATGGCCCATCCATATTCATTATAACGAATATGCTCTAACAGAATTCGCATATTTTCAAATGATTCCTTCATATTTATGAACTGCGTGCGCTATAGGTACAGATGGATATTTAGTACCGATGTGTACCAATACCGCTTTTAAACTAAGCTTAGAGGAATCAGTGAACAGACGCCAATCATTTGGATCATGTTTCTGTCCTAACGCGTCAAACAAATTGTTGACATCGGAGCAATATATCAACTCTGTTTCTTGACGGAAACAGTGTGTCAGGTCTTGTTGCCGTTTTCGGTAAAAATTAATGTCAACATCACCGTGGAGAAGATTTCCTTTTAACCTTGACGCTAAAAGTTCTGACTAGGATTTTGACAGATTTAATCCTCGAACTAAGTCATTAAATTCGCCCTGCGTGATCAAATGCGGCGCTGTTGAACATCCTGGCAGGTCAAACGGAGGACCGGAATTTTTTACGCTTTCCGTACCACTTTAAAAATCGGTGGATTCGACCTTTTCATCCAAAGACCAAGATTATGGTGGAACTGAGACAGAAAGTTCATCACTGTTTAACTGGCCGCAAAGCTGATGGTTAATTAAAATATTTAACAGTATGTTTCGATTTTGGTCTAATATCTTTAACATTTGTGAGGCAAAAATAGCAATCAGTAGTATGGTCTCTTGGTTCTCTCCAAACCATTGACACCGCAAAGGGTATTTTACGATTGTCGCCTCTTAATCAACCTGTTAACAACGTTACGCAAGTCTTACAACATACATATATGAGGGGCCCATAGTTTATCTTGGTCGCCAACTTTAATTCCTAAATAAAGTTCGTATGCTTTCAACACAAGGGGAGAAAAAGTACGTTTTTGGGATTTAAAAGTTAGCTCTCCGCACACATAACAAAAATGTTCGCACAATTTACACAATTTCTAGGCATTTTCCATAAAGCTAGTCTCGATCACAATAAACTAAGAACAATACACCGTTTTAACAAAAATTAACAGTACTCAGAACATCCACAGCACTCTTCAAATCAGAAAACGTAACTGACTCGGCTGCTATTAGTCTACTAATAAACGCAATATGCTCTCTAAACATAGGGCTCGCATATAATAAACAGGAATATACAGGTCTTAACATTATATATGTGGGTCAATTCATAAACGTCGAGAAGTCCGAATATCTGTGGGTGATAGATAAATTCTGTTTTTAGATTTGATTTAAGAGTCTCAAAATACATAAGATACATCCAAAAAGTGTCATGTCACAAATCCTGTGTTTATCAGTGTTATTTAATAAATCAGATCCAGCTAAGCAATGTATCTATGTTGATCTTGATCTGGTGCGTACATTCCATGGTACATAATACGTATTGACGGATCATAAATACTGATCATTCTGACATTCACCTTAGGCTTCCGAAACATTTGGTAAGTGTAAGATAAGTTTTCCTCGTACTGTAATCCAATATTGCAACGGACATGAACAATCCAGGAAAATGTTGGTCAAATTTAAGAAGATGTACCTATAAAAATATTACTTTCGCCTGTATATTTAACTGAGTGATTCGAGTCTTCAAGGCAATCTACCGCTATCACATTTAGTATAATGGAATAAAAGCTTTTCACGTATTCCTAGATATTAGTCACTTTAAAATACGGTAATCAATCATTCTACTAATTTTCTCCTCGCCCGACATGGTTCTTTGAACTCCGTCTATGGTAGTATGTTTTTGGGGTATTAACCCCAACAAACTATATGAATAAATTCCAGCCTGGCTAGGAAATTGACCTCTGCGACAAATTTCGTCTTAGTCGCCAGCTGTTGTAGTTGGAATTAGTGCCTCCCTGTTTAATACATTGAAGGGCATGATGAACATGTCAAAATATAGAATATGCTAATACACCTGTCAATCTGTGCAACCTAATTTTCAGATAATTCCATCAACATCCAATCAAGCATATGGAATAAATTTCCATAATGATATCGCTCCTGAGTATATTTATCTCAGCTTACCCAGCCTACCGTCTGCTCCGACCGTTGAGACAATACAAATCCGAAACTGTCAGCCCTCAACCACAATAGATGCTTTTCATCGACTTTAATATATTCACTGGAATTCATTCTCATTTTATAACACTTCTAATTCCACTAAATTATACGCTGAAGCCCTTCGCTAGCCGCTCAGACCCTTTTCAGGCCTATTTATATTATAGATCTTAACTTCTTTAAATTCCTCGTCAGCTTTTTTACTTATTAATTTTGGTGTCTTTGGCCCATGCCGACAGAAAAAACAAAGGATCATATAATCGAAAAAATGTTATCTGATTCGATGACTGGCATTGTAGGTTTACTTTTATTTCTATTCCCTACGCCCCTGAGGCCACTGGGCGAGGAAGTTCTGTAGACTCAAAAAAATTCTTAAATGAGATATTTGGATGTTATATGACATGTAGGGTGGATTTCACAATTTAACAAACCATTATTCTGCACCAATAGGGTACGAGTACCAAACAGTCCGTTAAATATACCCAATCAGCCTCAAGATCTCTTCGTCAAATTTTTGGCAGCAAATAGCATCAAGGTATTCAAAACAAAACACTGTAAAATATGAAGTGACAGCTGGCCATTGAAATCTTTTCAGTTTATTAAATATTATGAAATTATGTAAAACTGAGCCAAAATTTTTAAAATTGCATGATGTCTGAGTAAAATCTATTTTTTCAGATTAGCTGAAGGTTTTCCCATGTTTATTGCAACTTTTGTAATCCATATGTGATTATATCATCTACTGTGTGCTTATAGTTTATCCTACATTTGCAAACTTGCACTTCCATGTCCTTACATGAAAAGCCTTTTCACTCAAATTTTTGTTAGGTGTTGCATTTCAACACATTCATACACTTCTTTCCAGTTCCTCAACGATATTTTAACCCCACTGGTCCGAAACTGTTCAACAGTTTCAACATTCATACATACAATTGCAGTTGCAGTTTTTTGTTTTAATTTCAGTGTATAATCAGTCGCACGATCGGTGACGGTACATGGTACATTCAACATAACCACGTATTTAGGGGTTAGTGCAGATTTAACGTGTACACAACAGTGTAATATGTATTTCTTCACAAAAAAATCTTGGAGCACTTTTAGACGGAAATTTGTTGTTAAAAAATACCATTGTCCACACATAACAAAACAAGTGATCACAAAACATAGAATATAGTGACGTTGGAGAAGGAGAATAGACCAAAGGAGATCGGAATTGACATTTGAAATTAGCGTCTCATAATGTTAGTGATGGGAGAATACATTTGCGATCAGTGGAATGTATTGGAACGGCTAAAAAATATGAATTGAATCGTTTTTACGTTATCTCAGTTATATTTATATTAGACATTATTTGAATAGCTGATTATTGCATTTCAAGGAGTGACACATGTGTGGGATCTGTCAACTCTTCGTACCAGTCACAAAACATAGTATACTCTGAAGGTTTAATTCCATGCTATTCAATGTGTGGTTATCAGCGGCCATTTTGTGAGGGTGCGACATTATTGCCAGATTGTGCATTAATAACCCGTTTCACGCTCCTGGTCCCAGTGGAGTAAGTTCCGCCAACTGTTGAAATATACTCTTCTATGCTTTATAAGACTATTCGTGACATTTGCCCCAAAATCATTGCACAACACTTGAAAAAATGCAAATGAAAATTTAAAATTATTTCCATGACGCCGCAAAATAGCTCCGTATTGTCATCTTTCGATCCAGACTGTGTCAGAAAGAGTGACTGCCATTTGGCTGCGACATTACCCTGCCAAATCAAACATATCTTTTATCATTTTCAAAGAAATTGTACAAAATCTTCAAATTTGTGAAGTTAGCGAGTTTCAGTTCATACGTTGTTACCAGTCATGCCCAAATCATCAGTTGCTGCCGTGATATTCATCCCGACCACTGCATCCTAACGACTAGGCGACCTGTATGTTAAATTTGTATTGATAGGGCAGCGGGTTATGCTATAAATCATATGTCACAGTGTTTGTGCACTGATTGCAACGGTTAGATGATACCAAAAATATTTTCATAAATAGGAGATCTTTCCCATTCCGGATCGAACAATCCACCAAAGATGCTTATGATCATGATACCTAGTAAATTTACATGAAAAAACCTCTATATGTAGGTATATAAGAGCTTTCTTATATTTTTTCATCAATTTGATGATAAAAATGATCATAATCAGGATAGTAAACTATGACGAAGGTCCACTGTATGTAAGAATTTTCAGATACTTCATTTGCAATTTCACAACAGACCATGACGGTGTTCACATTTTTCAAATATTCTTCAAGAAGGGTTATCAGTCTAGCTCCAACTATCATAAGTACTATGTTTGTATTCCTACTTTAAATTCAAAACCAGCAAATGTAAAAGATTCATGTCGCACCCTTCATCACGGGACGTGATCGTCGTTAGACTTGGCAACCCTGCCAGTAACAGATAGATAACCCCACTAGTGAAAAAGGCATTCAAACAATAAACATTAATAGTTTTTTGATTTTTGGCCTTAAAAGGCATTATTTGTGAGACATTTTTCATAATTTTTTGTCTGTGTCCATAGTAATTGCAATATGCATCACGGAGATGTAGGGATTGACACGTCTTCACATATTATCTGTGTTTTAGGATGGAGAGGACAATATTTTGATTGCTATGAAGAAATTCATTAACCGGTAAATTAATAAATGATTACTATTATGATTTAAAGGAAGATGAGGAATTGGATAGAATGTACATATTTTATATTCTATTTTCTGGCAAAATACAGACAAATCCACACTATTCAACAGGTACGTAATGATAACGGTATATTGGACTTAAATTCGAGATTGCCATGCATTAACAAACGTCCAAATCTATTGCCAAATTTAACAGCTAGAAAATAGACCTATTATTTGCCGCATTTTCATTGGCTTTTGGAGATAACTGATTGTTAAATGTAAATTTAAACACAAATCAAAATACATGAAAGTTGACCTGTTTTCTCTGTACAAAAGCATCATGTTGGAATCAAGAAGTGGTCTTGTTTATAATACAGTCGAATTTTTACGATTTTATTCAATATTTTAATAGAAATCACTGATATTCAGAGACCTTTGACAGCTTCTGTCAAATTGCATTTCGATAAGGTATTTTTCCATTGGTCCATAATATTAATGTTGGTGAAATCGGCCCTTAGATCACTAAAAATCATGACACTCATTTCCGTCGGTCTGTCTGTCGATCTGTGCGCTAATCTCATAACCGCCTACAAGTTTAGAAGTACCGCTCGGATTTTGATGAAATTTTTGCACAATGTTACTGCTATGCCAAGGAAAAAAAACTTAGTTTTTGAAAATCAGTCAAGTGGCGCTGGAGCAAACAGACTAAAACAAAAAAAATTTTAATATTGCTCGTTTCAGATCATTTTGGATTTTTGTTTGTAAGGGTAGTTGGGGATTGGGGGTTGTAGGAGATAGAGGGTTGTAAATGTTATGCCTATAGTATCAGTCGAAGACGTTCTATCATTAAGGAGCTTCTGATCGCGGTAACAACAGAAAAATTAAATGATAAAAGTCCGATGTATAATGTGCTCATAATCTCATAATATGAAATAACTTTCAATCGGCGTTGCGTACGCGAGGTGATACTGCGACGCTGCATCGTCGTATATATCACTGCCGACTGTAGCAAGCGCAATAAATAAGTAACTAACTGGAACTCGGACAGACCGCTACAGGAAAATATTTACATACTTTAGGAATATTTGTGTATTATGGATACGTACCACTTTAGTGTTCTGCGATGCTTTTGTAAATGATAACCTGCTTGTTTTTATATATACACATATATTTTTCTGAATGTGATTATTCTTAAATGTACCCGCCCATTTTCCTAGACTTTAATTTGATTTACTCAATATATGATGGTTCTCTGAATATTTCGTCAAGCAGATTGACAAACCGAGAAGCACGAACTTGCGTGATGCAGATAGTCATATATTTTGAAAATTGATTCAGTGTCGGTAGAACTCTTCAGTTAGCTAAAGTGAGATATATAAACTGTTTATTTTTGTTTTGTCTTTCTGGCCAACAAAATAAAATTATTGGAGCATAATATTAGAACGATTCAGAGATTCCTACTCATTTTCAGATATTGTTTGCTGTTTGGAGTGATTGAATATTATAGGTTGCAAGATGTAAATGGCTGTAAATTGTTGGTAAATTGGTAAGTTTGGTGTTAGTGAAAGACCTTCTTTTATTAAGACGCTGCTGAACTCGGTAATATTATGCAACTGGTAGGCATAATGAATCGCTCATGCCTTCTCTACATTTGTTATAGAAACAAAAATGTCTATATAGTTTGATATGTAGAGGTCCAAGATTCATGGTATATAGGTGATTCTAACTGGTCACGACTAGATTCCCTTTCCTTTGGAAACTCCAATAATGGCGTAGGAAGTATATAATCAATCTACTTGACGCCATTTTTCACAGCTAATATGAATTTCTTTCAGTCATATGCTATGGTTTTTTCAAGCTATATTTCATTGACGAGTACTGAGTTTTTTGGTATTTAAAAAGATAACACCAACGTCATTTGATTGCCCATAATCATTTTATGGATAGTCATTTCTACACGACTGTGTGCCATTAAGAAAGTATTCTTATGGACATCAGCCAGATTTTCGGTAAAATTTGGCTTGAAGACTGATTCATGAACTTTCTTTACTGAAACGGCCCCGAAGTTCCGCGATGGTTTAGGTACTTTATGATCCCATTTTTAACTGGCCAACTTGCTTTGTAGAACATGGGAAAACCGTTTGCAGGTCTACGTGTTATTCAGAAGGAAGAAAACTAGGTTATGGTACTTACAAGGTAAGTTTCACGAGTTCAATCCTAAGCAATAAGAGATAATTATTGTTTCCTTTGGAGTAGGCTAAAGAAAAACCATTATTGACCCTAAAGCAGAAGCAAAACAGGTTAAAATGAGCTAAAAACCATCGAAATTGGGATACGGAGAGGTGGAATCGTGTGCACTGGAGTGACGAGTCACGATTCGAACTTTGCATCGGTGATAGTCGGAGCAGAGTTATTCGCCAAAAACATGAAACTTATCATCCTGATTGTCTCAAGCGCAAAGTTAAATTTCCATCGTCAGTAATGGTCTGGACTTCAATTTCGGCAAGAGGAGTTGGCAAATTACATTTTATCAATGGCATTGTTAACTCAGATAAATATTCAGACATCCAAGAGACATTTTTGTTGCCTACTTTGCATCAGAGCAGGACCTCTGGAAATGACTTCATCTTCCAGCAAGACGGTGCTGCCTGCCATACTTCCAAAAAACCATGAAATGGCTTTCAGACCATGAAGTACCATTCCTAGAATGGGTTTCTAGTAGTCCGGACCTTTCACCCATCGAGACCTTATGGCACATCATGAGAAAGAGACTGCGAGCCAATCCTGCCAGGACTGTGCAAGAACTCAAGGAAAAACTGCAGAACATTTGGGATAATTTCACTCCAGATGAGTGTCAGGACTTAATAAATGCTTTGCCTCGACGAATTGAAGCTGTAATTAAAAATAAAAGATGATGTTACTCAGTGGTAAAATGAGTTACGAATTCTTGTTTCTTCGAGATAAAAATCACAAATTTTGTTGTTTCCCCTTTTTTCGCTCTAGTCAGCTCCAAGTGTTATAATTAGTTTAGTTTGTTGTGTAATAGAATTTTAAGACGCGGTTTGCAAAATATAAATTGATAACTATGCCTCTATTAGTTTAAATGATCGTCAATATATGCCAATAATTGCAAATTTACCAAGTTGGCCAGCTGAAGCTGGACGGGGCTCGTATAACATTTAAAGTAGATTCGTTTTATAGTAATCGTGTTTCGCAACCCAAGTCGATTGTTTCAAATTTGTGACACCCACTCCCTCACGTCACACTCAAATCGCCAAATTATTAAAATACACACCTTTCAGCATGTAATTCACACACATTGCCTTAGTCAGTAGCGCTCGAGTAGGATTTTCCCCAACTATCGGCTGGTGACCCTGGATTTGACCTTGATTTTGACTGAAGGTTATTTAAAGATCAATTTTAGAATTTCGAATATAAAACCCCTACACCAGTGATCCCTCAAGGTCCAACCACCACTAACGCTGGATATTCCTGCATAAAGTAGTGCATAGCAGTTACTATTGTCCATCATTTCTAGCACAGATTAAATTTAATACTCCAAAATTTGTTACTCGCAATTCACTCACTTTTTACCTACCTACCCCACGAACTAACTTACTGTTGCACTCACCTTTGTACTCGATGTGTTCATGTTATAATAGTCTACAGAGTACATTTGATTTGTTCGATACAACTATTTCGAATAATGATTTAGTTTTTAGTTTTCGTTATATTTTTATGTTTTTTTTTTTACTATTTCTATTGTTGTTTTGCCACCAGTAATTGGTTAACGCTGTTGGTGGTAGCTTTCAATAAATAAATAAATATCGATAACTCTTCGGTACTGCATTTTAGGTGTAAATGCTTCAAATATACTTGTTGGATTTTTCCGCAGCTATCAGGTGACCTAGGATATTGTATTGACTTCGACCTTAAATCTAATTTGCTGGTCAACATCAAGATTTTTTATGTATTTTTAACTCCAACAATTAAACGAACGAAAAAATTTACGTTCAGATATGACCTTGAATGACCCTCATATTTGGCCTTGAATGCCCAGAGGTGATCAAAAAAATAAAATTTTGTATTGGTGAATCAACCACACCAATCAAGCGTAGGATTAAAGAACGTAAGGGTTTGGAAAACAGAGATTTTTCAAGGACAAACTACCATAGTATGACCGAGCCTCATAACCTTGCCTTAGATGGTCGGGACTATCATTCTTGCTTTTTGGGATTCCATTCAAGGTCAACCTAAAATTTGTCGCTCGTTTTATCACCCGGGTTAAAAATAGTGGTTTACATTAAACATTTTGAAGTTGACCTTCAAATGGCCAATAAGGTCAAGGTCAAGATGTAATCCAAGGTCACCTTTTGATAACTGAATAGGAAATCAAAGAACTGTTATTTAAAGCATTTCCGCCTAAAATGCATTCTCGAAGAGTTATCGATATCCAGCATTAGTGGTAGTTTGACTTTGATGGATTACTCAAAGTGAAATATGACGGTCATTCAAGGTCATCTTTAAAGGAAAAAAGTAAGGGTTCACATATGAAATTTTAAAGTTGACCTTCAAGCTGAAAATCAAAGTCAAATCTAAGGTCACCGACCGACAGTTGAGAAAAAATCCTCCAACTTTTATTTGAACACCCAAAGTTCCCTATTGGGCTATCCTATTAAAATTTAAAAACAAACACTGAGTCAGTCTACTCAACTCCACCTACTTCTTGCCTACTTAGTAGTAGGAACGTAGAGCAATCAGTCGAAAATATAAACTGCTCCAGCATTCCCTGCATCAGTCAGCAGCCCAATTTTCATTTGTTATAGGATTTCACTCGGATGCCATCTGTATTGCCGTTCGAGATTCATACATCAACAGCGAACCGCGTATTTTGTACATAGTATACAGAAAATAATAGTATAATCACTCATTGGCCAGATCAGTTCTTTCCTGTGGTCGTTAACACCCCTGCGGGGCAGATAAATGCAGCAGAAGCACCCCAGATTAACGACCAGACAGCTAGCACAAGATATCTAAAAATTACATTGAATTTCGAGAAGCTACTACGCGCACACATGCTGTGTTATCATCCGGGGAGTACACGTTTCAAATAGTTCATTCTCCTCTTCAACCGAAGCAAAAACGAGCTGCCGCGATGCTGTGAATAATGAACGCGAACCCGCATGTCATCGGTAAATTTACCGCGTAGACAGAAGCCTAAATACTGGGGCACCACGGCTGCTATAAGCAGCTTAAAGACACCGTATTTTTGAACTGTCTAAGATTAGTAGAACTGCAAAGAGCATTCTCAGGCAGATTGTTCCCCAATGTCGACATCCTAGAGACAAAGGAGCGATCATACCGGCCTGTTTTGGATGTGCCAAGTTCGGCACGGTTAGGACAGAAGGCAGAAGTTGGGCGGGTCTGTCTGGCAGGATCATCTTGCAGCGGCATCATGGAGGACCAAGGCCTGTTGACATAACGTCAGTGCGAAAGAATCTCGATAAAGTACGTTAAAAAAGATTTATCGATCAGTCGGACTGTTGAAACTCCATATTCCACTGGTCGACAAATAAAATATAAGTAAAGTGAAGGTTTACTAACGTTCCGGTCAATTGTATGGCCTTTTTTGAAGTAATCAAGAGCGACAAAGATGCCATCAGAGGCATGGATAGATCTCTTTAGGAGCGATAATAAGCGTAAGCTCTCCAGCAGTGACTTTACTATCCTGTTGTGTCAGTATACTTTGATTTTGAATATCAATCACTCGCTTCCATTGAATATGAATGCTCTGCCAGTGAACTGAAATGGTAGCGTGGTCAACTGACAAAAGGTCCATTAATGAATTCGGTTTGGGTTTCGATTACATTTTGACGCAACACATTGACTATGTAGCTGGAAATAGAATATGTATAATCTTTGAACGGTACATGGGGAACACCAGATTTATTCGATATGAAATTGATGTTAATACATATGTAGGTATGCTGGTTGCCACAGTGAACTCGATCAGGGAGTAAATTCACAAAAGTTGCAATTCAACATTAATTCTCATGTAATTATTTATTCTATAATTGATACAAATAATAGTACGGTAGTGATGTGTTCGCAAACGAACTAATTCAAAAGCACACAATCGCGGTTAAGTTCAAGGAAAGGCAATAATTTATACATTGACCATTATATCTAGAGTTCGGGCATCCCGACGAATTCAGACTAGGTAGCAGGAGCTAGTCAAGGATGTGTTTGTCTCCTAATTCTCATAGTATGTAGTGAGGATTAAAGTGCTTTTAACATGAGTCATTTTTTTTATAGTTCTGAAATTCATATATGTATAGTGTTATTTTTTAAAAGTGTGAGATTGTGGTGTTAGACGATTAGAAGACATAGTACCTCTTATATAATTTTGAAAGAGAGGCGCAAGTCCTACGATAGTGAATGTTTCCACCGGTCACGCAATTGTGGAGTAAACTCATCCAGTCTTATGGTGGGGTTCATGTCGTTGCTCTTGACATCACGAAAGCGTTCGATCAGCTGTGGCACGCTGCCCTCTTAAGCAAACTTCCATCATATGACCTCCAGAAAAGCTTGGCAGATGGGTGGCTGACTTTATCTCTGGCCGCAAGAGATCCGTCGTAATTAACGGGTTCTCCTCGTCATCCCACAACGTCAACGCGGGTGTTCCCCAGGGATCGGTCTTGGCTCCGACACTGTTTCTCTTACATATCAAAGACCTCCTTTCCTGCACGATCAACTCAATCGACAGCTTCGCTGATGATAGCACTCTACATGCAGGAATTCAGATTGACAAGCCGATCTCTGCCGCTGAGCTGGAGAAAAGAAGACTAGTGACGACTTCCTCTCTGACAAGAGACCTGGAGGCTATCACTGCTTGGGGACGCAACAATCCTGTACAGTTCAATGCTTCCAAAACACAGTACTGTACTTTGACGAAAAAAAAGCGTCCTAGCGCTCATCCGGTCTCGATGGATGGCCGAGTTCTGCCAAAGAGTCATTCATTTCGGCTGGTCGGAGTCCAGATCATCGAGGACCTGATCTGGCACGAACACATTTCATCAATAGCTGCAGCTGCTGGGAAAAAGCTAGGCTATTTGTTTAGGGCTAAGAAGTACTTTTCTCAGCATGACCTTCTCACTCTATACAAGGTCCAGATAATGCCTAGTCTGGAGTATTGCTCACACGTTTGAGGTGCTGCCGCGCCGACTACATTATCCATGCTCGATGCTATCCAGAGGAGGGCGGTCCGACTGATCGATGACTCTTCTCTAGCAGACAATCTCGGGACTCTTCGCACCGCCTGGCAGTCGGCGATCTAGCTCTTTTCTACCGCTACACCAACGGGCTTTGCTCTTCAGAGCTCTCTTCCAAGATGCCGTCGCGCGATGTGCCTGCCAGACAGACCCGCCTGACTTTGGCATCCCATCCTAACCGTGTCGAACTTCGTGCATCCAGAACTGGCCAATACAACCGCTCCTTTGTGCCGAGGGTGTCGAGATTGTGGAACAATCTACAAGAGGAGACTTTTCCCAGTTCTACTAACCACAGGCAGTTCAAAAATCGTATTAACAAAATTTCTTTGGGATCATCATAGCAGCCGCGGTGTTCCGGCATTTAGGCTTCTGCCTGCACGACTGCTTCGATTATTGTGTATTGTGTGTATGTATTATATACCTTCTGAATTTATGGCAGCAAAAGTGAAAAATCCACCCCGATGCTGCTTAAGTCCGAAGATCCAATGAATAGTTAGTTCTTAGAACTAGAAAATTGTTGTAGTGGACGCAACGTATTGAACCAGTTCACCAAAGTAAACTAGAAAGTGCATCATTACACACCAGACAGTTCCTCTTTAAGAAATTGCTAACTCAGAAATTCTTATCAAGTGTTCCTCAGCTTTATGTCGCATCCACACATTCGAGCCAACGTGACGTGCTATGCTATCATTCAGCGCCAAGGACAGCCAACCCCGACCAAAGCGGATTGTTTTTAACGGCCACACATTGGTGTTGGTCTAGGTCAATGGTGGTGTCTTAGGGGGTGAGAGAGACGAGCGCCTTTCCTAGGATAAAAGTTTTCCATTTTGTCAAGAAATATTGATGTCTTGGTGTAAACATTACCTTGGCAAACGCTCTTCAATTGTCACAGGAGCATTAGCTCTCAGAAGCGGTGCTTCAGTGGTTAAGCATACAAAAGCCTTTCCCCCCGCTACACCTTCATCACGAACGGCTGTGTCCAATGTTGTCTATTACAGCGGGGAATCTACGTTCTTAGCAGTTCCACTTGAATATGACATCAAAAGGCGATACATAAACAAGTACTATCGGTTTGTTATAATATACGAATTATGTTTATCATATGACCCACGCCAAGAAAGCAATCTGCTCTCATACTAACAGATATGTGTTTACTTGTTTATCGACACAGCCTGAGCGAGAGAGAGGGAGGGGAGAGAGAACAAGATAAAATAAAATAAAGGATGCGTTGTAGATGGACGGAGAGATGTCTGAGGATTCGCGGTGCCACTCTGCCAAAGAATTTGTAATTCAGACTGAAGTGCTACGAAAAATGATATTTATATTTTAACCCCTGAAGCTGAGATTGCGATTCCTATATACAATATATAAATACTATGTACAGTCAAATGAATGTGTTTTTGAACATGGGATTCTAACGAAATAACAATGAGGATTTTGGAGACGTCACAGAGGCAAATGCCCTCCTCGATCTTACTAAATAATATATCGTCGAGGAGTGGAATCACCACACCTTTAGATCTCTTGGACTTTCAATTCGATACAATAAATAACTCGCCTTAGTTTTGATGTTTCTTCACTGAGTCTGATAAACAGCTTTGTGATAAATAGATTTATCTGCATAAAGTCTGATTTCTTTGGGAGTACCCCAAGGTTCGTCTTTGGACCGCTTCTCCTTATTTTATATAAACCGCTTTTACACAAGGTTGCAATTTGGAAAAATAATGCCACTAATCACCTGTATCTCCGCATGTTAATTTTAGGTAAAGATTTGTGGACAATACTCAGGTAAATCTACATACCAAATTTTAATTCATTCCAGTTGACGGTTTTGGAGATATTAAAAACTTTATTTTTTTTATTTTTAAACTTCTTTTTAATGAAGCCCTCGAGGAAGAAATGTTACATAGAAGACCCCTCTTGAAATGTGGTCCGTATGATGTATCATTTTTGGTCACGACTTATGCAAAATTAAGTTTACATCTAACATAGATTCTAACTAAATAATCCTAGTAATTTCTCATCTAACATATATTGATTCAGCTTGTGGAAAATACTGTATATGAATAATTTAATTTTTGTAAAAAGCGTTCTCGCCTTTTTTTTTGTCGAGATGGAAAAGGGCGCCAGCTGCCCCACATTGGGTACGAGGAACAACGGTGGCTCAGAATAACGGTGGCTTGGCTTCAAAAATCAAAAATCTTTACGTATTGCTGATTTGAAGAAAAACTCCTGTTTCCAGTAAGATCAAGGACACCTTTCCTCAGCGTGGTGTTTTTATAACAAAGCATCGTTCCCCATTCCTTAGACTTTCTGCTACATTTTATATCAAATTCTTTATTTACCACATGTTCCGCTATTTTTAGCTATCAGGTTCTGGACGTTATTTAGAAACAAACACTTGTATTTATAAATATCCAGTTAGAGCACGAGTTTACGTGTACAATGATTAGAATTAAGTAACTTCTATAATTATGATCTCAGAATACGTGTCAATGTAATTGACCAATTATTTTCACATCCCTGGTTAAGAGCATTCCAACTAATTATAATAATCATCATGAATATTAAATTATGTGGCGAGTACACGCTGTGTACATGGTTAACAGCTGAACATCATTGATAGATTTGCAGGTTGATTAATGGGTAATTAATATAGGAACGTATGCATCCATCATGTTATGGAGATTCAGAGGAAAATTAATATGTCGAAGAAAATGTTTGATTTGAACCAACGGAATCATTTTATTTTTCATATTTTTTGAGTGAGTTTTGAAATCAATCCGGTAGTTTCTTCATAAAGATTTGAGTCTATGTGACAACTGTATTTTTTCATAAACCTTGACTATTAAGGATGGTGATATTGTGAACTTCTTTGCAGCGACAGATATACTGAGAAGTGTGTATTGTAACGGTAGAGTTGGTCGTGTTTCTAGAAAAATACTTTTTGCCGCTATTGTAACAATATATTCCAAAGCCTATTATTCAAATAGGTCCCATTGCAATTTGTAGGAGAAACATTTTGATGTCCTAGTGCTCCTGAAAAACAAAACTGTGTCTCGATCTGGACGTCTTTGTACCGTTTTTAGGTAGCGTTAAAATGTGAAAAAATTAACGGTAAATTGGATTATCCACTTTTTAACCAACAAGACTGCTGTTTCTCGCGTATTTCTAATCATCAGCACGGTCTAGATCTCTATTTAAGTCAACGCACGAAAGAAGAGCTAAAGTGTCGTGTATTAGAAGTATAAAGTCTATAGAATAAAGAGCAGCATTGTTATTTTTCAATAGTCTGTCGGCTAATAAAATATCGTCAGAATTGACGGCATGAAGCGGTCATAGTGGTGACTCGACTTTCTACAAGAAATGACATACCTTTTCAGTTTCAATAGATAGTTGCTGTTTACTTTTGCATTCTGGTAAAACACGTCATGTACGTTTTGCTCAAGAAGTATAGACTTCTTAATCATTTAAACTTGAGAAGCAAGAACAAAACTCTACGAAAACCTTGTCCATTAAGGTGCTATCTTCTGTACTTGCCCTTCATTCTTGCACGCAATTTTTATATTTATAACCTGTCGCATTACACTGCACTTGTGTATTCTCAATGCTCAACTAAAAGCTCTTTGGCAAGAGCACGTTGGTTATTCATAATACTCAAGGCCTTCTACAAATACCTTTGCATCTTCATTCTTTGCTTAATTTGTTCCTTTTTCATTCGGAGATTATACGTATTGCCTTATCGTTATATGATGTCGCATAAACGGCATGGAGGTATCATCTCCGCGAGGTCTTATTGGGCGTCTGGTCATTACGTTAAGTTAATAGGTTATGCTGACAATGTTTGATGTTTTGCTCTGGGTATTAAAACCATGTGTACTTTGCTCATTGCATATTACTTTTTACTTCCCACGCCTACTGGCGAGGAAGTATTGTAATCGCGACAAATTTAGAAAATGAGATATTATCTTTTTTGGATGTTATGTACATCATGAAAAACCATGTAACTCATTTCCGTCGGTGTATCTGTCTGTGTGTCTAATGGTCTGTCTGCCTGTCTGTTCGCTAATCGTTCGCCTGTCCTTAACTTCAAAAGCGCCGCTCGGGCTCCGATGAAATTTACACAGAAGGTTACAGCATAGGCTAAGGGCAAAAAAGCTTTTTGAAAATCAGTCCATGGCAGCGGAGAAAGACACCAAAAACGAGAAAAATAAATGTGTTCAAACTTCGTTGTTTGACGTTTCAGAGGCTCCCGATCATTTCCGAAAGAAAATTGTAGGGGTAAAAAATTGGCGGTGATAGGTTGCAGAGGGAGGGGAGGGCTCATCTCAATTTTTTTAGGGCTTGTTGTACATCAAACGCCTTGATATTCCAGATACAAAACCTCTGGAAAACCTCCTATTGAGTTGATAGGACTCTATGATCTTCTGGCCAATTGAAACCACACACGTAGGTGTATCCAAAGGTTTCCGAACTAGCTCTGTAGCATACAAACAGATAGCAGTGCGTGGCTGTACCTGCTGTACACATTAGCTGATAACCTCATTAAATAGTTTCCTCATCGGTTTTTCAGACATTTTATTGCGTGTTTGTTTCAGTTCATTTCTTTATTTGTTTTCCTCACTACTATACAGTGTGTTGCTAAAACAGCCTGAACAAAAAATAAAATTTGTTTATTTAATAATATTTAATAAGCTCGTAGGCTGTAATCACAAAATCAAAAAAGCTAACGACACGCGGTGTTCCCAAGCGGTCACCCATCCAAGTATTGATCGACCAGCCAAAGATTGCTAGGGACGAAAGGGGGAAATGCGATGAAAAAACCTTACCATTAGACGATTTTATATGGAGTCATAGGCGGAGATCGGAGAGACTTGAATTATTAATTGAATTTATATTTTATTACAACTGGTAGTATTAATATTTTTTTGCGATTCATAATGACGTGATACCAAACATACATTATAAGAAATAAATATACACAAACACTGAATATTGAGAACAAAATAAATATATTTTTTAGGCAACAAGTAATATTCCTATGTACGCATTATGATTGAACAGCAAAACAAATTATGCATTCTTCTAAAATAGAATACAACAAGTCAAAAATATCTGACTGAATAGAAAAATATAGGAAAACAAAAAGTAATTTCTTGATGAAATAACCCATAAACAACACATAGAATTAGACTTTCTACTGAGATACTAAAAGCCACAAACCAATAGTATAATAAATGAATATCTAAAAATTCTAAAAGGTAGCCAATCTAGTATAGTTTCAATCCTGATTAGAGTCATGATCACTGTCTGAGGAACTGTCATTGCTATCACTTTCACCTCCTATGTTGATTATTATTTCTTCCTGTATTTCTTGAATGAGACTGTCTTTTTCCCAATATTCATCTTCAATTTTTATAACATGTCCAATAACCTTTTGCCAGTCACTGGCACTTACTGAAGCGATGGCCTTATTAGAAATTTCATCTAGTTTTTTTATAGTAAATTCGCCGCTTGTATTATGGCTTCTAATGAAAAATTTTACTTGTGCCCAAATCATCTCTATGGGATTAAACTGACACATATAGGGTGGCGTTCGAAGTGGGGTGTGTCCGAAACTTCTTATTAAATTATCTATCTTATAATTTTTCTCATCAGATGGTGGCCTATGTAGACAAGCTATTTCATAAAGCTCCATTTTTTTAGCATTAGGATCATGCTCTATACCTTTTTTGCTCAACCACGTGATGATGTCTCTTTTTAGAGAAGATCTAGTTGGAGGCTTGTCTTCCAAAGCTGAATGGTAAGGTGCATTATCCATTATTATAATACTATTAGGAGGAATGTTAGGAAATAGTTTTTCAGTAAGCCACTTCGTGAAATTTTCTTGGTTCATTTGACCGTGATAATCACCAGTGGCACAGCCAGCCTTGAAAATGAGACAGGCTCCAGGAACAAAACCATCTTGCGAACCCGCATGAACAATTATAAGTCGTCCTGGAAATGAATAAATAGCCTCATTTTAGTGTTATTTTAAGTTTGCCAACACCTTTTTGAATCACTATGTATAAAAAACATATTTTTGAGAAAAAAATACTTGCAAGGGATTATGTATTCAATTAGACAAATTAAATGAGCACTTATTAAGAATATTCCAAAATTGAGAAAAATGTATAATAAGCAAAATCGAGGTGAAAGAAACTTTATTACCTGTAGAACTTATATTGCTCAGGACACCCATAATTTCTTCGCTTTGCCAGCATTTCTTGAAAGTGAGGTCATTATCAACCCAAGTTTCGTCCAAATAAATAATATGCCTTCCTTCTTCCCGGAACTTTTTAATAGACCTAAGATACTTGTATCGCCAATGTAAAATACTGGGTCTTTCCATTAGTAATTTCCTTTTGTTGTGGCATTTACGCCAGTAAAATCCTTTTGCTTTTAAAAGCAGCCTCAACGATTCTTTACCAAATGGAAATTCCATTTCTTCCTTCAGTTTGATTAGAAGTTTACTACAAGTAGGTACCACTTTAAAATCACAGTAAAATTTTTCTATCATTCTCCGAATAATGGAAAAATCGACTCCATCAATTTTTTGGATCACAGAAGGGCGTGATCTCTTTTTTCCGGGAGAAGCTAAAGGCTGTGTGGAGGTTGCATTTTGCCTGTCTTTATCTTCTTTTCTAATTTTACTTATAGTTCGTTCACTAACACCCGTATAATATGCCGCCCTTGCATTTCTAGCTACCAGTGGATAAACGAAAGTATTGTTAGCCGCTTCTGCATCGCAAGCACGTATCACGTTTGCTATTATTTCCCTTGCCTGGCTGTGAATAACTTTCCCATGCTTGAATTCCATTATCACCACTAAACAGTAAATTATATTTTCAAAGTATTTGCCAACTGCCTACGCCTATGGGAGTAGGTTTATAAATGACCGTGCCATCGGCACGTTATTCTAGTTTCAGATAAGATAAGAGTTTTGGACCAATCAGCGACCGGATGTTTACCTGCGGCCTGGGTTTTCCAGCTACATTGCCAAATTCAGCGGAACAATTCTATATCTTAAATATGTTAATATGTATGGACCGCATTTTATGTAGAACATCTGACAACTTCGCAATTTTTTGTCCGCATTCTTTCGGCTTGCAATCTTTCGCTGGTCCAACATTACTAACCGCGCCCGACGCTGCTTAGCTTCGGCGATCGGACGAGAGCCGGCGTTTTCAGCGTGGTATGGCCGTTACCTGATAAAATGGTTTCTGTTCAGTGGTATTTACGCAACTGTGATTTATTCTATTGATATAGAAAATTTAATTTGTTTAACAAATGCGTAGAATCATCAGGATCAGGAACTTAATATTAGTACGTCTTTGACTAACACCAATTATCTTCAACCCTCTACCTCCTATAATCCCCCCTCGAGCGGTTTTTATTTATTTTTTAGCAGACACAGGGATGGGCAGTCGACAGACCGAAATTAACGTAACACTCAAGAAACAGAATATCTCATATTCGAAATTCTTTACAATTGCAATACTTTTTCGCTGATTGGCGTGGGTAGTAAAATTCAAAACTGTTTCTACATGATTCCCATGTGCTCAAATATTTTTGAGTATATATAACATTTTTTATCTTCACATATCCTACTGAAATAATTTCCAACAAAAACCTTTGAGACTTAAGACAAAAACAGCGGTCTTACAAAATCTTGACAAGATAAAATGAATTACCTTATTTTGAAAAAAGTAGTTGCATGAAAAATTGTAATTTTCCTTCTGGATATCCTAGTTTCTACGTCTCTGGTATACGCTGCAACTTTTTTGAGCTTCATATAGATATATCTTTTATCAATTTATTTAATACATCACTAGCCTATATTTCTGGAAGAGCAAAGCGTGCTGTCCATACTTTCTGTTTAATCTATACGGGGGATGTATTTTAAGTTTTGCATAATATAGAAACATAGTAGGCCGCGCGGATCGAACGTCAGTACTGAATCTTAACCTCACTCTTTAGGAAACTTAAATTCAAAGTTTAACAACAATACGTGCAGTGTACTCACCACAGTGAATGTTTAAGTGTCACCAAGTCATTAGAAAAATGGAACACAACCGAGAACATTTTCGTGCCATAATTTATTGGTATGGAGAATTCAAGCGTGGACGGGTGAGTCTTAGCGACGATCCCAGGGTGGGTGCACCAAAAACGGCAGTCACCCAGGAAAACGTCGATGCTGTGCGCAAACTCATCATTGAAGATAGACATGTGACATATCGCGAGATTGAGGCGTCCTTGAAGATCTCAAAGACCTCATTTCAAAAAGTTTTACATGAAGAATTAGGAGTAAGAAAATTAGTTTCTCGTTGGATACCCCACCTGTTGACTGAAGAGCAGAAAGCAGCCAGGGTTAATTGGTGTCAAAAAACGCTTGACCGTTTCAATTCCGGAAACTCAAAAAATGTGTACAGCATTGCTGGTGGTGATGAATCGTGGATTTACTGTTATTAACTAGAAAATAAACGGCAGTCGGCTGTTTGGGTGTTCCAAGGTGAAGAAAAGCCAACAAAAGTCATCCGTTCTCGAAGTATTTCGAAAAGGATATTATATCATATTACAACAATTCCTCTTAATGAGCAAAGAACTGTTACTGCGGATTGGTATACCACCATTTCTTTGCCAAAAGTCATCACCGAGCTTCGAAAAATCAGCCCCGAAAGAAGAATCATCCTCCACCAAGATATTGCAAGCTCGCACACAGCCCAAAAAACAAGGCAGTATTTAACGGAAGAAAACGTGGAATTATTTGGGACCATCCTCCAGATAGTCCCGATCTAAGTCCTAACGATTTCTTTACTTTCCCGAAAATTAAAAACAGACTGCGTGGTCAAAGGTTCCAGTCACCAGAAGAAGCAGTTGACGCATTCAAAAATGCCGTATGGATCTGCCAGCAAACGAGTGGAATAAGTGCTTCGAAAATTGGTTCGAGCGCATGCAGATGTGTATTAATCTTCGTGGAGAATACTTCGAAAAATAGTAAAGTCATTTAAAACTGCCTACCGTGTTGTTTTATTCCCATATGCAAAACTTAAAAGACATCCCTCGTACTGTCTTCGGCTTGCAAAGTTTGCCCCAAATATCTAAAGGATTTTCTTCAGACACTAATATACGCACAACGTGCACAGCGTATCTCATATTTTACGTTCTGAGCATCGACTTCTGCTCATTGGAAATGTTTCGCCTACTTGCCAGATTAAGAATTCAGATTTCCTTGTATACCTTCCTAGACGAAATCCAAATAATACTAATTGGTCATTATCAAGAATTACCTCTGAGAACTGACAATGATTGGTTTAGACTTAACTCTATTGGACCTATGATCAAAAAAATATCATAAAAATGAGTTTAACTACAAAAAATCGATTGTAGATCATACTTCTGTAATGTTGTTAAAGAGGAATAGATTCTGTTATATTTGATAATCAGAGCTTTTGAGCTTTTACAGTCTCCATTTTCTCGAGGTCCTCAGGAGTTTTAAAACAGAATATTATTTAAGTAACCATTTTAATGTAAACCAAAGTATATAAAAGTGAAATAAATATAAAAATATAAACAACGATGTAATTTTAACCGTATCAATCGATATCGTGACTGCATTTTGTTTCCTGGGAAGAACTTATAAAATACACCTAGTAAGTCTGGCAGCCACAAGCTAATAAAGCCCAAAAATGTAAACCGACTGATTGGGACGTTTTAGGAACGACCCCAATGGGACGTTCCAATTAAGAACTGACCAAATTGGATAAACATTGGACGCTCCAGGATCCAAGTGTGTTATTAGGGCTAGTACACACCTCGAAAAAGTGACTCGGGGTGGCCAGCAAAGTCCCAGATTTGAGCATCTGCTGGTATCAAAAGAAAAAGGCGCTTAGATATCCTCCTCACAACCTAGTGAAGCTAAGAGAATTGTTGAAGAAGTGGATCCTTATGATATGTCTAATCGAGCTGATCAGTGTCTCGGGAGTCGTCTCCAACAGTGTGTTGTTGGCAACCGCTGCCATCTTGAAAAGACAAATTTTACCACTTGATAAATGTGAAATGGTACAAACTGCTCAACCAGAAATTAAAAATATTTTTATCGAAGATCTACGAGTATACTTTGTATTTGTATAACTCTTTGAAGCTGCTTGGTTGGTTCTGCCTCACCACGACTTAGATTCGGAAAGCGTCTAATTATGAATGTGTGTAAAAATTGTATATTCTCTGTTTTGCACGTAAGTTCCCCATCTGGTTTCAGAATATTTCCATTGTTTCTTGAAGCACCCTGTAGATTCAACCGAAAGATTCAAACGGTAGGAGCTCCAAATACCAATTTGCATCCATTACTAGTGAAACCTCCATCCCTGCATCCTCTGGGTATTTCAGCTGGTGCAATGCAGCTGCAGCTATAAGCTGATAAACTTCCATAGTCAGCCGGAGCATTGAAGCTGCGCTGTTAGCGTTTTAACGGAGTTTCGAACAAAAAGCTGCTTCGTCGTAAAAGTCCCTTTTGTATGATATCGAGCACAATGTATGGTCATGGCGCTTGGTGCTGTAGCAGATAAACTTTTCACTAAGTGGATCAGAAATGGCGCGCACAACGCAGCTAAACGGCCATAACGTTGCTCGAGGTAATTGGGTGGCTTTATAGAGAAGTTTTAGCAGATACTTTAGTTGTTTTCGCTGAATTTTGGTTAGGAACAAAAAAGGAATAATTCATAGCTTTTCCCTGGAATAAGAGGATCTCACAGAACTTGATAAAAGGTTGGCTTTCTGTAACAATTACTGATGTTCACTGGAAGATGCTCATTAAACATACTAAAGTGAATACATATCAGAATGAGCTAGCAACCTCATTAAATTTCACTCAAACATATTCATACATAATATAGACTCAAGTGAACAGTCATCGACGCTCCCATATTCTGGACATTCCTTATGTCATTGTTACCGGACAAACCCGATTTTAGGATCAACTAGTTTTTCCTATATCAAATCAGTGTATCCGAAGAGCGATAAGACGAACTAGTTTATCCTAGTCTAAACTGATTTGTCCTAAAATCAATTAAGTGTGATTAGACAACAGTCTACATACAGTCTCTTCACAAAAGTACCTAGTGTTCTTACTACTAATTGAAGAAAATTCTATTACTACAAACATATTTAATAACTTTTATTATTTACTTGTTATTTTTCTTGCAAAGCCAAAGCCATCGATTGGACGTACACTGCTTGGTGCAACTACACTTAAAGAAACTTTGGCCTGTTCCAACTGAAGGGTTGGCTGCTGCGGTTCTTAACGAAAGTTCAATGTTTTTGTTCACTTCTTCCACTTGCGCAGATATCAAATTCATTTCTGAACTGATCAACGGTGAGATAATACTTTATATTGTTTTTATTTTCTTCATTTCGTGCTGTAAGTTTCTTTACACCTCCGATTTCCACCAAATCAAATCTTTTCAGTCTTCTTTGTTACATGGGTGATTTCTTTTCCGTTTGTTGCATAAGTGCCAAATACTTTTCCAGATCTTAAAACCTCTTTCAAGAATCTCTGCGTCCACTCTTTTTGACCTACGTGTTGACTACCTCATCCATGATAACGAGATACAGAAATACAACAACACGAAATGTTTCAAAATGTCTAGGTTATGAATAACACCCACAATACGCAACGAGTTCAGACTAGTTAAATCTCGGTCCAAAGCAGTTTAGACTAGGACAAATCAATTTTTCCTAATCATATTTAATTTATTTCAGGATAAACTAGTTCACCCTATCGCTCTCAGGATGAACTGATTTGGCCTAGGAAAAACTAGTTTACCCTAAAATCGGATTTGCCCGGTAATATCACTGATAGCGATTGCTTTTATTAGCCTCGCAGTTAACTGATGTTTGCTCGACTTTTTCCGACCAGGACCCTTGTTTTCTTTTTCCTTCTCTTTTCTATAGTTATATATAATCTGCACCAAAATACCAGTAGAATAAGAAAGAAAAAAGCTCGCGCCAAATGGGATCGAATCACCACTAAAAAGTTACAATTGGCACATCCCATTTCTCTTACACGTACGATGTCTACTACACCACCCCATGGTATGATATAATTTTCACTATCATATGCATAAATATTATAAGATGGTCGTGTAAAATGAGAGTACATACTTGTTTTCTCTAACAATCGGGGATGGCTTAAATCATAAGTACATTATCGTTCTTGCTTTTTGAAATATAAAATATTTGTATTATATTATCAGGAGATCGAAATTTCGCATCTGCCTATTTCAAGTGTTACAAGTTGTCAATGTATAGTAACTATGATAACGGTGAAGTTAAAGACTTGCCAAGATCGAACTGTTCGGACTCCGGAAAATATCGAGAGAGTTCGTGAAAGTGTAGTGGAGCTCCCTGAGACGTCTACCAGACATCGTTCTCAAGAACTGGGTATTCGCCGCACGTCATTATGCACTATTTAAAAAAAACAACGTCAAGCTAAAATCTAGTACTTTTTTTTCTAGTATAATAAACAACTATTTTTCAGGAGAGGCATTTTTGTTATTTTCTGAAGAAACATTTCGGACAACTGAAGATAAAGTTAATAATTTGCATATATAAAAATTATCAACTAAATAAAGGTTATTAAACTTTCATATTCGTTGAATAAAAGATCATCCCATTTTATTCCTTTTTTGCAACTCTACAGGAATGTGTCATTATTCCTAAAAAAATGCTTTTCCAAGAAAACATATGACAAATAATTCGTGGTTACATAATAAAGAGAGAAAATTTATTTTAATCAAGTACAATACAAAAATTGGTTACAAATTATTGTAAAATCCCTCAAAGTATGAGGGTATTATATTTATTTATTAAATTAAGTAAGGCACTTTACTTTTTCTCGGAAATCGGAATATTAAATTTGAATGCTTAATTCAGAGTAACTCTAGGACCTTATTTTGTTGCTTCTTTTTCCCTAGATCTCCTATCAGATTTTTTATCTACCTCAACTTTACGAAAATCAGACTCACTGTCTGAGTTTTTGTAGAAAAATGTTCCAGAATGTTGAGATTCTACCCTTATTATTAAATCGGTTAGTCTGAATGACTCGTTTTCCGAATTTATATGATGTAGGAAGATAGTCACAATGCACTTTATGTCACTATTTTTTATCAACACGATCGGTTATTAGCGTACTTTGCTCTAATATGACGTTATTCTTGAGAAAAGTGTAAGTATACGCTTTGAAAGACAAGCCGCAACTGCAATGTGACTCGATATTAACCAGTGCCAGATGCTCTGCTGTTCGATTTTCGTCCGGCGGCGCGCATGACGTCACGCGGAGAGTGATTATCATTTTGGTTGATATGGATAACGTGCATATTTTCACCTACACAGGCTAAACGGCTGGATGGATTTTCACATATGAAGTGTCGTTGGATTCGTCTTAGCGGTGCGAGTGACACTAGATACATTAAAATTTTATACAAAACACAATGGCGGATTAAAATAAAAGGTTTCAACCTTGTAATTCCTAGCTCACAGGCTATAGCTTAAACGGCTTTCTAGCTCCACAATAGAGCGTGTATCATCACTTTACTGTAAAATCAAGATTTTTCTACATTACCTATATTTTACTATGTTCTGTGGAGCAGGATTAACATGCTCATGACGTTAATACTGCACTGCATTTATTCATCCTTATTTCACAGAACATCCTAAGTACTAATTACATGCAAGTGTGAAAATGTACTCGAAAAGTAGAAAAATGGAGTTATCATCTTTTTGCAGTAAGCTGGCGGTATAACAATAAATGGAAATGACTTAGTCTAAGCCACAATTTTTCTCCATTTCCATTCACGATTTTTCTGGTCTTTCAAACTTTTATTCAGTTCTTTGATGCGGAAGAACATACTTGACCTGAAAAATAGATAAAAAGCGTTTTCAGGGCAGTCAATGTTGCTGCTCGTCAACAAAAGTTCGCCTATAAAATTTTGCCTTTCTGTCACTATTCCGTCCCCATTGAATGTAGTTAACACCTTATTAAGCTTCTCAATTTGATTCATGAAAACTGTGGAAGGTTTTGATAATCCACTCTCACTAAGATGGTCTATCCGGGAGTAAATTTCAATTGAGGAACTTTTCAACCTCTCATCCTGCAATTTATGGCAAACAAAGCCGGCCAAATTCTTCAGCCCATCATACTCGAGCTCATCCATTTCTTCCACTAAAACTTCCTCGTTATAGTCAGCGGATACTTCAAATGCATCCGTTAATGATGCGATTAGTGGAATGTCCAGAGTATCCTCTTCCTCTACGCTGCAATACTCTGAGTATGCGCCTTCGTTTTGCCCCAAAATATATGACATTTATCTATTCTTAAACTCTAGAGGATAAGTTGATCCCTTTGCCTTTTTTCGGAAGCACTTTTCCGCTTTTCCCCATCGACAGATGTAGATGGTCCAGGTGATGATAGAGACTTGGGTAAATTTTCCATAGGAATGGCATCATCTTTTAGAGCACGGTAACTTTTAGGGGTGTAACCCAAAAGGGTATGTTTTAAATTGACCTTATAGGCACTTTCACAAAAATGTTTCGAGCAAACCCTAGCGCTTTTTACATTGGCTTTGTCTTTTCTTTTTGTAAGATGTAGCCATTTTTTGCATTCAGTTTATCCGTTAATGATGCGGTTAGTGGAATGTCCAGAGTATCCTCTTCCTCTACGCTGCAATATTCTGAGTATGCGCCTTCGTTTCGCCCCAAAATATATGACCTTATTCTATACTTAAACTCTAGAGGATAAGTTGAGCCCTTTGCCTTTTTTCGGAAGCACTTTTCCGCTTTTCCCCATCAACAGATGTAGATGGTCCAAGTGATGATAGAGACTTGGATAAATTTTCCATAGGAATTGCATCATCTTTTAGAGCACGTTAACATTTAGAGGTGTAACCCAAAAAGGTATGTTTTAAATTGACCTTATAGGCACTTTCACAAAAATGCTTCGAGCAAACCGTAGCGCTTTTTACATTGACTTTGTCTTTTCTTTTTGTAAGATGTAGCCATTTTTTGCCAAGGTTTGTGTCTTGAGGAAATCTGTAGAACTTTATGTCTTTGCAAGGATTCCACCACCAAAAAACACCAACAAATCACACTATATTGTATTAACCACGATACACGTGAACTGCAGTAAGGTTACGACAATCCTGCCGCTGGTAACGACGAGCCGACAACTCTCCGGGTTACGTCACGAAGCTCCACCCACATGCGCAATATCCTATCTTCAGTGTAGGTGTATCGTGGATATTAACGAACAAAGACGCTATAGCGTCATCTCCGGCGAGAACTTTGAAGCAATTACAGATGTCTTTATTCCTGATAAAACAGTCAACATTTTGGAGTGGTTGTGCAATTTTAACTAGTTTTTCTCGTTTTTTGGGTAGTGTCACTATTCTTGAGAAGCAGCGATATGTTCTAAAATATTTAAATGGAAGAAGAGGCGATCAAGTTGAATTCGTTTCATGGCCGAAAATCTCGCTTATAGAAATTATAAGTACAATCATATACAGTAAAGTGGACCTTTTCCTTGAAATAACACAGTTTGTTGTATGATGGCCAAATCATCAGGTAAATTATCCTAAACTTATTTGCCAACTATTCAAGAGAGTTGGATGAATATATCATGTGCCCTTCCATTTGGATGTAAAAGAAGAAATTGAAAAAATGTGGATTTCTGCGATTGTATGAATATAGCAGATACAAATTTCTATCAGAATCTAGAACGATCAGAATTAAACGTATAATAATTTTCTCTGAGATGGGGCGGTAATTTGTCTTTTACGGACAAATTTTCAGTGTGTCAAGTCATACTTTTCAACTCACGGACTTGCTGGATGGCGGCGATTTTAGGTATTGGTTAATGGTTAACGCGTTCTTCCTGATAGCCAATATTCCCGACGAGCAAAGAGAGATTTAAAAGATACTAGCTCCATCTATGACAAGTATCAAACCAAAAAATTAATTTATAAATTTAATTCGAAATGGAATTGTCTCATAGATGGCGCAATGATCTTAAATCCCTAATTAAAATAGACATTAGAGGCAAAAAGGACTGAAGATCTTAGCGCCATCTATGCAACAGTAGCAGCACCAAACACTTTAACTATTTTCAGAGTAGACTTCTAAATTCATTTTTGTGTTGTCTCTCATAACGCTAGCATCTTTCAGATCCCTTTTTGGACGTCGGAATACAGTATATTGTTGGCAATCTCCAGTCAGAATACGTTAAGTCATTGTGCTAACATAAATAACTGTTACGGTAGAGGTTGTTCTGGTACTCGAGATTGATAGCTATATTTGCTTTGCCATACCCTTAGTTCCGACCCTGCCTCTGTTGTACCTGTTCAGTAGTCTGTACAAGCTCTCGAGCATTGTCGTATCACGATTCCCCAAAATACATCCGACAGGAATGTCAAGTAGCTAATCCGTGTCAGCCTGCGGGTTTGTACGTCGTATTAGACACCCAATATGCTTGTTTCTAATCATCCGAACCCCAAATCTTGTTCAACAGTAGAGTAGGCTAGTGTGATTTAGGTTGCGGGAGGAGACAACAGCTTGTGCTGGTATGATATCCAGTTAAAATGAATTGTTATAAAATTGTATGGGCTGTAATTGATTTATTCTTTTTTAGTTGAACCTCATCTAGGTTGATGATCCTTTAGATGCTTGGTACTTCGCGACTCACAAATTACTAATTTGATTTTTACTAGTCTTATTCGAAGCAACATCAAACACACGATTTAAACATGTAGTAAGGTATTTGCTGGGTACCATTTTAGACCATATTATCAAATGAATAACCGGTATTCTCACAGAGAGACGGAAATTTCAGGATCGTATGACAAATGAATCTGGAGGCTCTAGGTTTTCCGGACGTTAGGGTCAACTTCAGTTTTGATATTAAAATCAAGATGAAATACCTTACGGTGGGGTTTATTCCAATTCCATGTCAAATACCATTTCACTTATATTACTTATAAGAAGTAGTATTATTAGTATTGAAACAGTTTTCAAAACACTAATAAATAGTGGCCCCGACCCACCACCCTCCGCCACAAAAATAATAGGCGATCTAACATGAAGGAGACTTCAAGGAACTTCAAATATAGTTAGAATTAATATTTTTATTTATTGTGTAAATGTTTATAAATCAGTATTAAACTTGGTCGCAAAACTGTTTTGTGCTTTTGCTCTAAGGACGTTCTTACGACTACTTTCAAACGCAGAATACTCGTTAAGGCGGCAACTGACTGAAGCCGAGCGCGGTAATGTAACACAAAAATTCGCAAGTGAATCGCTAAAGCGATCGCCGAACAGAGGCTCACGTCGAGCAAATCAAGCTCCACTTGACTGTCGGTTTTTTGACGAATCCCTTTGATGGTTACATTACAAATGAGTACAGGTGGCGACTAGTTCGTCTGTGAGCACAGTCTCTGCAGTGCTCTTATTTTATTAGTTGAGATAGGGCTCTAAACATTCGTTATTAATCGAGTGGTCCCAGGAGAAAACTTTATTTGTTATTGATTTATATCGTACTAAAAGTATACTATGGGATCCGCAACATGCGGGATATTATAACAAAATCAAGGAACACGATGCGTGCAGAAATAGAAACTTCGGTTGATGAGTGTAAACGTAAATTTGTTGGCTTCTCTCAGGAGAGTGAAAACCGAAATATGTAGAAGCAAAGGCACAGGAAGAGGTAAGAATGTCTATCTTACTCGTACTTCACCAAGCCGGAAAAGGGGGATATTCATAATAGTTATCAGAAAAAGGTAAAGTCGTGTATACTTTATCTGAAGTCACTTGAAACACTGTGAAATACCGGGTGCGTTTTATATATCTATATTTAACACGCTCTGTTGCTGCAAAAATCGCCAAATTTCGCAGCAAATATCCCCCGAATAAGATCAAAGGCAGTTTTACCGGTCCACGTGGAGTAAAGCACGCCTATGCGTGGACATAGCCAATGAGAAAGCGTGTATTTCAGAGCTCCGAACAAGTGCAGGTGGCTACTGAAAATTGAAACAGTTTAGCCAGTGCCGTGTAGCGGTGAATAAACGTGTTTTCTTTAGTCTGTCCGTGTTTTTTCATAGATTTTATTAGTTTGTGTGTTTTTGACTTTTGAATACTCAGTTTACTTGTTGATTTAATTGTTGTGTTGATTGTTCTTGTGTGTCCTAAATATGGCTCTTTGGAGACCTTGGGAAAATGCTCCAAGCCACGAGGAGATGGTTGATGAACCTGTGCAGGCAGAATTCTTTCATAAAGATTTAGAGGAACAGACCCAAAGAGAAATCCTAAATATGTATGATTGTCTGAAAAACGAAAATCCAGATTCCTCGCAAAATCAAATTTTAAACAGAATTTGTATCCTGACAAAAATCAGTCGGTCTACCATTTATCGGGTTATAAAAAGGGGAGATGTAGTCAACCATTCCTTCCACAGAAAGCGCATAGGGCAAAAATTAAATAGAATAGACGTGGGTTTTCAGGAAGATATTCGTCGTATAATATACGGATTTTATAAAGAACATTTGGTGCCCACGTTGGAAATGATACGGGATAAATTAAAAGATTATCCTGAATATTTTTATAATTACAAATGCTTAGACTCACTGCACTGTATTGTAAAACTGTGTGGTTTTCAATACAAAAAATTAGATAAAAGAATGGTGATTATGGAGTCGTATCGAATCGCTGAATTGCGCCAAGAATTTTTGCACAAAGTTAAAATCTATAGAGAGCAGAAAAGAAATCTGATTTACCTGGATGAAACGTGGTATGATACCCATGATGTTGTGCAGTACGGCTGGGTTGACGACAGCAACAAGTGCATTTTAAATGCACCACGCAACCGTGGAAAACGAATCATTATTCTCCATGCTGGCAGTGAAAATGGATTTATACCTAATGCCTTGCTGTTATCTGCTAAAAATATCAAAGAATCATGTGCCGACTATCATGAGGACATGACCTCCGACTTATTTGAAAAGTGGATAGAGCAGCAGTTAATACCAAACATTTCCTCAAATTCAGTGATTATTATGGACAATGCGCCATACCATTCCCGACAGAAAAACAAAATTCCGAATACAGGCACAAAAAAACAAGACATTATTGATTTTATGAAGGATAAGGGAATGGAAATACCACAAAAATCAACCAAAGCCATATTATTGGATCTTATTAAAAGACAAAAATTTGAAAAAGAGTATGTTGTTGACAATCTGCTTCAGCAAAATGGCCATGAAGTATTACGTCTACCTCCCTATTACTGCATTTAACCCGATTGAGTTGGTCTGGGCTGCTTTAAAAAAAAGTAAGAAAACATAATCAGACCCCTCAATTAAGTGAATCGCTATTGGCCACAATAAGAGATGCAGTATCTCATATTGCTGTCACAGACCTATGGAAGCAGTGTTCTAGGCATATTATTGAAAAAGAAAATGAATATTGTGTTTTGCCTCCTGTAAATCCCGTTGTAATTCCTCTACAAGATGACTCTAGCGACAGCTCCGAAGGCGAGGATGATATATAAATACCTATAATGTAAGTCTTTATATACCTTTTTATATACCTACCTGCTATGTAAATATTTGCCTATGTCAAACGTTGGAATTCTGTAATTTTTCCATTTCTTAACTTTCAGTCAACATAAATTAAACTCCCAATATAAGTATTTTTTATCCCAAATCAAAAAAATAAGAAGATAGTAAAATCCATTTATTGTGATATAAAAACATTATTATTATCGTTCTAAATAATTGACCGCACGCCTATGATACGTCATGAAATTACAAAGGACGCGCCGACCAAAGGTTTTTATGCTATTTCAAGTGACTTCAGATACACCATACTTTCCAAACTATAGGCTTTAAAAAAGATCGTAAAAATTTACACACGTTATTCACAAATTTCGATTTCTACGTCAATTTTATTTTTATAAGGTAATCTTGAACCATGCTGCTGTAAACTGTTGCCTAAAATTGAACGACAGCTGCTTCAGCTTGGAAGAAAATGACAGTTTTACTGTCTCGCTCACACTTTCTAAAATAACTCTCTCTTTCTCACTCAAACTAGAATCTTAAAGTTACTGCTCAGAGGAAGGGCTTGGGTACACTAGACAAATTTTAAGTAATTAAGAAAGAAATGTGGAAAACTGTGATTCTTTGCAAACGTTAAAATTGTCCATAATTCAAGAAATAATCTAGCAAGTGTCATAAAAATTTGGAATCCTCATTAAATGTGCCAACTTTTGAAATTACTTGGCAGATTAACGTAGTACATTTTTTTCAGTACAGGCAACAAAATTGAGAAAAGCGTTTAATTTGAATACTTGTTTGAGAAAAAAGTGAAGCAACTGGTGTTAAATTTAAGGCAATAATTTACAGCAACATTATTCAGAATTACATAATTAAACTAAAATTGAGAAAAAAATTAAATTTATAGTATTGGAACTAAAAGATCATCACAGGGTGTATTTTTTTTCGATTTTGAGCGCAACACTAGCTACTTTTAGGTCTGACATTCGCTGGGCCCAAATCGCAAACTTTGCTTCAATCACTCGCCGCCTTTAAGAGCTGAATTGTCTTACTATTTTATTGAGACAAAATTGCGTTCTAAGAGCAGTAATAAAGCAATTATAAAATAAAATAGCATGAACAGTTGATAATTATAAAATATATTTGCTAGTTGGGCTGTAATTCATTTGCAGAGCGTACCAACATATTAACTAGCAAATTATGGAATTGCTGATCAGTGCTGATTGAACCAAAATGCTGAAAATGAAAAAGACGTCTAAAAAGTGGTAGATTGAGGTAAAACAGAACGGTAGATATTGTAATATCGCTGTGTAAAGCGTAGCAGGGGAGGGGTTAACTTGCCTGACCAGCCCTTTGACGACGTTTGAAAATTAAAGACCAGGAGGGGTGGCGTTGGGGTAATGATAGTTCAAGAGGTTGGATTTGAGTGTGGGAAGGGGGTAGCGTGAAGGCCTAATAAGAAATTGGATTGGATTTGTGCGATAAAACGATAGAAATTGATCGCTTTGCGTAGAACGGTAGCCGAAGGCTCAAAACAGTAGATATACCGTAAAAACGATTTTAGGCTATTTATCCGATCCTAGCACAGGATTTCACGTCCAACTCACAGTATTACAGTCCTGTACGTTTATGAATAGCTAGATTCACTAACCTAACGGAGCTCGAATGTGGATATATGCATTGCATATAGCATTCCTTTGGCAGCGAGGAATGCAAACGCTATGGGTTTGTAGAAGAGCTATAAATCTTGCAGACATTTTTAAAATCTTTCTCAGAAAAGATCCCTACTTCAGTTGGCAGCTGAAGGACGCAATATGGGGAACGGGGGATATTATTAAATGCTTAAACTTAGATAAATACAGATGCGGATTGTACGCGTTTAGTGTTTTTTTTAAGCATATAAACTTGCCATTTTTTATGTTCCACAGATGTTTTATTAATAAGCTAGAGAAACGAAAATTGTTAAATGAGCGATCTAAATTTAAGGCAAGCTCCAGTTCTTCAGAACAAATCGTGTTTCCCGTGAACGGTTCATGTTCAAAACAAAGGTACCTACATTTAATCACTGCTTTACAGAATATGAGAAAATGAGAAAAACATTGTGTTTGTTTCTTTGGTCACCATGATGTGAAAGCTTAATTTGTGCCGTTCAGTCTTTATTCAAAAGAAGGTATCTGCCGTTGCATCTTTTAGGAGCCTGTATCTTCGAGGGGAAGCGACCTAGGAATTTTTTACTACCCGCGTCACTTTGTACTCCCGAACAGTTACGAAAGTGAGATAACACGTTTTCTTGAATGTTAGCATGATATGTACGTCACAAAAAACTACATCATTAATTTTCATCGGATTGTCTTACGTATGGCCCATCTATAAAGTTATAAGCGAATAATTTTATCCCCAAAACTTCATTTTTTTAGTCCCTGGTGTTATTTATATATTTGTGTAGACTGGAATTTCCCTGAACCAGCAAATTTCGTTTTTCGGCATTTCTAAACCTGATCATCTTAGGGGGTAGGCAAAAAGTATTAGGGACCTCAAATATTTCGAGATCAAAAAATTCAGTTTTATATTATTACATGGGGATCACTGCGTTGGACTAATTGACATCATTTTTCAAAAGAAGTTGGCGCTTTATTCTTCCTGCTTAACATGAGTCCTACACATTTTGGAATACAATGCCGAATGGTTACAAACATATTTTCCTCATTTTATTATGATCTCTTCTATCAATAAAGAGAGAATATTCAATGCTTATGTGAAATTATGTAAGAAATTGTATTGAGTTATCCCAGCGTGCTTGAATCATCGATACCTACCTAGCTATGAAAATAACACTTGAAGAGCTATGTTCTAGGAACTGCTCCGAGAGGTTGAATGTATGAATGCAGAGAAGTTTGTATTGTAGCTCGAGACGCATACACGAGAAGGTACGGTTGGTTCATTGTTCGGGAAGTAGACACGTATCGGTTGGTGATTGACGACGAAAATACGTGCAGTTATTCGAGAAACGTTGTTGGAATTTACCTATTTATACGTCTACTTGGCTACCCCTAATAACACTACGTTAAATACATACATGCAAATTGCGTTGTTGCAAGGTATCACTGCATACATGTACATTATTTTGGATACTATGGGGTGCTATTTCCCCATATATATAGGCCCATCCATGTGTGGACGGAATATTACTCATAAACAAATACATTTTGGGAAAATCTATTTATAGCATGTTATACATGACATTTGAGGGCACATTTCTAAAATATTGGCCATTATTGTGTCCAATTTCGACCTACATATCAGAGTTGTGATTTTACAAATGGAATGCTTCAAATTTTAATGCATATTTGGATAAACCAATTCAAAAGAAGTAAATTGTTACAACATTCTATGGGGATTTGGTAATTAGCTACTGAGATATAAGGTGTTTTGTCTAGAAAATAACCCACTTCGGCAACCCCTCAGTCCGCCATTTTGAAATTTGGAGTGCTGAATTTTGTATCAAAAGACGCTTGCATACCTCAGCCTTTATCTTACTTGTTACTTTCTCGAACTTTAATTTTTGCTCAAACAGGGTGGGCCAAAAACGCAAATTATAGATTTTCTCAAAAATTTCAAATGCATCACCCTGCATATTTGTGCAAGTTTGGATTCAACTTTTTATAACCTTTTTTTTGATACTAGACGTAATATAATTAAATCATATAGTGGAGCTGTAAAAGACTCAAAAAAAAGCAGAGATGAGAAGATTGTAGATAAAATTAATAATACACAAAAGTTGATGATAAAAAGTACGGACAAATCAAACTCTAATGTGTTGGAAGATTTGAAGAAGAGCATTGATCCAGCTAAGTCAAATATCTGTGTGAACTCTGTGAGGAGGGTGAATAATGGCATCATTCTTAGCTGCGAAAATGAAGCATCAATGTCCAAGCTGATGGCGAGTATACAGGGAGAACTCGGTGCGAACTTCACTGTCAATGAGATCAAGAAATATCGCCCACGCATGGTGATAAATAATGTAGAATGCGCCTACACAAAATCTGAGGGATTAATCGAGAAGATCTTGTCCCAGAATGAATTTGGTATTTTCAGTAGTGATTATATAAAAACTGTAACCACTTTCAGATGTTCCGAATCTACTTTAAATGTTGTCATTGAGGTTAGCCCAAAATTTAGAAAAACGTTGCTAGATAGAGGTCATATATACATGGGTTGGCAAAGATGTCCTGTGCGGGATTATGTACGAATTATACGCTGCTATAAATGTTCAGGTTTTGGCCACATGGAAAACAATTGCATACATTCTAAAGTATCATGTCCTTTATGTGCTGAAGATCATTTGGAAAAAAATTGTAAATCTGCTTTTAAGAATTGTTCAAACTGTATGAATCACAATTCTAAATTCAACACTCAATTTGATACTAGTCATTCTTCTAAAGACTTGGATTGTCCAACTTATAAAAAATATGTTACATACTTGAAATCTAGAATTGAATATGAATAGTGATAAATTCAAGGTTTTAAAATTTGGTCATATAAACTGCAGATCAATTTTATCAGGATGGCATGGCATGCCCTCCCCTGTGAGGTCTTAAGTCACCTGATTCACGAGCCCTTTGTACTACATTAACAAAGGTACGAAAGGTTGGTTGCACTCGATTGGGAAACCGATCCGCATAAAGACTCCCTCCCCGTAAATAAGAATCATGTCCACAAGTTCAGCATTTTCGTAAACATGTGCCATTTTTTATTTCGTTTAAGCCACGCAACAAACACCACTATTCACTCACGCGTTACCGACTGACACATTGACGGAAAACAACTGAATAAAATTGTACATTGTAGTAAAAACATCGTTTCAAATTCTTTCGCTTTTTTGTTTCCGATGCGATGAACGGATAAGGCGGATTATATCCGTTGTTGCCAAACACGAGCACATAATATTATTATTGAGACAGGGCGGTACTCAAACTTCTAAAGGGCTATAACTTTGTTACTTTAATTTTACCAGAAAAATGTTAAAGGAAAAAAGCATTTTTTTGATCAGATCTACTCACTGTTAAAATAAATGACTCAACTTCGAAGTCACCCTGTATATAGAATGGTGATAGACATACAACACAACTGCGACCCGCATGAATTAAATCTAGCTCTCCGTTTGGAATATCACTTATAATCAGATACATTTTGGGAAAATCTATTTATGGCATGTTATACATGTCATTTCTAAAATATTGGCAATTACCCAGGGTGTCCCAATTTTAACCTACATATCAAAGTTGTGATTTTGTAAACGGAATGCCACAAACTTTATTGCATATTTGAATAAACCAATTCAGAAGAAGAATATTGATATGACATACTATGTGGTTTTGGTAATTAGCTACTGAGATGTAAGGTGTTTTTTTCAGAAAAACCGTCCACTTCGGCAACCCCTCAATATGCCATTTTGAAATTTGGAGAGCTGAATTTGATGTCAAAAAAAACTTACACATCAACTTTTATCTTATTTGTTACTTTTTCGAATTTTCATTTTTGCTCATACAGGGTGGTCAAAAATAAGTGTTGTTTCTGCCCTGAAGTTTCAAGTTTAGCTCATTCAAGGAGTCAAATATGTCAGTTAAATAAGCCAACCTCCATTGAAACGTGTCAAGAAATCGTGTTTTTCTTTGAACTCAAGAAAATGAATTACCTCTTCTTTCAATTCATAAAGGCGAGCCAACATGCTGCCTTTGGACAGCCTTCGTACTTCTGTATGGAACAGAAGAACCTTGTGATCAGAATCGAGATCCTCGCAAAGTAACGTAAATAACAGACTGTTCAAAGGGCTGCTCTTGATGTAGTTTACAATCCTTATAGCCGAGTCCAAGGTCTGGCGCCAAAGCTTTCCGATGAATAACATAATGTGTACTAACCATTGCGGGATTTTTTCCTTGAGGTTTGAGCTAAGCAGGATCGTACACCTATCTTTGCAGGTGCACCAGCTGTGCACAGTCTATTGAGTTTCTTCGAATCCAAATAATTTTTTTCAACAAAATTTGATATTGAATTAAATATATTTTCAGATGTAGTACCTGCTGTTGAAGATTGGGAGTACAAAATCTCTTCTTGAATGATATCTCCGTCGATGTAACGAAGATAAACTCTTAATTGTGCACAATTAACGATGTCGGTGGATCCATTGTCGGCGCAACCAATAGCAAAAAACGGCGATAATTTTATTTTATTAATTATTTGTGACTTTATGTCTGCTGCAATGTCATCGATTTTACGCTTGACTGTGTTATTTGAAAGAGAAATAGACTTCATTTTTTGCTCTGCATCTTCTCCTAAAATGATCTGCGTGGCTTTTAGGACACATGGTTTTATTAAGTCTTCACCCATAGTATGAGGTTTCTTATGCTTTGCTATCTTTTCAAATGAAGCTTTGAGATGCTGCGATATACCTATATGATAACTTTCCGATTTATCCAGTCTCATCCGCTTGAGTGATTCTGCTTTAGAATAAAAAAACTCTTTCGTCTGCAAAACCAGAGTAGGATGTTGTTGCTTCAAATGCATATCAAGGCGATTGGGCCTCATGCTATCATTACTTAAAACTTCCATACATATCACACACTGAGGCAATTATTACTTGTCTTTTTCTATGAAGGTAAATCCAAACTCAACGTAATCTTCGGAAAACTTTCCTTTTTTTCGCTGCTATTTTGCACCTATAACAATAAAACAAATAAGTAACAAATAAATCAGCAAAATACCTACATGTAATTACTAATTATTTATATGCCCATCATTTTATCTTAATAACGTAATGTATTCAACAGTATAGTGGCCAACGGGAGACATATTTTTGGAGGCAGTTGACGTTATAATAGTAATTTTAAATACAGTTGGAATCAATATTAGGTATTTAAAGTTCGTCGTTTCAAAAATCATTTCGCCACGTTGGTTTGATTGTGATGTGGTACAAAAGTCCCAATGACCAATCTATGAACGCGTCTCAACCCAATCAACAATTTAGTAAATTAAACAAAAATGGTAGGTGAAGTTTGTAAATACACAAACTTACCTTTTAACAGTGAGACACAATGATTTGACACACTCAAACAGATTTCTCAACAAACATGTACGTCAAATTTTTCGCAAGTTTGTTGGAATTAGTGTCACAGATGCTCATCAGCGTCTGGTAGGTACACAACTGTTTTCTAAGTGATTAATGTTAAGCGGAGCGCGGCGGGGGTGCGCGCGGAATTCATCTTGTGACTTCTCGAAAGTTGTATAAACTGCGATTGACGACGCCGGGTTTTGAAACAGCGGTTGTCAGAATAAGTGAATATGATATTTAATTTATAAATTTATGCGTGTAAATTGAACATTACATTGTAATGTTATTTGTTAATGTTGTTTTTTTTTTGTTTACAATGCAAACGCTTTCCGCACCCCTCTTGACATCTCTCCATGCCCCCTGGTTGGGAACTCCTGCTCTAGAGGAACGGCACATGAGCTTTTTTGGTAGGTTCGTGAGACAGCTCAAAAACAATGCCCTGTTAGGGTGCCTATGGCCCTTACCATCATACCTAATTGTATACTTTGACAATGTATTATTTTGCCTGCATTTGTCTTGAGTTAGTTAGTCCCAACGAATTCAAGCTAGACAAAAGGAGCAACCCTGATTTGTTTATCTTCAAAACTTCATTTTTTTAGTCCCTGGTGTTATTTATATGTTTGTATCTGTAATCAGGATGAAAGTGGACAAGTTGCCTTTACTCTAAGTTAATTTTTTGACTGTTGGGTCATTAAATTCGTATGTTTAGTGTTATTTTTTAAAAATGTGACTGTTCGCAGATAATTGTGGTGTTGAATGATTTCATGATATTCTTGTATAATTTGCAAACGGCGGCACAAGCCTAATGAAAGTAGTTTTTCTACTGGTAGGTATTATAATTATGTTGGTATGACGTTGTCACTTTGGTAGGCAATAGTAGTCAAACGAATCTAAGTCTAAAACTACGCAATTTTTCGTCAAACAATGCAATGTGAACATATATTCTTGGCTCTTAATCTATCCGAATTCGTTGGTTATTACACTGGTCTATGAACTTTTCTTGAACCATTTTTTGGTGGCATCATGAAACACATGATGGTTCTTGACCTATCAAGCGATTTTCATTGTATTTCTTTTTTGGCTTGACACTCACAACAAAATTACCTTATTTCGGCTTTGTGGTGCGATTGTCAACAAACTTTGACTAGTCTTATCTCAACCTTCCAATAAACTGTACTGTAGACGAGTCTACCATCTCAACACGTTGTTCATTCCTCAATTTCAAATTACAGCCATATGTTACTTTTCTACGTCGTCTCCTTTGTGAAGTTCTTACGTTTATTGTCTGTTTTGTTTTAACATCACATACCTGCCTAGGAAATACATTACTCTTGAAAATTTATCTACAAAATAATAAAACTTAACAAGCCTTTTACACGGAGCGAGCTGGTTAAACTCATAAACCTTACGGTATTTTACGACCTACTGAAGGTGAGAAATACTAAAAGTCGTGTAATTACACCTACCCGAGTTAAACAATACAACTGCACTTTGGGGATGGGAAAACAATCGATGTATCTAGAAACGGATATCATTGTTCTCCGAGTCGATGTACAAATTTTCTATTTCTCTTTGACTTTGTTTAGTGTCTGTGAAGTTTTGATGTCAATTTTGATGTGGTCTTTCAGTCTATGTGATGGCATTCTTACACCTCCTGATTCTCGGAAAATCTGGTGCTGATTTTAATGCAATTTGGACGGGGATAGACTGTGGGATCATAGTAGGCAATTCAGATATAGTTGCTCTTCTCTCGTACATGTCTTTTATGGTCATGCTTGCCACTGTCAGTGTGACAACTTGTTTGTCATACGCACATGATTAGAGTTTTCCTTCAGTTATCCTCCAAATAAAACATAGCAATGTCTGAAGATACAAGTACAATATCGACAGTCTGTATTAAATTCATAGGAGTATTCTCAGAAAGTGCATGAAGAAAACGGTCCTCTATCACCCAATTCATGTCAGTGTGCAAGAGCAAGAGCAGCTGCGTTAAGGATTGTGTTGATCAGTGTGTAAGTTCCCTTAAGGGGGTTAATCTCTGCACGTGGCGCTTTGTGATGTAGCCACCAAAAGCCGTAAAAAGACCTTATAGTGCTACTTCATTTTCTAAAGTTGGGATGGCAATGTAGTTTTAAGTAAAACACAAAGAAGTTTCAGGTTGTTCCCAAACTTCGTTTGTGTTTTACAATCTTCGAATAATCTTTGCACAAATTTTTAGACGGGCAGAAAAAAATTCTCCAAAATTTGATTTAATACCGTTGAACAAGTCTGTCTCTGTTAATCCTAAAACGTTTAAAATTTTGAAAGCTGGCAATGTTTATCTTTTGAGTAATAATACTTGGTATTTGTGTATCTAGAATTTCTTGATTGTATGTATGAAATATCTCAAAATAGTCGTATATGAATGCTTGGGGGAACTATTCAGTCAGTCTACTCGACAATCATTTTACAAAATAAATAAAACTTTCTATGGCTAAATAAACAAATATCGATAGTGTGATCCGATAGTATATAATATCGATGTTTTTTACCAATGTACTCACCCCTACCTACATTTCCAACTAAAAACTAAATTTATTATCACTTTCACCATACCTAGCACCTGGTCGCCTGCCCTAATGGGCCACCTTGCATTCGAATTTTATGACCCTAGTTTTTTTGTGTCGCGCCAGACGAAAATGGGGGCGAGAATAATGTCGCATGTGAGGAACATAAAGGAAATGGTAATTTACGGGCTGTGCGAGGGCCGTAAGTTTTTTGTGCGTTTTTGAGGTAGTGGTGTACAAGCGCGTTACGAGAAAAGTGGGTATCAATGAATATCTGTCATGTCTTATTCAGAATGTTTAGAAATTGTATGTTCACAGCACAGACACGCGAAGAAATTTTTGGGTGCAAGAAACGCGATTCCTCTAAGATTATCTGGCTTTTAGGGTGAGATTTTTAAATTAGAAACCAACAACGGCAATATTCGAATATGAAGCTAGTCATAAAGAGCTCAAAGCACAACATCCAATACTGCCTGTTGCAAACTCCTGATTATTCACGAGTCCTGCCGAGTCCGCAATACAAATAAACAGTTTATTTGTTTTTATTAAAATGCTTAATTGTCTTAAATGTACTTTTACTACATAAACTAAATTACCTAAATTAATTAAGCAGTTTAGTAACATACACATACAAGATTTTTCGTTCATGGTATTACTTTTATTTGACATCGATACTCCTGTGTGGCAACGATCTTTGAAATTAGTATTTCTATAATAGTATTTGGCAGATAAATTATTATTATTATTATTATTATTTTTATTATTATTATTATTATTATTATTACTACTAATCTGAACTAAAGTGGGTCCAGAAAATTCAGTTTGATTAAACCAAATACTTTAGTGACTCAGAATAATTGAAAAATGCATTACGGATAATACAAATTTTCCAGAAAAATTGTTTAATTGGTCACGTTTTCTCAGTGTACAGAAACTAAAGATGTCGATCGAAACTGCACACTGAATTGCACAAATTAGTGAAAATACAACAGAATCTATAGATTTATCATCTTTCTCGCTGAATATTTCAAATACTCAATTGCGATAGCGTTTTAATGATCCTCAAGTTTCATATTCTATAGCAAATTTTACGCCACTGATGAGGCTGAATAAGGACAAAACATGAATATTGTCCAAATAACGCTACGGTGTGAGATAGAGCTACTCTTCTAATACAGTATACATATTTTTCACTGTCAAACTTCTTTAGCTTCCGTAAATATTTTTAAAGTATAATGGGATGATGAGGCTTTTACCTTACATATTCAATCCAGTTTTTCTCCAAAAAGGAGAGGTATGAAAAAAAATTCTTAGAAAAGGCAACTCATGTAAACTTAAATGGCATTCAAAAATGCAATATATATACTAAGTGACATATAAATCCGAACACCCAGTTTAAATGGTTTTATTTTAATAAAAGTTGGTGAATGTATTTATCTTCCTGTAAATAACAAGTGAAACAATTTTCAGCCTTATCAGTTGGACATTCTGGTTTTTATACTGCTTTTTTTTAATTCACTAACGCTCTAAAAATGAATATTTCAGCCGCAGTAAAGAATCAACGTTGGCGGATTTTGGTTCTTGACATCCTTTACGATCGGTTACGATGCCTAGAGTACGAAGACCTGTACGATTTCGTCAACTTAGTGAGTTTGATAGGGGCCGTATAGTGGGACTTCGGGAAGCTGGACTTTCTTTTCGAGCAATTGCAGTTAGAGTTCAAAGAAGTGTAGACACTGTGGTTAGGTGTTGTCAGGCATGGCTTCGAGAAGGCCGTACCCAAAGAGCAAGGGGCACTGGACTCCGCCGTAGAACAACAGACCGTGAAGATCGCCGCCTAAGATTATTGGCCTTAAGGGACCGTTTCTCCACTACCAGGTCCATTGCAAATGAATGGTTTGCAGAACACGGAAGACCTATTGGCATGCGAAGTGTTTACCGACGAATGAGAAGTTTTGGCTTGTATTCATACCGGCCACACAGGGTCCTCCCTTTAACTCGAGAACACCGACGTAATCGCCTTGAGTGGTGCAGACAACGGTCACTCTGGGATCAGGAATGGAACAGTATTGTCTTTAGTGACGAGTCTCGATTTTGTTTAGGCATGCACGATGGTCATGCCAGGGTTAGAAGGCAACGTGGTGAAAGGAGGAATCCACAGTTTTTTGTTGAAAGACATGTTCATCACACTGTTGGAGTTATGGTTTGGGGTGCTATAGCTTATGGTTCCAGGTCACCTTTAATCTTCATCAAAGGTATTATGAACGCGCAGCGTTATATCCGCGAAGTGCTAGAACCCCATCTTTTACCCTATCTTGACACCCTGGCAGATCCAACTTTCCAACAAGATAATGCCCGACCACATGTTGCAAGAGTCACAATAGACTTCTTTCAACATAATGATGTCACATCTAGAAGCACTTCGAGAGAAGTTGGTGGTTGCCTGGAATGAGATACCACAGGAGGACATTGACCACCTGATCAGAAGCATGCCTAGGCGCGTTGAAGACTGCGTAGCACATCAGGGTGCATCCACACATTATTAAAGGTCAAAGGGCTTTAAAGCAGTGCAATCATTTTGAAATTTTTATCAGTTACTTATTATGCTTCATTAAGTACTTATACAAAATTTTATTAAAATAAAACCATTTAAACTGGGTGTTCGGATTTATATGTCACTTAGTATATATATATATATATATGAGAAGTAGTCATTGCCAAAGCCAACGACTAGTTGGGTACAAAATACAATTACTTGTTAGTTGGGAAATTGGCAAAACTTTTAAGCTAAAGTTGACTCTTTTGACGATAAAATCAAGCTTTCGGCATTCTCTATGGAGTCATCATCAGGATTTCGTCGGTGAGGTTGCAGCCACAAGGTGTTTCAGAAAGAACGTAGAGAAGATCGAACTTGTGTTCAGTATAAAAACAAACGGACGGGGACATTGGGCTTGTTAAAAAACGACAGATACCTTGAGTTAAGAAAAATAAAAAAAAAAATAAAAATTATATCAATAAACCCGAACAAGCTAAAAATATTACACGTGGGGAGACATTTTTCATTTTTCTTAACTTTTAGTTTCAACAAAATGTCTCCCCACGTGTAATATTTTTAGCTTGTTCGGGTTTATTGATATAATTTTTATTTTTTTTTTATTTGTCTTAACTTAAGGTATCTGTCGTTTTTTTTTTACTTTTAACGAAGGTATCTGTCGTTCTTAACAAGCCCAATGTCCCCGTCCTTTTGTTTTTATACTGAACACAAGTTCGATCTTCTCTACGTTCTTTCTGAAACACCTTGTGGCTGCAACCTCACCGACGAAATCCTGATGATGGCTCTATAGAGAATGCCGAAAGCTTGATTTTATCGTCAAAAGAGTCAACTTTGGCCTAAAAGTTTTGCAAATTTCCCAACTAACAAGTAATTGTATTTTGTACCCAACTATATATATACAGGGTGACTTTGAAGTTGAGTCATTAATTTTCAGATAATGATTGTAGAAGGAAGATAAACCAAAATATGTGTGTAAAAATAAAAAAAAATTAAAAAAAAATTGTTACCTTGTTTTATAAAGTATTCTCCCGACAAGTATTTCAGTGCGGACCTGTATTTGATCGTGAGGTCTTGGAGCACCGGCATGCCCTCCTCTGTGAGGTCTTAAGTCACCTGATTCACGAGCCCGTTGTACTACATTAACAAAGGCACGAGGGGTTGGTTGCACTCGATTGGGAAACCGATCCGCATAAACATGTGCCATTTTTTATTTCGTTTGAGCCACGCAGCAAACACCACTATTCACTCACGCGATACCGACTGACACATCGACTGAATAAAAACATCGTGATCAGCGTTTCAAATTCTTTCGCTTTTTTGTTTCCGATGCGATGAACCGATAAGGCGGATTATATCCGTTGTTGCCAAACACGAGCACATAATATTATTATTGAGACAGGGCGGTACTCAAACTTCTAAAGGGCTATAACTTTGTAACATTAATTTTACCAGAAAAATGTTAAAGGAAAAAAACATTTCTTTTGATCAGATCTACTCACTGTTAAAATAAATGACTCAACTTCGAAGTTTATATAGAAATTAATTTGACTTTATCTCCTGCAGGGGTAAAAATTCTCAGTTTCTACATCACCGTTGGAGTGTCAAGCACAAATATTTTTGTATGATTCTACCAACTGATGCTGCACAACATAAGTTCTAGTTAAAAAGCGAAACGGTATTTATTATGCGATTCCGCTAAATTTGGCCGTCCAGACCAACTTGACATTAAGTAAAAAATCGACAAAAACATAGTATGGATTTTTCGACATTTGGCACCTTGTGTACATAATGTAACTAACGTAGGTTGTGGTGGAGAGTGAAAATGCTGAGTCGGGATCTATGTATTAGGCTAAATAGTGTGCAAAACATAAATTTTCCTATCGTGTGCTGCTCTTTTTTCTGCGAAATAATAGTACATTCATAATAAAGACACTGAGTCCAACACTGGAGTTTAGAGTTCCAAAAACTTCTTTAGTTCAATTTTAAGGATTATTTTGTAAAATGTTGATGAAACCAAGTTTATGATCCTTAAAATTTTGAGTTTTATGACACATAAACTGCAAACATTTGAATTTGAATGAATAAAAATGTACAACTGAAAAACGCAGGCACAGTCAACCTATTTTGCTAATTGATTAGCAACAGTCATCGGCTTTTTTGTACATAATCAAACATTTAATATTCAGTTCGAAATTCGTTGATTCTGATAAACAAAAAGATGAAAAAATCGATCCCGGCCCTGGATTTGTTAACCGTCTAGTCTAGTTTCACGTTGCTCCTCGGCAACTTTATTATCGTGCAAAATTTCAACCAAATCGGTTTAATTGTGCCTGAGGTATGGGTTATTAAATAGATAAATTATCCTGTATATCCGTAAAAACTGAATTTAGAACTTTTTATTTTGATACATGAAAAGGCCTCGATCCATAGTATCTACAACTTCACTATGTCCATTTAAGTACAGAACATCCTTTATATTATCCTAGGCGATGTCGGTACCTTGTAGAAGTTCTTGCTCACTTGTATGTCTCGATCATTGCAAAGTTCCTGGCTCTCAGATATGGGTCACTGCCATCAGTTTTGATGTTGTAGTATGTTATTAAAATGATTTCCTTCAAAATTTATAGCATCCTTTTCCTCCCACTGATTATTGTTTACCGACTTCTAATAACAAGAACTATAAACCTACTTTTTGTAAATGCAAAATGCACAAATTATGTAAATAATTTCCTGTACGTATAAAATTCGCTACAGTCAGTATACGAGCCGCATTAACTTTGTATGCGAGAATAGCTTTGAATAAACTGTTGTTGTGTAATTTCGCAAAGTCATAAAGTCGTCACCGGGAATGATGAATGAGCAACTGACTATTTAATTGTATAATTGTTGGCAATGCAGCCTTGTTTAGATTAATAAAAATTATCAGGGTGCTGAGCAATAAAAGTGCCGTTTATCGAAAACGTTGCAAAATACAAATAACTAGACTGGCTTGTAACAAAGTATATAGACTCGAGATAAGTAAACGCACTGGCGGAAAAATCTTCCAGGTTGAGACTTATAATGATCGATAGAAAAGCTTGGATATAGGTGTTGTAAGTATAGCTTAGCCGTATCTCGGCCACATCTCGACCACTTCATGGTAATAGCTTGCAGGGTGTACACATACATTTGAACTTGTCGTTAGACGGGCTGCAAAATCTGACAATTGCTGACGTAATTGTAATCTTCGCGGCGATCTAAATAACAGGGTTTTCAATCGTTCAGAAATCTGCCAACAATTTAATGAAAATCCATTGCCATGTTTCGCTTATGTGGCCGGTCAATACTTAAAATGTTGCCGTATATTTTAGTTAATGCAATGAAAGCATTACCTGTTTACACTGAAAAAAGAAATAATTACATATCTTGTCGTAGGTAACAGTGAAACCAACATTAAGCTATGTAAAAGACATTCTACTTAATATATACTGTATATTTTTTACATAACACGCTTCGATATATCCAGAATTCGTTATGTATTGAAATACCTAATGAGTTATGGGAACGCAGTTCATGATTCATGAAATTCCAATTCCATAATACATTATTATACAGGGTGTTAGGAAAATAATATTCGTAACTTTAAGAGTTGATTCCTTGCATTATTCTAAGCACAAAAGTTCATTATAACTTATGTTCGAAACTCAATCGTGTTCGATTAAAGTGAGTCGTGATTAATTAAATTTTCTCAAACATTTGGCACCGCTGCAAAGCAACCGCAATACGAGCGTACGAGGACCGCAACTGATTCATCGAATTGTTTACGTTTATGACATTTTTGTTGAAAATATGCCTTGAATTATTAATAATATTTTTTATTTAATAACGCTACAGTACATTTACGTAAAAAAAATGACAGACTTACCGGTACGTGGCAATACACGCCACCAATTCCCAAGATTGTCAGTCACTTATTTGAAACGATGCGATGCACGAAAAAAGAACAAAATAACATCATCCGTAAATCACATGAAGTTACAGTTAAATGTATTAGTAATCACAACAACACGCGATGATACATGCAGTGAAGGCGGAGGACAGTTATGTGAGGGATTTTGTTTGCTTGTTTTTCTTCGGAAAATTGTATTTAATAAGCAAGAAAGTTATTTTGTTGGAGACAGTTAATTAGTAAATAGATGTACGAGACCCTTCCCACTTCAGTTGGCCCACTTCAAGATTTGTACCAAAATATGCCTATATAAACTAAACATGACGAAACTATTTACTTCTAAAACAATTTATTTTCTCAAAAACATTTTCAATACACTCTAGTCGTGAAAAATACATATTTGAAATCACTTAGACCTATAACTAATAGAACATCTGAACAAATAAACAATGTGCGAATAAATGCGCGAAGTTAACAAAGCAACAATTGAAAGATTACCATTGGGTAACATCACCTTTATTTTTTATTACGGCTGAAATTCTTTGGGGCATAGTGTTAACCAAGTTTTGGCAAAAATTTGGTGTAAAACGATCCCATATTTCTTGAAGTTTTTGTCTCAGTTCGGTGAATGTACGAGCAGGATGTTGTCGTAGAACCTTTTTCATCTCCTGCCACAAAGTTTCAATATAGATCAGGACTGCTAGAAACTCATTTCAAAAGTGGTACATTATTTTCTTCCATCCATTTTATAGCCTTTTTGAGGTATGTCACGCTGCACCATCTTGCTGAAACACGAAATCTTGGCCGGATGTCAAACATTCTTCACTGGTAAAAGCGATTCTTCTAAAATTGCCAAATATTTGTTTGTATCCACATTTCTATCAATAAAATGATGTTTTTCTACTGCTTTTGATGACATACTGCCCCAGACCATAATGGATGCTGGAAATTTCACTTTTCTCTTCAGGCAGTCAACATGGAATGCTTCATTTTTTGTGCGAATAACTCTACTGCGACTGTCACCAACACAAACTTCGGATCGGGCCTCATCACTCCATTGTATTGCACACCATTGTTGAGGTGTCCATTGTCTATGTTCTTTAGCCCATCTAAGCCGATTTTTCTTTTACAGTGGAGTTAATAGTGGCTTTTCTTTGGCATATAAACAAGTTGTGCAACTTTAGGGTTTTTACTTCACTTTTTTTTATAAGAAAACTTACCTTGCAAGTGCTAAATCCCAGTTTGTGAGCCTCTCTATGAGTTGTGGACCTCGAAATTCTCCTTCCAACAGCGTCACTCCACAGAGCACTTAATTCTAAATAATTGGCACGCCAGTTTTTCACGATTATTCTTCTTAATGCTCTTCGGTCGGCATTTGTGATATTACTTTTTTCCACATATCATGGCTTAATATTAACTGATCCAGTTACGTTATATCTTCTAACAATATTTCTCACACTGGACCGCGATAAGTCTAACAAAGTTGCAATTTTTGAGTTTGATTTCCCAGAATTAAAAAATTTAATTATTAGTAACCGAATTTTCTCACTAATAACCTTTCCTCTACCAATTTTGCAAACCTTTAGACTACCCAAAGCTATTTTAAACGTATTCTGACAGCTGTGATTAATAAAAACAATTGTCACGGCTTTTATTTTTCACATCCACCTATGCGTTATAGACTTACATGTATTTTGCATTGAAATGAAAATAGGTTGATATGCTGTAATTGCAAGATGTGTTATTTTTAAGCTGCAAATTTGATTAGGGAGTGATAAAGTTGGTGTTTTCTGCTATATATTATCAAAATATTCATTTTCAATATTTTAAACCTATAACACCCTGCTACATTTTTATTATTTGTGTTTGATAACAAAAAAACTAAGATTTCAATAGTTGTGCCAACTGAAGTAGGAAGGGGCTCGTATTTTACGCTATTAGTCATATGGACCTAGGCTATAATGAACTTTTTTGCTTACAATAATGCAAGGAATCACCTCTTAAAGTTACGAATATTATTTCCCTAACACCCCTTATAGGTATGTTATGATATTTAGCATGAGCCTGATTATGTTTCTTTTTTCATCATTTGTTGTGCAATTTATTTGGGTAGGGTGTCCTACATCCAAAAGAAAACATTAGATTCATATACCACTGAACAACGAGCTTTCTTTGTTTTGTTGAAAATTACAGTATATAGGTAACCATTATAGTACAGGGACTATACTGAAATTTTGACTGTAGTAGTTCATGGTCATGGATGTTGTAGCTGATGAAATATATTTTCAAGAAGCGCTTCTTTTAAAAATTCAAATTCCAATCTGTTTCTATCAGACTACCACATGGTATTGCATTAAACACGTCATACACCTTTGACCTACAAAAATACTACTGCACTAAAATGAGCACCATATTATAACCGTATAAAATTCAAACTGACTCAATACGAACTTATTTTGAAGTGCGGCATACTATAGGTATACTGAGCATGCGATGTATGAATTGAATTTTAATAGCAAGAAAATCAGTCACACTACATGAAAAGAGCTTTATTTTGAAGTTTGGTGACAAAAATGAAGCAATAAGTCAAGAACAGATAGAACCAATGCTTTGTTTGCGATAAGCCATTAATACAATCCACATTAAGCACTAATGGCCAATGGAGTCCACGCAAAAAAAGCAAGATGCACACACTCATTCAACTTTCTTATAGATTAAAAAAATTAAAATTTCGTAAATTTTCAATGTTTACGGGATTTTGCCGATAACTGTGAAAGCTACTTTGTTACCTTCTCTGTACTACACCAGTTTATATGTAAAAGACATTGCATATTGAACATACATAACAACTGTATTATCACATTATGCGATTTCACACTATCTACTAGTATTGTAAAAACAAAAAAACATGGTGTATTAGGGACATATTTATATGGCATTCAATACGATTTTACACGCATGTTTTGCAGTATAGAAGTATTTCTTAAATGGTAATATAATTTTATTGGATAACACTTAGAAAAAAAACGTAAATTCTCTGTGGAGCGATTCTAATCGACGTATCTGTATACTTTAGTAGGTGATACATTCTTTTCAATGTGATAATCTATTATTTTCCTACTTCATACCTACAAATTTCATTGACATTCATGATTTCCGTGAAATACTTCCTACAATATGTTGTAGTAATATGTTGAATGGTATAAAACAGTGGTCGTACTGTATTTTAAGTAATGAGGATTTCTGTTACAATAAACTGCGTGCTGCAATAAAATATTTCCGTTCATTGAAAGAGTTGCAAAATACGACTAACGCAAAATAGGTCGTAATAATGGTGACACGATGTGGTAGGTGCGATTTTTATAAATGTAATGGATTTGTTTAGTTATTCGTCAATATCGCACCCACAAATATTTCGATAACATATTTATTATTTCCGCGAAATACTGCCTCCACAATGCACAGTTGTAGCAATAGCGTAAATGTCATAACATAATATGTATTAGCATTTTAAAATTACTGAAAATGTCAAATTTGCTCTTCACACTCAGTATCTCTCCAAAAAGTTCGTGCACTGTGGCATGGCGTAAATAATAATTATTTTTGATAATCCTAGAGTATATTAAATGCTCTCATGGGGTTCAAACATTTGTGAATTTTGTCAAATCTTTGAGTTTGAATCATATCTCATGTATACGAAACTGCTGTTCTTTTTCCAACGGAGGAGCACTAAAGACTCTTTTTGTTGGTGCGACCAAAACTTGAGTACGCTTCTTTTATATGGAACCCCTTCTATGCACATTTTATAAATATCTTAAAAAATGTACGAAAAAAATGTCTTAAATATTGTACTTAATTAAAATTAATGGCGTATATCCAGAAAGGAGGGTCAGTCAACATATTCTGCTGCTAAGTCTCAACCTAGAGCTTCTACAAATAAGACGTTCCATTGCTGGTCGGACATTCCTCCTTAAGCTTTTACACGACAGTGTGGATGCATAAAAATTTACCATAAAGTTGAATATTCGTGTACCGCGTTTAAGACTCCAAATTTCTGCTGTAGTACATCCCGTATCAGCGTATTATTTTATTCGTCGCTATATCCTATAAGCAAAATTCCCTAACAGACAGTTGTGTCATTAATTTCGATTGTACCACTAAAATCTTGTGAAACTTCAGGGACTATTACAATAGCTAATATTTTAATGTTTGTTCTATGTGTGGTTCTTGTATGCACCCTAATAGTTAAGTTACCATTACACTGCCCTGTAATTGGATTAGTTTGTTGGGCAATTATGTATAAATAAATATCTCCATCTGTTTTCCTTTCTACTTCTCAGGGTAGTTGAAAAAATCCATTGACGTGGTACACATTGTGAAAAACCTCCTACTCTGTTTCTAAGCTTTGTCATGTTTTGAGAAATTTTGTGCTTGCGGTTTCCAAAAAAAAAATTGTCAAATCTTGTTTTAAATTATTTTCTAGGTAGCTTTTTACGTCGAATATTTACAACAACCCTCATTCTTTCAGTGTGCAGTGAAGCCGTATAATTTTTAGATCATTTTAAAGCAATGGAAGTTGCAGAGACAGACTAGATGGCCATTCTTTGTGTTGTGAAGATTATACAGTCCAGTCGTCCACAAAACTGAAACGAACTTTTGCTCGACGTAAGTATGACGGATTATCGAATCAAATAATTTACAGCTTGCTAATAACCAAACGTTCAACTTATTCAATTTTGCTGATGCTCATCTTTGAGTATGACAGATCTGATGATCGATCACCAGTGATAAGTCATAGAAACAGAACAAGAAACTACCTTAAAACATGCTCAGGCCCCTTTTCACAGTGGCCACGACGTGACAGTTGATTCACGAAATCATGGACTGGCTCCACAAAAGAGAATAAACAATCCGAAACCTCATCCGAAAACAAGCGTTTCGAGGTGGTCCACCAGGCTGACGTATCGGTAGGTATTCCAAACAATCGCCTGTCGAATTCCGGGAATTTTCGTAGAGGTGGTATAGTCCAGGCATCAGATGCATAAAAGTTGACCGTTTGGTAGTTGCGATTCCAGAATGTTTTAAGTTGTGAGGACGAGGGTAATTGCAAATAAAATTATGCCGTTTGTCTGTAGTAACTTGTATATTTTTTATTATATTTAACGTTTGCTACAATAGAAATTCCGTACCGTATATTATTTATCTAAGCATCTAAGTCAGTTTAGATGAATTCTTATGATTCCTGCCCCGCTAATTAAAGTCGCCACGACTTGTAAAACCAAACTTGTTAACGTTTATACGGCTTCAGCTGCCTTTCTCAAACTATCTATTGCATTTTTCTTATACAATGCTTTCTTGCCCAATGGATGTATCATAGTGTAAGAAAGTATTCTATTAGTGGAAAATTTGGATTGGACGTATTACAAATGAAAATGACGAAACGCTGCCTGTCTATATCCAGATCTCAACAACAGTCACGGCTTCCTATAATATGATTTCAAAAAACGCATACTTGTCTAGGAGATTTGAGGAAAAATACAGTTTCTACGGCATTGAAACGATATTCAGCACTGCAGGGGTAATTGATTTCAAATCTAGGGTTTGTTTTACTCAATAGGGGTGTTTGAAGGTCACTTCCAAAAGAAGCCAAGCAATTGAACCCAACCGCATGTCATTTAGGTTTTCTAATGGCCAACTTGGAATTAAATGTTTAGTTAGTCGCCATGAGAGCATTTGAATGTCGTTTTAATGTCACATCAAAGATCGAATAAGTCTAGAAAATCGAATTCAGACGCAAGTTTTTGCAATCGTTGCGCCCAAATCTGAGGTCATTTGATCTCTATGAAGGTCACTGTAAAACCACTCAAAGGAAGAATTTAAAACAAAGTCAGGAATCGATTTGGATCACATACCATAATACAGCAGCATGTAAGGTTATATTTCTCAACAATTTGCAAAATTCAGCAAGAACTAACTATACATTTTATCTGACAGTACCTCAAGGTCTAAAAATGTCATTAACTCCAATTTGGGCAATGAGCGGAATCTTGCTAAAAACCTTTATGAACAACAGTAATACAGTGTTGAAGGTGAAATAGTAATCCGTTTAACCCAGGTTAAATTAACAATTACAACAGATTTTTATTCAACCAAATGAAAGTTGTTACGCTTTGCGTTATAGTATGCATTCAGAATTCTAGAACGAAGCGTAGTGGACGACACAGAACCTCTAGAATTTTGACGTAAAAGAGGAGTGTCGAATAGTTTACCAGAAACATTAATTTTAAGTTAATAGTCTGCCACAGTAAAGGTAGTGTAGTTAATGTTTTGATACCATGGTCAACTTGTTATTTAAGGTATGTGTACTAGCAGAAAATAAATTTAATTTGTTTTCGTTACTTTGTTTATTGAATTTTTGCCAGCTTTTGCGTAAATGCCCAGCTGTCTTAACAATATCCATAGGTGTGTATCCATTCAGGGGGAGGACTGGTATTTTCTTCCATCTTGTCTGATTAAGCTTCCTCTAATACAAAGTATAAAATAGCGGAGACATTGGAATTCGATGTCTTATTTGTTTTGAGTTTTGCATGAGTTATATATCCAAATAGCTCTTGCGCATTTCAGCTGAGATGTCTATTTTATTCGATATTCTTGGGCTTTTTTATTAAGCTCAGACTGCGTCTATGCAACTTTGAATATCACGCCATTCTAGTAGTCTTAAGAATACCTCGTCATTCGGCTGATTTACGGGTCGTCCTTTTAATGATGGTGGGCGACACCTATCTGTTCATAAGACGATTCATTGTAGGCCAGACTTTTAGTAACTCTCTGCATTTCCAGCGTATGGATCGAAGATGCACCAATATTTGTCGAAGATGTATCAAGCTTTGGCGAAGTATTCTTAGGTGGCAGTTGCAAGTGCTGTCACCTCTTTACGCAACATTTTTAAGTAGACTACACCTGCTGGTTTGCTTTTCATTTCTCTGTCCCATATGACTTGACCTATACCGTACAGCGTTGTATGCGGTTGGTAATGGTTAAAAACACAGAAAGCAAATAGATCCGGTCCAGCTTCTCTATTAATGGTAACGAGAGAAACTGAACGAAAAAGACTTTGCTTTTTGAGGTTTGTGAGGCTCGGATTTGTGTTAAGATTAGTTTCACATCACAGTATGGGAAGGACAGGAAGTCATCTAGTTTCTACTAAGGTTGCAGCGGATAGTGAGTTGGCCGGATGTCGGATACCGGATATCCGGTTCGTTACTTGTTCGGACATCCGGCCAGTGGAAAGCCGACTCACCTTGTATGTGCATTTTCCAGGAGTGGAAAAGATACGCCCTATCTAGTAAAATACAAAACTTTTTTGAAACTGTTTCAACGAGATGGCAGAAGCAAACACTTTGGACCATGAAGATGTCTCCCAAAAAATGCTAGTGCTGAAGACGCTAGAATTTAGTAGAGTGACCCATATGAATTATGCACAGCCATTTGTAATGAATATCCAGTTTTGTCAAAGTATATCTCTTGTCTCCCTGTAGCAGCATAACAGTGGATGATTGTCTTCAAAATTCGGTGTATTCTACGGGGACCAGCGAAACCGGCTTTAGCCAGCAATCGCAGAAAAACTATTAATAAACTGCAATTCGTCGTTAGTTTGTTTCCTAATTCAGTAGTAATGGCGGATTTTGTTTGAACATTTTGCAGGACATTTTTCATCATACAAAAAAACATCTTATTTGTCATTCTACCTTATCTTTGATGAAGTATCATATAATAAGCTTTGGCCGTTGGATTTTACGGGATATCCGTTGCAACCCTGGCTTATTCCAATTTAGCAAAACAATTCCTGTACTAATGGAGTGAGTTTACCTGAGAGCCAATACAGCTTTGAATAGAAAACGCGCCAGTCGGAAGCAAAGGTGCGTTGGTAGTTGGTTTCGGTGCTTAGAAGCACCATATGGCTCTAAACAGGCCCGTGCGTGCACTTCGGATCAGCTGCTTTATTTCAATTAGCAGCAATTTTGTGTATGTGGCTGAAGGTTGAGAGCATAGGGGTCGGAAGAATGCAATTCTGTTGATTGGACAAACGAGGGTTGGCTACGGTGGCTTATTTTTACAGAGACCGCCAGTGATCGTAAATTCGTCAGAGAACTGTTTATTTATGATAATCGATTGGGGAAGTTGTAATTTCTGTTTGGGTGGAGTAAAAAGCATGGGGAAAATACATATACGTTCGATATGTTATTTTCACACCACATGAAACTTTTATATAAAATGCTGGATTCATTAACCAAAGGGATCGTTCTGTTTGCGGTATGAAACCACAGTACTTGCTGTTGTGTCGGGTACCGTTTTAGATCCATATTGAATATATTTGTCCTAATGTATTATAGTTTGAAATGTTTAAATCATGTAACTGTTATATGTCTTGCTACTGATGCTCGAACTTCTATTCTTTTTTATACTGAGGCAGCCGCACAGGCAGAAGTATAAATACCGGGGCACCACGGCTATGAGTAGCTTAAAGACAGAGTGTTATTCCAATTTTTGAACTGCCTAGAATTAGCAGTACTGGAAAAAGCTTCCTCAGGCAGATTGTTCTACAATCTCGACATCCTAGTAACAAAGGAGCGGTCGTACCGGCGAGTTTGGGATGTGCAACCTGCTAAGGATGGGAGGCCAAAGTCAGGCGGGTCTGACTGGCAGGCTTATCGAGCGGCGGTACCGTAGAGGAAAGCTCTGAGGAGCAAAGCTCGTTGACATGGCTGTAGAAGAGAACCAGATCGCCGATGGCGAAACGTCTCAAGAGTGTCCGATAGAGAAGATTCATAAAATCGCGATTGACGATATGCGTTCGTGCCAGATCAAGTTTTCGGTGATCCGGCCAAAATGAACGGCTCTTTGGTAGATCTCGACCATCCAGCGAAACCGTATGAGCTGTAGGGCGCTTTGTGTTGGTCAAGATACAGTATTGTATTTTAAAAGCATTAAACTGCACCAGATTATTGCATCCCTAAGCACTGATGACCAGATCTTTCGGCAAAAAGGAAGTCGCTGTTAGTATATCCTTCTTTCCAGGTCACCCGCATATATAGGCTTGTCAATCTAAATTCCTTGTGGACTGGATTGATCGTACAGGAGAGGAAGCCGTTGATATGTAATAGAAACAATGTTGGAACCCAGACTGATATCTGGGGAACACCTGCGTTGACTGCAAATTTCGGATATCTTGCGGTCAGAAGGGAAGTCAGCCGCCCATCTGCAAAGCTTCTCTGGGGGGCCATAGGACGAAAGTTTGCTTGAGAGGGCAGCATACCACAGCTGATCGAAAGTTTTCGTGATATTAATAGCGACGACATGAACCTCATGGAATGTTCAATGTTTTGCTACATAAAGGCAGCTTCCGATGCGAGCTGCAAGATTTCGGTGATGTGGAATCCACGTCAGATTCTCACGAATCATCATCTTTCTTACAAAATCCAGACCTTGAAGCAAACGCCGTAAAGGCTGGTAAAGGTACTGGTGAAAAGGTGCCTTGTATTTGAGTACAAGATCACCAAGGGTAAAAAGAAAAAGACGAGGTAGCCAGCAAAACAAAAAAATATGGATGATCTTTTGACAGGTGCAGATATTTCTTTGTGTAGCAATAAGACCCGAAGCAGGCTATCAAACAATGATCCAAGGGAAAGCCCATAGGATGGAATAACAGAACATAGTCAGGAGGACAGTTCGTGGGAGAATTGACTTAATAGGAAAGAAATAAACGAGAGCATATTGCCTCGTGTGTTACCATGAAGCCCTGGCAAAACCTAGGTTTCAATTATTTGGAACTGCAAACTCAAAACCCTGAAGGTCCAAAGCTGGATACTGTATATGAGATATGAAACATCTCTGGTTAGTCTAATCTCAAGCTACTGTAATCATTATTGAACGCAGTCGACAACATGGAAGAATAAAAAAATTATATCATTTACCAAATCTGATATTAGGACTATTTTGTGATAGTATTTATACGCATAATTTACGTAGGCGGTTTTCAGAACGCCGAACACGTTACAGGGCCGGCGAGGATGCATGCACTGCTGATTTGTCTCCCACTTCACGTTCCTGGTTTGGCATTGGTCCTGTATATTCGATTTTGCCGAATAACATTTTTGCTCCCAGTTTTTCTTGCAATATACCAACGTGCTGATCACGCATTGATCACGCGGTGGGTATTGTCGTCTTGGTATAATGTCTTTTTTCGATTTTTTTACACTGAAGCAGCCGCGCAGGCAGAAGCTTAAATGGCAGGGCACTGTGACTGTTATGAGGAACTTAAAGAAACCTTGTTAATCCAATTTTGTAACTGTTTAAAGTCAGTAAAACTGGGGAAATCCATGTAGATTGTTTCACAATCCCGATACCCTAGGGATAAAGCATACCCTAGGAACAAAGTTCGACACGATTAGGATGGGGGACATCACGCGGGTCTCTCTAGCAGGCACATTGGCATGGAGCAAAGTCCGTTGGCTAGCGGTAGAAAAGGTCTACATTGCCGACGGCACACCAGTACGAAAGGGTCCTGAGATTGTTTGTTAGACCATGGATAATGTAGTCGGGGCAGCAGCACCTCAAACATGTGAAGAGCTGCCGCTATTGATGAGACGTGTTCGTGCCAGATCAAGTCCTCGGTGATCTGGATGCGGACTGGGCGAAATGAACGGGTCTCTAATAGAACTCGGTCATCCTTTGGACCTGGTTGAGCGCTAGGTCGCGTGATATTAGTCAAGGTACAGTACTGTGCTTAGGAAGCATTAAACTATACCAAATGTTTGCCTTTTCAAGCAGTGATGACCTCCAGGTCTCTCGTGAAAGAGAAAGTCGCTGCTGGTCTTCTTTTCTTCAGCTATCTGGCAGAGATCGGCTTGTCACTCGGAAGTCCTGCATGTAGAGTGCTGTAATCAGCAAAGATGTGGATCGGATTAGTCGAACAGGAAAAAAGGTCGTTGATATATAAGAGCAACAATGTCTGAGCCAAGACCGATCCCTGGAAAACATCCGCGTTGGCATTGTGGGATGAAGAGGTGATGTAAAGCTTGTCTAGCAGACCATAGGATGAAGTTTGCATAAAAAGGTAGCATGCTGCAGCTGCAGCAACGATAAATAGACTTATCAATATTATCTAACGTCTCGGATTGTAGTCACTTATTCCGTAGTAAGAGGCGGTAAGTCAGTCTACTTGATGCCATATAATTTTATCTAGATTCCTGGGCACGACAGATGGTGACCTAAGCGTTCAAACATCTCGCCGCGACACACGGAAATGCTGGCTCCAGCCAGACTGAACTGACTGAACAGTCAACATGCAGACATGCTCTTTAATCAACTTGATATGCTAATTATAAGCTAGGAAAAACTACTCGCCTTCTGTTGGTAGCAACAGAATTGCATTGTGTATATTTAGGCTGCTGGTAACAATAGCCTTGTGCTTGCCCCCTATGTTTACAAATCCGATTTATTAAATACAAAAATGAGAGTAGTTCGAGTCAGTTCTATTTAAAACTAAGGCGGTCTGCATATTCGTGACTGTATCATTTCTGACAGAATTAGAGCAACGTAAAAGCTTTTAAAAAGCATAACCGCCAGACGGGACTTTTCACTTGAATTCGTGCTTGTATTTAGATTGGTTAAAATGAATTAGACAGGTCGTGGTTATGATGATTTTTTATTTAACCTTTCTGCAATTATTGTAATTGAACTCCGTAAATTTATTATTCAGAGTCGCTTAATATGTGTTTCTTATTCTTCCCTTATATAGTACAGGTTGCTTTAGCTTTTGTTAAATACAGATATAAGCTTCTCAAGGACGGATCCGGAGCAAACCTTCCTCCCGAACGAATCGAGATTGAGATCTCTTGCTATAATAGCTAATAATATTTTTAATATGCCGTTTTGGATCTTCAGAATCTTTTTGCTTGACTTCATGATTTTCATGCTATAAATAGACGTTTTCCTTCCCACGCCGATTGACGGGGAAGTACAGTAATCGCGAAAAATATATTTTTTGCATGTTCATAATTTTCGCCTGTCTGTCGGTACCGTCCATTAATCGTTAACCCTTCTATAACTTGGAAACATTCGATTTCTGATCAAATTTGGATACATAGTTCAAGGATGCAACTGTGCCAACGACGAAAACGCTTTGTTTTGCAAATCGATCTAGTGGCCGTGGATCTTCGAGTACAAAGCAATAGAAAAATAAAAATCGCTCAAACTTCGCTTTTATTCAGGCTCTTATTTACTTGACCTGTTTTCATGTCAGTAAGTGTAGGACTAATCTTGGAACTGAATGTTGAACCAGTTAACCTTGACCAATTGAGCTAAAATTCTGGATACCCGTTTGTCTTGCGTGACAATACAAAATAAATTACCTGCCAGTATTTTGAATCCAATATGGCCAATACCACAAAATGGCGATTCATCATTTCCATAGAAACCCTATAATAGGGACATCAAATAAAACAGTTGTAGCAATTTGATGGGTGACCTCAGTAATCTCAACACCATAATAACAGCATTGAAACATGAGTTCTCAAGCAAGATGTCCACTTTGGAGGATAAAATTAATGAATTGAGGGCAACAACATGGTCTACACCATCGAGCTTGCTTACTTTTGAAGAAATTATCCAAGAAGTTACTGAAAAAACTGAACGGAAAAAGAATTAGTGGTCTTTGGTTTGCCTGAATGCAGAAGCCAGGATGCAGAAACAAGAATTCAAATTGATAATTTTCAGGTTCATGATATTTTAGTACTTGCTGACTGCTCCACCCAAAGTACACAATTCAAGGTAATTCGTCTGGGCAAGTACACGGATCAGTCTAGCAGGCCTCTCAAGGTCGTGTTTGGCTCTGAGAACATGGTTCACAGCATTGTGAAGAAGTCCAAGAATTTAAGAAGATCCAGTATGCTGGTGGATGTCCTACAATAGTTACTTTAAACTAAATCGCGCACCTGATTGCAGTAGTGATGCTAGTGATACTTGCTGAAAACGTCTATCGATATCAGGTTACTATCAAAACGTACAAGGTCTCAACTCGAAGGTGACTCTTTTTTATAATGCTGTATGTGACTGTGAATTCGATCTGATTTGTTTGAGTGAAACTTGGCTTTCTGACAACATTATGAGTAGCGAATTATTTCCATCGGATTATAGTTTATTTAGATGTGATCGAAAATTCAGTGTTACTAATCTGTCTTTAGCTGGTGGAACCTTGACAGCTATAAAAAATACTTTCAACTTTAATGCCGTGGATGTATCTGGTTTAAATTCGGCTATCCCTCATATAAGCACTGTTGCACTTAAGTTGGTTCTTTGTGATTCTGCTTTTATAATATTCACTGTTTACTTTCCAACGTCTGTAAGTTCAGGAGATTTTGAGCTTTATTTAGATGCATTAGAGTCTTTGATTTAGCTTTCGATCATTCAATATCATCATATGTGGCGATTTTTATGTACCTGGTTTCAACAGTTCCAGGAATGAACGCAAAACTCAGTATATGACTGATTTCTGTTCTTCTGCAAATTTAAGCAAGTTCACTGATATTGTCAATCATCAGGGAAGGTTGCTTGACTTGATACTATCTACTACAAATTTAACTGTTTCTTGAGAAGGTCTTCCCTTTGTCAATGAAGATCTGTATCATCCTGCTCTGTATTTTTAATTTTTTGGTCGCAACATTACACGTGCCTTTGAATTGAATAATTATCCCCGATACAATTTTCGTGGAGCAAACTTTCCTAAATTGTACAATGCCATTGCAAGCATAAATTGGTTAAATTTAGAGGATGTGAGTGATGTTAACAAAGTTTGTGATATATTATATAATAACATTTATCATGTTTTCGATGAAAAATGTACAGAAATTTTACTATAAATCTCGTAAGTTTCCTATATGGTTTACTAGGGATATCAAGAGAAATTTGAAGAAAAAAAATAGATCCAGGAATAACTATAAGCGTACAGGCGATAGCTATTGTAATGACAGATTCAAAGCATTACGATGCACAATTAAAGCCCAGATTAATACCGCCTATTTAGCTTATTTACAAAATACTGAGAACAATATAACTCAAGATCCGAAAAAGTTCTGGACATTTATTAGTGCCAAAAAAGGTATTTCAAGGATTCCTGGTAGTGAGTCGTTCAATGACCACATATATGATTCGCCTCGAGAAATTGTTGATGGTTTTGTTTCATTTTTTTCTAGCGTGTTTTCTCAAGAGGATCTACCAAACAGTTATGATGATTTGCAAGGTTACAACGACTGTTTGAATCTTTACACGATAACTGAAAATGATGTCATTCTTGCAGATAGGAAATTAAAGAATAAGATGCCCTCCGGAGTGGACACTATTCCTAGCTTCATAGTCGAAGATTGCATTCACGCTCTTGCTAGACCACTTTCTGTTATTTTCAATCTGATGGTACGCACTTGTTGTTTTCAGTTAATATGGAAAATGTCTAAAGTATGCCCTGTTTTCAAAACCGGTGATACATCTGACATGACGAACTACCGTCATATTATCATTTTGTGTAATTTTAGCAAATTATTTGAGATAATTATTTATGAGCATATTTATAATTTTTTCAAGCCCCATATCGCTGAATTTCAACATTTATTTGTTTCTGGGCGGTCAACAACATCTAATTTAGCTTGTTTTACCCAGTTTGTTGCCAAGACTCTATATCAACAAGGCCAGATTGATGTAGTTTATACATATATACAGAAAGCCTTTGACCGAGTCAACCATCCCTTATTACTACATAATTTATTAATCTTAGGATTCTCTGAAAATCTACTCTCGCACCTCCAGTCATATCTTTCAGAGAGAGCACTATTTGTAGAAAATGGTGCTTGCAAGTCTAATAATTAAATAGCTACTTTAGGAGTTCCCCAGGAGTCTAACTTGGGAATTTTATTATTTTTAATATTTATTAATGATTTGTCGCTTGAGATTAAATGTCATCATTTATTTTTTGCTAATGATTTAAAAATTTATAAGAATATCGTAATTTCCTAAGACTGTCGATAACTTGGAAGTTATCAATTCATGGTGTTCCAAAAACCTCCTCACACTAAATGTGTCAAAATGTTAAGTAGTAACATACTGCAGAATACGAAATGTTATGCTTTATGATGACTACAGTATTAATCAGGTAAGGATAGAAAGGAGTAACAGTTATAAGGACCTAGGTGTTACATTTGATGTCAATTTCACTTTTAATGATTATATAAATAGCATTAGGTACATCGTCTGTTTTACGAATGCTAGGGTACTGGTCAGGTTTCTCGAACGGTGAAACACTCAAGCTTCTATATCTAGCATACAGCATAAGCAAGCTTGAATATGCGTCGCTTATATGGGCACCTATTTATCAAGACTCTATTAGCAGATTGGAATCTATTCAACGAAGAGCAGTAAAGTTTATGTTCTTTAAATATAATGGTTTCTATCCACAAAGAGGCTTCGACCATAATGTATTGCTCAAAAGTTTTGATATCAAACCGTTTAAAGCACGCCGAAATATTTCCGCTCTGTCTTTTTTGTTCAATTTACTCCACAATAAGGTTTACTGTCCTTTAGAGACCGACCGAAGGCGATTTTTTTTGCCGAAGCCGAAGCCGCAGCCGAACTTCGGTTTGCGGATCACCTTCGGCCTAAACCGAAGCCGAAGCCGAATGTGGTTAAAAAAATATAAAACTAACCATAATTCATAATTTTAATATATTTAAAATATTTATATATTACTACATTTTTAATATGTTTATTCTGTTGAACTATATAATATAATCTAAAACATAATAAAATAACTAAAAAGTACCAAAAAATCATAAAGCATGGTAAAACTAAAACAATATCCTTTGGTAATAGGAAAAAAATAACAAATAACTAAGATTTAAAATTTTAAAATTAATTAATCAAAATTAATATTCAAAATTGAACGTTCTAATATTATAGGTAAGAAAAAGTAGTTCGTCAGCATTTTCCCCTAGTAAATTGGACCTTCGATCAGCATAAAGTTGTCCAGCAGAACTGAATAATTGTTCGCTAGCTATACTTGTTGGGGGGGCCGATAAAAACTTCTTAGCTGCAATCTTTAAAGGAAGATAGGGACTTGATACCCAATAATGGAATATGTCACCACTTCTTAAAAGCAATGGTTCTCGTAAATAGAAATCTAAGTAATCTACATAACATGTTTCTGCTATCGTGGTCGGAACGACTGCAAGATAGTATCATGTGAATCCCAAAAATTATTCTTTTCTACACCTACAGTTTTTATGCATTCTAATGATGATGGAGTTGAAACTAAATTAGCGGAAACTATACTTGAACTTGAATTACTTGAAGGATTAGAGCTACTGGGGGTTGATTTGTTAAAAAATAATACAATTTTAGCTTTACATGTAACTACCTGTTCTTTTGTCAAATACTTAGTATTAAACCGAGGATCAAGAAGAGTCGCAATTAATAATTCTGGGAAGTTTTGAATATAGGCGAATCTTTTATTTAATGATTCACTTAGTTGTAACTTTAAAGAACATATCTCCTCAGATTCATGTTGTTCGGTGCGTAGTTTAGCATTTAGCATTGTTATCAGCGGAATTATTAGTGATACACAAGCAGAGTCGGCTGAAAGATCTTGCGTTGCTTGGTAAAAGCATGTCAAACCTGAAATTATATTTTTGATTAGTTCCCATTCAACTGCACTGGGGACTTCAATGCCACCAAGTTCAGCCATATAAAAGTTTATTGCAATTTTCTGTTCGAATACTCGCTCTAACATTAGATAAGTGCTATTCCATCTTGTTTCTACATCCTGAATTAACAAATGCTTTGGCAAATTACAGGTTTCTTGAAACTGTCTCAGATGCCTGCATGCTTGTTCACTTGTTTTAAAATGCCCTACTATTTTGCGACACTTTTTAATCGTATTTTCGATAATTTCTTGTTTAAATAAAGCATCATGGATTACAAGTTGCAATGAATGGGCCACACAACACAAATATGTAAATTTTGCAATACGCATAGCTGCGATCATATTTGCTGCATTATCTGACACAGCCATATGAATTTTGTTTTCTATTTTAAAATCATGAATTAGTTCATTAAGCTTATTTGCAATAAATACACTAGTATGATCGTCATCAAGCACCATAGCTCCTAATACAACTCTAAGTCGTTTTGGACCTTGAACAAAATGTGCCGTAAAACTAAGAAGAGAACAGGTTTTGGCAGGATTACTCCAAATATCTGTAGTAAAACTCTGAGCTGTAGAAATTAAAGTGAATACTTTGGCTCGGACTCTGTCATATGTAGCTGGCATTGAACTAGTTCGGAAAAACTTTCTATACTTAGGGGACATTTGGATCTTCAAAATGCAGTCGCTGAAAAGCTTCTTCTTCAACAATAGAATATGGTAACATATCAACAATAATGAGGTCCATAATCGATTTGTCAATACGGGACGATACCGGGTGATCATCGGACCATAATGCAGGCGACTTGCGTTCTATTATTTCTTGTAAAGTAGGTTGGTTTGAGTGGTTTGTCCTGGATCTTATTCCTGTAGCGTCATGCGGAGTCTTCATTTTTTCTAATTTTCGCACTTTGATTTCCACTTCGGCGTCACAAACTTTTTTCCATTCTTCAATGTGAATTTTTTGTAAGTGTTTTTTAATATTGGTAGTGGTTTGTTTCTTTGGAATTGAACTGCCAAGTGATAGTAACTTTGAACATATGGGGTTGTCCAAAACGGACGCAGGAAAGTAAACGCATATTAAAACAAGAAAGATTGATATTCAAATCAAGTTGGGTACTTTACTTTGAAGGTTCATTTATACCATTTATGTATGAAAAATAATATCGCTCAAATGTTCACCACGACTGGATTTACAGACGTCCACGCGATGGTCGAAATTTTCAATGACAACATGGTCGGTTCTATGGCATTTATCTCGGCAATGATGTTGTTTTTGAGTTCTTGGAGGGTGGCTGGTTTGTTGACGTAGACTTTGCTTTTCAAATATCCCCGTAAAAAGAAGTCCAAGGGAGTCAAATCGCACGATCTTGGTGGCCATGGCACATTTCTTCTGCGCGAAATCACGCGATCACCGAAGGACTGCAATCGATGGATATTGACGTTGGTTGTGTGGCATGTTGCACCGTCTTGTTGGAAATAAACATCGTCCATATCCATTCCTTCAAGTTGCGGCAAAAAATAGTCCTCTATCATCACGTGATATCGCTCAGAATTGACGGTAACGGCGTCCCCGGCCGCATTTTCGAAAAAGTAAGGTCGGATGATGCCTTTTGACCACAATGCACACCACACAATCACTTTTTGAGGATGTATCGCCTGCTTTTGATACTCACTGGGATTTTCGTTCGCCCAGATGCGGCAGTTTTGCTTGTTTACCGTCCCATTCAAAGTGAAATGCGCTTCGTCGCTGAACATGATTTTTCATGAAAAATTGGCATCAATTTGGCGGTGTTCAAGGAGCCAATCTCAGAACGTTCGGCGCGAAAAATGGTCGGCCCTGACGCAGCTCTTGCGTCAATTGGATCTTGTAGGCGTGTACATTCAAATCCTTGTGGAGAATACGGAGCAAACTGGTTCTCAAAATGCCCAATTCTCGCCTCACTATAAACACAATTAATTGATGATTGACATTAGTTATCTATTTTACTTAATTACAATTAGCGAAGAGCGACAAGATTAGGCGCCGAATTATCTTATGTTAACAAGTACCAACCAAATCCTATGGGTATTTCCGGAACGTACATGGATCGTTGCCGTCGCCGAGCACATCGCGGGGGTGGAGGGAAATTACCGTAGCTCGTTCAGATTCGCTACGCGCCGACGGTCGACGAATTCACTTTCGCCTTCGGCCAAAACTTCAGCCTCATTTTGGCCGAAGCCGATTATTAGCCGAAGGCTTAAATAATGGCCGAATGTGGCCGGAGCCGATGCCGAAGCCGATTAATCGTTCGGTTTTTACTGTCCATATATTTTGAGTAAGATGTCTTAATGTTCCTCGCTTAGGTAACCGTTATTGTACTACATTTTACTATGATTTTTGCCATAGCAATGTCTTGTCCAAGTCTCCCGTGCATAGGATATGTACAATATTCAATAGTATCAGTAACTGCGAAATATTTAATGTCACTAAATCTCGCGTTATCGAACTTTACCTGGAAGAACTTCTAAGGTAGGATATTATGGTTGATTATTACTTACCTATATACTATTATTCTTATCTATGTATGTTTACTATGCTTAATTGATATTTATTGAGATTTCCTGTAATTGGGTGCCTGTTGGAAATAATCATCATTATTATTATCATCAAATAGAAGGGCTTGATGAGAAAAACACACTGAGCAAAGCAACATTAATCTAATTTCAATATGGCAGGCCGCCGCAACATGGCGATTTACATTTTTTGCAGTCACTCATTATGAGAGAAAATACGGATTCATCATGATATGGTTTATATCTCCCGAAATCTTATAATATAAATAATGTAAAAATATTTATGGCATATAGTCTCATGTAACATGATTTAATAGGGCAATAAAGTATCTATCTATCTATATCTATTATTGAAACAAATGAAAGGAATATATAAATTACTATAACTAGCTATTCGACATCATAAGTGAAATGAAAGTTTTTATTTAAACCAAATTTTTTTTTCGATACGAAGTACTTAAACGATATTGAAACTCCTTTATCTCAAGTTTTCAAATAAAAGCATGTTACGTTTTGACAGCAGGATCAAAACAGGGTGTAACACGTTTTTTTTTCGAAAACTTCTGATGAGGAGGCTTCATTATTCTTTTGAATATTTTCAATCGGAAACCATATTTTTAAATGTTTAGTTCATTTTATGAACAGTTAAATAAAAGCTTCTTTTCAAAAATGTATTTTTTATGTTAGTTATGTCGTTCCAGATGCTCCTGGTCATCTCGGTTGAATGAATGAATGAATCTTGAAATTAGAGGCATTTCGGCCACCATAAGGAGCCAGTGCATAGGCCGCTTAAGCGGGCCCTTATGCACCTCTACAATCCTTAGATCACAAGCCTCGCCCTTTAAGCGAAGTTGAGAATCGCCTTGAGTCCAAGATCCTTGACATCCTGAGGGTCCAAAGTAATGGACCCCAGTATAGTCTGCCTATAGTAGCTCAGAGCTTCACAGCGACACAAAACCTGCGCCGAGGTATCTTCCTCTACTCCGCAGCGTTCACACAAGGGATCCTCAGCCACCCCCATCACGTGCAGGTGACGCCTTAACGTGTTATGGCCTGACAACAGTTCCACCAGCAACCTTAGGATGGCTATATCCAGAGATAGGCAGAAGCGTCCATCCTTAGCACTGGGCCCTTCAATGAGTTCTCGTGCCTGGCGGAGATGTCTGGAGATACTTCTCCATTTCTGAGAGTGTTGCCTTGCAACCCACGTCTCCATTTTCCTCCTAGCTTTACGCGCGGTCACTCCTAGAGCTGGCTCAGGACCAACGAGCTTGCTGGCTGATCCTGTCTTCGCCAGAGTGTCCGCCGTCTCATTGCCCCTTATCCCAGCGTGCCCCGGTACCCATATTAACGATACCGGATGCCTCCCTGCGAGGCAATCCAGAGCCTCCCTGCATTGCAATACAAGACTCGAAGTAATCTTTCAGGCACTTAGTGCTTGCTTTGCAACCTGGCTGTCGGATAAGATTGTTATTCTTCTCCTAGGCCCACCCTCCTCCAGAATGTGAGATACACAAGCCAGAATCGCAAAGATTTCCGCTGGAAAATGGTGGTGTATCCACCGAGAGGCAGAGATAGCCTAGTTCTAGGCCCAGAGACCCCAGCACCTGAGCCCTCTTTGGTGACCGAGCCGTCCGTGTACCAGACCTGCCCGCTCACTCCGGAGAGTCCCCGGCTACCGGCGTCCCACTCCTCCCTCTTTGCATTAGTATATTTATATGCTTCTAACCCTGGTAACATTGCGATCTCATTAGACATATTTCACATATATAAAGGGTGGGCCTTCAGTTGATTTTTTTTAAGTTGGTATTATCTTGACAGTTGCCAATACTTCCATGCTCAACAACATATTGACAGGTATATTAAACTTCCGCTATGAGCAATGTATCGTTTTAATCTTGAACAAAGGGGGGAAAAATTGAAAAACTATTTCCAAAGTGAGTGCTGTGTTGCAGAAACTTTGCGAAAATTGAGAAGACTATTTGATCGGAATGAAGCTCCATCCACGAGTGGTATACGAAAATTGACGAAGGTTCGTGAAACTGGCCTGATTGTGGATAACAGAAGGTATGAGCGTGTTCGACCCGTACGTATAGCAACATTGCTGCTGTTGCCCAGAGTGTGCGTGAAAACCCAAGAATGCCATCTCGTCACATAGCACAAGAGGGCATTAGTCGCTCTTTTGTGCAGAGAATATTGCATTACGACCTGAGATTATTTCCTTACAATTTGCAACTTGAGCAAGAGTTGAAACAAAATGACCATCCGCTTCGATATCGTTTCTCTGTGCGGGCAATTGGAAACGGACGACAATTTTGGTCGCCAAATCATCTTTTCGGACGGAGCCCATTTCCATTTGGAAGGTTACGTTAACAAGCAGAACTGTAGGATTTGGGGTTCTGAAAATCCACATGTCGTGATAGACAAACCAATGCATCCAAAAAGAGTAAGTGCTTCGTGTGACTTTTGGAGTTGTGGGATTATTGGTTCCTACTTTTTTCAAGATGAAGATGGTAACAGCGTGGCGGTAAACGGGGGACGCTATAGAGACATGTTTAGGAGATTTTTGTGGCCACTATTAGACGACATGCACTTGCACAACCTCTGGTTCCGGCAGGATGGCGCAACATGCCACACCAGCCGTGAAACAATCGATTTTTTACACACTAAGTTCAGTCATCGCGTTATCAGCCGTTTTGGAGACGTTCATTCACCAACCCGCAGCTGTGATTTGACGCCCACGGATTACTTCCTATGGGGAACTGCTAAGGACACTAACGATCCTCAAACAATTGATGTCCTTAAGGAAAATATTCGTCGATCTATTGATGAAATAGACCCATAAACTATCGAAAATGTGCTTCAAAATTGGGTTAAGAGGATGGACTACTGCCAGGCCAGCCGCGACAGCCATTTAACTGGAATTGTTTTTCATAAATAATCGGAAGGTGTATCCTTTTGAATAAAGTATCGAATGTTACATATTATTGAAGAGTGCGGTTTTAATACCAATTTAAAAAAGAAACCAGCGGATGGCCCACCCTTTATTTCTGTGTACGTTTGCCCTTTACCCTCTATTGCATGATTTATTTGACATGTTTTTTTTTTGGTCCTAAAAAAATTACTGATGAGTTATACCATTGGGTGGTCAAAATAAAATATAAAAAATGTGTCAAACATATTTTATAAAAACAAAGATGGACTTTACATATTAGACATACAACCTTGATTTTTGCATCTGTCGCGGTTTTCCGTCTATTAAGGCCAGTGCTGAACATCATCATACCTGACCTCAGTGCTTGGAGTAGGTTCCTTATACCTTCTGCTTTTGTGACTATCTGCAATTTGAACGGATGTTGGTCTGCCTCGCTTTCTAGAATTTTTGTCAACATTGCACAGAGTCTTGAATTCGAGTAGCGCTTTATATTCTTTTCTTGCTTGCCCAATTGTTTTTTATACGTTTGTCTAGGAGCCACGAATTTACGATAGCAACATCAAGCATGTGATAAAAAAGGCGATGATACATTTTTTGCTTCTAATGTGACATCGGTATAGCCCTAAAAGAGAGTCTTGAAGATCTACTCCCCCCATATGTTTGTTGTAAATTGGTACCACATTTGGGCAAGTGATTTCGATTTTTTGAAATACTCTTATTACATGATTGTCGACTTTTGAAATTTTTTCTAAAAAGGTGGCCCTGCCCTTTTTTTGAATTTGTTTTTCATCAGGAAATCTACAGCCTGGTAGACGATTTGGGCGCACAGTACCAACTCTTTCAATTCCTTTGTTCTTTGGGAAACAACCAGATTTATTCCTGCGAAATAATTGTCAAAGTAGACCTTGTGGTTCAAATTTTCGGGTACAATTCGACAGAGACGTACAATAACATTGCTTGCGGCTCCAATATTGGGCTTGTTCGAAAGTCTTTCAATATCCTGTTTACGCGAAAACAACTCCAAATTGTAAGTTAAACCACTTACGCCAGACAAAACCCATATCTTATATCCCCACTTATGGGGTTTTTTTGGATTGTAGGTTTTCAGAGAAATTCGTCCCTTGAATGGAACAATCTGTTCGTCACACGACAAGTATTCTTCTAAAGGTACTTCCTGATAAGCTAATTTTATCTGGTTGAAAACCGGCATCTGTGCTTGTGGTAAACTTCTGGTTGTCAGTGGAATGAAGAAATCTTTTTATTTCTTCAAAACGGTTAACTGGTATAACATCAGGTATTTGGTCGATTCTGGTATTAGGAGTCCAGTACTGCCTTGAGTTTGGCTGCTTTATAAATGATATCCATATGAGTCTGGTTAGCTAACAATGTTCCCGGCGTTGTGGAACGAGCTCACTCTTTTCTGAGAGGGGACCTTAATCTTTTATACTATACATGACAGCGTTGCATAGTGCAGAATCAACCTACTCAAGTACTATAACTTTCCTCCTTTAAGACATAAACCATGAACCTTAAGCCATACGTTTGCACCGCTCCAGAATTTATCTCGCGACATAATGTGTATTTATGCCTTCTGGTAATCATGGCAAATTATCAACCTCTTACAAGTTGATGTTAAATAAACATCACGCGTCAGTCAAAACATGCAATAAATACTCTAAATAAGGCGCCTCGATTTTATCTGTAGTTTAACTCGTTACAGCTTATGTTTAATATGCTTCATTTGGCGCCTAGATCGTTAAAATTTATTGTATTTTTTTTTAAATCAACTATGTATTCGAGCATGAGAATGCATAATAATATCCCACATAATACAGGGTGCGGCAGAGAGGACGGACGTTTTTGGGATGAGTAGTACTCTCCGCCTCCGTCTACGAGAGAGGTGGGGAGGGTGCGGGTGCCGTTTGACTCGTGAGATCCTAGCATTATTTTACCAGTTGTCGTTATGGAGCCTTGGACGGTGAAGCACCGCGTTTTCGCCTATGATTGTTTCGTCCGAAATAATGAGTCAGTCATCGTCGTACAGCGTGAGTTTCGTTGCCACTTCAACATTCATCGGAATAGAGCTGTTCCCTCTCGAAACACCATCCTTCGTTGGTTGAATCACTTCGCAGGCGTGGAGAACTGATCAACAGAAGACAAGAGGAACGCCGCGAACGGTTCGAACTCCTGAAAATGTGGAACGCGCGCGACAGGTCTTTCTTCGCAGTCCGACTCGATCTGCCCAGAAACATGCTGCTGCACTTAGTGCCTTAGTGATCGTTCGGTAAGGCAATTTTGCATTCCATTTCACCCCTACAAATTGGCCATTGTGCAACAGTTACAGCCCGGAGATTATGCACAACGAATGAACTGCGCACGTGAGATGGAGGCACTGATCGATCAAAATGAGAACCTCATTTTGTTTATGAGTGACGAAGCCCACTTTCACCTAAACAGCATGGTTAACCAGCAGAATTGTCGTTATTGGGCTAATGAAAAGTTGAGAGAGCGATGTTGGAGAGAGTCTACGCGAACTTCCAAGAACGCCTTCAGTACTGCATCAACGATTTCGGCCACCACATGCCTGATGTGATTTTCCACGCTTGACTGTCTCAAATGCTATTTCCTTGTGAACCTGATTCCATCAATAAATTTGTTTTCGAGTGAAAATTAACTATTTTATGATTTTTTTAAAGCCGTCCATCCTCTCTGCCGCACCCTGTATATTCACGAAGTTTTACAGGTCTATTTCAGATGTTTGCCTAGTTTAGATCAAAGACGATTTGTGAAAGGGAGCGATGTACACGTATATGATTGAACAAAGTCGTAGCATTTTAGCATCGTCTGCTGATCACATAAATGTTTAACTTTATGATGGTGCCAATAGGATTAATTACGCGCCTTTCATGTTCTGAAAATAATTACGATATATACGATAATTGTTGTTTGATGAACATGCGAAAATTGAGACCATATCCATATCTTCGTTCCTTTCTTCTTCGCTATTTTTGTATACTTGGTCCATAATAACACAGCTTTACTTATAATAAAGGTGTGGTGCATTACAACTTTATCTGGCCCAGTTCGAAAAACAGTTTTTCTATAATATACGTGGATAGTAAAAAATCTAGCCCTCAAATAGGTCTTTCCACGACTTTTACAGGATCTGACGAACGGATATAAAGTGGTTTCCAATTGTTAATAAAACAATGCATTATCTGTACTTTTCTGGAAAGAGATACAAGCATTTGTGTAATTATCACTTTTATATTCGATTGGGTGTAGAACAATAGAAAACAATATTATACTTGTAATAAATTTTAGTAAAATACTGATGTTGTGACCACAAACACCAATTACATACTTCATCTTTTGCCTTGAGGAATTCTATTTTCTACCTACCTGATAGAAGGCCTTATTCAAAGTAGTCGTAAAACCTTGGGTTATTAGAAAGAGCTATACTGAGTGACACAAATATATTTCGATTTATCTTGCCATGAACAACAAGTGATAAAATGCTCAGGTTTTTCTGTTAAGTTTTTGTGGTGGCTGCGTGCATTGTTGGGTAATAAAGAGGCAGTCATTTTTCGTACATTAAATGCCTAGAGTGCGTAGAATTCTCCGGGTGTCCCAGCTACTCTGAGGTTGCGTGAAAGGCATAGCCCGACGCTCTATTCAGGAAGTAGCGAAGCCTCATCTTATGCCATAAGGTAAAGTCGGGTGAGATGGCCACTATTTTCGTAAGTGGGCTCCTGTAAATTTTCGATAAGGGTTAAACTCATACTAATATTTATTTACAACTTTTCAACGACCGTTCTAATAGATAAGTAACTAACAATAAGAAATTGTCTTAAAAAAACACACATTTATTGTTTAAAAATAAATTTGCATTTGGCCATCTATCCCCACATATCGGGGTGAGATGGCCAGTACAATAAGAACGAAAAGGCCACACAATATTAATGAAATAAAAAATATTGAACATCAGAATAGAAGGTACACAAATATTGTTGATTAAAGGCTACTTCTTTGCCTTCTTTTTGAACGCATTTTTGCCGCAAATTTGGCAAGTGTTTGCAAAAGAAGAGCAGTTTTCATGAAATCACTCCTGGCATATGATGCATTGCAACCAATCTTCTTACTTAAGAGTGTTATGGTATTTTTCTCCTCATCCCTTGCATTCGGTTTCATCTATTTCTGAAAGGGTATCATCACTATCTTCTTCGTATGGAACATCCTCATTATCATCAGAGCTTGACGAATATGAGCGTTTTCTTTTTTGAACAGTTTCTGTCCTTTTGCTTTTCGTGGAAAGCTTTTTTTGTTTCTTCGCGACTCTATTTTTGACCATAGCAATGTGTTCAGGTGAAGTTAATAGAGTAGAAATGGCCTTAGCTCGTTTTCTTACAGATGTAACTAGTTTAGGTGTGGGGTTAATCTGATCCCAAAGTTTTCCTGGTGTCACATCTGACACAGTTGTACCCTCTACTGGAGATGTGCTCCCAGGTTCTGTATGGCTACAGGATGGTAGTGCGTCCATTACAGCATTTGTAATTTTTCTGTGTATTTGTTGGTCATGTACTTCATATGTTGGTTCAACGTTATCTGTTGAATGTTAGTATTTTGGTTTTGTTTTTATGGGGTTTCATTGCCGACAATGTGGTCAGAAACTACGTAGGCATGATCGGGTATGCAATCTGGATTCCAGGGGAAAATTCCAGTAGCTTTTAAACCGGACATGGCATTTGAAGCGGTAGCTGATTTTTCCAAACTTTTAGATAAAAGTTCACCAAATTGCAGTCGTCCCAGTTTTCTCCCAGGGTGACTTTGCATCCATTCTCTGCAGGATTGATAGTAGAATGTCTTTAATGACTTGAAAAAAGCCCTGTCCAGCAGTTGCAAATAATATGTCGTGTGAGGGGGTAGACAAAGCAAACTAACATTATTTGCTTCAGCTACTTATAAAAGTTCAAGACGAACAGTGAGACGAATGACCATCAAGAAGTAACAAGATCTTTCCTTCACCTTTATGTGGTAGAAAATGGTTTTTGAATCAATTCAAAAATATTTCTGTTGTAGCGTAAGCGGGTTTCTGGGACATCGCAATATCTGAACCAGGCGGCATTGAATCAGTCCATTCGCTCTTTATGTGCTTGCCTTTAAATACACAAATGGGAGGTAAGAAAACTCCTTCAGCATTACAACAGGCTATGCATGAGATTGTCTCTCCTTTTTCGCGCGATGTAATTGTAACCACGTCTTTTGAACCCTTTCCGACTACAACACGCCCAGGTCGATTATTTAGTTGCAGACCTATCTCATCCACATTATCGATGGAGCCAGGTTTTCTGAAAAGATCATTTTCTTCCATTGTAGTTTGAAATAATTGCCCACAACAAGGCGGTTCATGCCTTGGCATCGTCCTAGGGACACACCTTCAGCTTTGCGAATAGATAAGTCTGGATGTCTTCTGAAAAAAGACCTAAACCAATCGGAACCGGCAATTTCTTTTTCATTGTTGAACTTATGATTAATCTGTAGACTTTGGCCAAATTATAGGCGAGCTTCGGAACATCTGTTATCGTCATAGGAAAACCATATTTTTGTGCCTTTTTAATATGTAGCACTAATTTCTTTTCATTGACATCCCCTAACGTGCTGTCAGGTCCCATTTTCCCAGTCGTTGACACATTATTTTTTATCCTCCTTTCCAGGGTTTTTCTAGGAATGCCATAATTTTTGGAAGCACCATTTACAGAAGAACCATTTTTGACAGCTTGAATTACTAACCTCAAATTTTCTTCAATATAATTTCCACAGTTTGAGGTCTTTCTATTATACTCCGTAGGCATGTTTATCAGATGTTTTGAAAATTAAGTCGAACTGCAAAGAAAAAAACGAAAATAATAAGTGACCATCTATACCTACAATTTTATAATAATAATAATAATAATAATAATAATAATAATAATAATTATAATGATAATAGTAATAATAATAATAATAATCTATATTCCAAATTGTACAATGACATTACAAAAATTGTATAGCCACTACAAAATGAAATGTTGCGTCACTGTCACCATAACTATAGTAGTTTACCTGAGACCTTTTTTTTGTGTTACATGGTGATTTATCTTAAAACAGCTACTATCTTATACTATCACAACTCCCATAGAACTCATCTATTGTATAACGCTCTGACTGTACTAGAAATTGCTTAATAGTCTTTTTAAATTTATGTAAACTGTTTATGTTTTTAATTTCATTTGGTAGATTGCTAAAAAATTTTAAACACATGTAAATAGGGCTTTTTTCTGTGGAGGATAATCTGTGTATTGGATAAGTAGTAACATTGACTGTGTGAAAAAAAAATATAAGTCACTCATACACATAGATGGCATACACAGTCATGATTTTTTCAGTTTTAAATACCCCCCTGCAAGTTTCATTGAAATTTAGCCCCTTTAGCAGACGTACTGCTCTTTTTTGAACAACAAGAATTTTTTTGAATAAACCTATTGCGTCCCCAAAAAATAATCCCATACTTTAGAACACTTTCAAAATTAGCATGGTACAATATTTTCATACTCGTATTATTTAGATATCTTGATATCACCGTAAAACCAGAGCAAATGGAATTGAGCCTCTTCAGCAGTTCGAATACATGTGTTGTCCAATCTAAAAATTCATCAATATAGATGCCTAAGAATTTTATACTTTCACTCAACTGCAGTTGATGATCATCTACATATATCGATATATTGTGGCTTAACGACTTTACTCAGCTTAGTTCTAAATAATGTTGCATCAGTTTTAGATTTATTCAGCACTAGTTTGTTCTCAGAAAACCATGTATTCACACTTCTGAATAAGAGATTTCCATTAGCAGTTAGGTCCGCTACACTTGTCCCGCCCAACACTAAATTTGTGTCATCAGCATAGCAGATAATTTTATCCTTGCTATGATCACCACTAGTAACAAAACAGAGATCGTTTAAAAAAACTACAAACAAAATGGGCCCAAGTATACTACCCTGTGCTATGGCGGTTGAAGTCAACTCGATGTTTGACTTGTAAGTTTGATCTCCTTTAACAATTTCAACCCTCTGTTGTCTATTATAGAGGTATGACTTGAACAATTCTAGCGCAGTTCCTCTTACACCATATCTTTGTAGCTTTAATAACAATATGTCTCTGTTGATGCAATCATAAGCTTTGGACAAGTCCAGGTAGAAACCAACCAAGTTTCCCTCCTCTAATTGCTTAAGTACTGTTTGAACAAATTGAAAGATTGCAGTATCTGTTGATCGCCCATGTAGGTAACCATGCTGATGTGTATCAAATAAATTACAGTCATTCTTGAATTCTAATAATCTCTTACTGATGCCTAACTCAAATAATTTTGAAAAACCTGTTAAAATATTGATTGGCCTATAATTTTCCAATTGCTCTGGATTACCTTTTTTGAAAATTGGTTTTATAGCAGCTATTTTCAAATTCTCTGGGAATGATCCTTGTCTAAAAGCATTATTAATAAGTAAGCACAAAACATGTTTTAAAACTGGAATGGAAAGTTTTACTGTTGTTGTTGGAACATCATCTATACCACAGCTGAATTTATTTTTTATCCTCCTCAACAGTTCGCACACTTCATCAACAGTCATTGGTCTTAAGTACGTAGTCATGCCATAAGTTCTGTCCCTCGTTTTCAAACAAGTGTAGACCTGTTAATACTTGTCCGATTGTTTACATTGTGGTGTCAGTTGATTAAGCGCTTTTCGGGTAATTACATATACCTCAGTTTGTATTGATCTCTCGAAGCATAACGATGGAGTGGGGCAAGGCAGAGAACCGTATTGCAGTGATAGCTTTACATAAGTGTAATCACAGTGCTAGTCAGATTTTTGAACTCTTACGCGGCCTTCAAATATCGCGTAAATTTGTGTCTAGGACCATTCAGCGGTACAATGAGACGTCCTCTGTTGATGACAGGCCAAGAAGCGGAAGACCTCGTCAAGTAAGGACTCCAGCAGCCATCAAAGCCGTAAAAGCCAGGATTCAAAGGAATCCACTCCGGAAGCAGAAGATCCTATCCAGGGAAATGAAGATTCCTGTCCGGACGATGTCGCGCATCATTAAACAAGACCTAGGGCTAGGGGCTTACCGGAGACGTACGGACCAGCGACTTACGGCCACCTTGCGACACATCAGGGCGACAAGATCCAAGAAGCTCTTGGAGAGGTACGCAGCTGGGGGATTCCGAAAGATTTTGTTCACGGATGAGAAAATCTTCACCATAGAAGAAAAATTCAACCGACAAAATGACAAAGTGTATGCAAGGAGTTCACAGGAAGCTTCGGAGATCATTCCGAGAGTTGAGAGAGGCCACCACCCTGCGTCAGTCATGGTTTGGTGGGGCGTGTCCTACGAAGGGGTCACTCAGCTCCATTTCTGTAAACAGGGCGTGAAAACAAAAGCGGCAAACTATCAGAGCGACATACTGGATCCTATCGTCAAGCCTTTAAGTGGTACATTGTTTGCCAACCAACACTGGGTCTACCAGCAGGATTCCGCCCCCGCTCACAAGGCTAAGAGTACGCAGCGCTGGCTGGAAAGCAATGTGCCAGAGTTCATTGCTGAGGAAGATTGGCCCTCAGGGAGTCCGGACCTCAATCCTTTAGACTACAAGTTGTGGGACCTGCTAGAGCAGTTGGCCTGCTCCAAAGCCCACCGTAATATCGAGTCCCTGAAAGCGGGTTTGATCCGATCAGCGGCAGCTATTCCTTTGGAAGCTGTGCGTGCAGTGATAGATGAGTGGCCCGCGAGATTGAAGCAGTGTGTGAAGGCCAAGGGGGGACATTTTGAATAAAACTGTTTGATTATGAATTCTAAAAATGTTGTCGAATAAATAATATCTTTCATATAAATATATCTTATCTTGTTTCATTTTTATCATGAGATTATCATGGGACAGAACTTATGGCACGACTACGTATAATGATTGGTTGTTTTCTTGTAAATTGCAGTCAAAAGGTACCTGTGTCACATCTTTCAGTAAAAGCGGAATTGCTGATAACAAATATTCATTTTACTGCTGTGGTATCCGATTTGGATCTCCTTTGATATGAATGTCTTTATGATTGTTTTGACCTGTGATTTCATGACATATCGCCGACATAGATTTACTTTTATTGTCCGAATTTCTGATTTTCTGATCGTATCTTTCTGATTTGGCCTTCTGCAACAAATAGGCATATTCTTTTTTTGTGTTCTTGTACATTTCCTTATAATCACCATCTACTCTACATAGAGTCAACAGAATATCCAGTCTATTTTTGCACTCTGTAATCACTTCATTACACTCATGTTTCCTCACACGACTCACATCACTAAATCGTTTCAAAGGAAAACACTGTTTAAATATACCTATGAAATTATTCATGAATACAATCCATTGCTCATTTACATTTCCAATATCCTGCGCCTGCTCAATCCAATCCTCATTTTTTTATACATTCAAGAAAGTATTGTTTGTTATCTTCTGAAAAAATTCTTTTATACGTGTAATTTGACGTTGTCACTGGGACTGCAAACAAATTGATTTTCTGAGTAGTGTGATCAGAAATATGAGTGCAAAGAACAGATGTACTTTCAATTCCAAATTAAATGAGCTCATAAGCGTCAATAAGTTATTTTTGTTTTAATTCTCCATTAACATTTCAGTGTTGAAGTCTCCTGATACACACAAATATCTGTTTGAAACAAGAATCTCATTTAATATACATTCTAACTTATTAATAAACTTTGAAAAGTTACCACTCGCAGGTCGGTACACAACTATACTACCCAATTTACATTCACTCACTGCACATTCAAACACACCTTCCTCTGCTACTTGACATCTGACATTTATACTTCTTTGATGCACACCTTTTCTCACATAAATAGCACTACCTCCAAAGCCATCTTCTCTGCAAAAAGCTGATGGCCATCTATCCCAAAGACTTGGGAGAGATGGCCACCGCGACAAACAGTACTCACTGTACAATTTTGACTGCTTTTAGAGGTTAGAATTCATAAATAAGCATTGTACTTAATTTTAGAAACGGTCAGCAAATTTCCATGCATATAATCACAGCAGTACGAACGGTTAATCCGCCTGAAATTTTACGCGAACTGGAAAATGTTTTTATTATCGGAATGCTTCAATATCACTTTGGCGCAAACCAAAAAACACGCCGCGGCCGTTTATCTCAGGAGAGGAATCGTGGCGCCATCTAACAACGTTTGAATCGAATTTTGGCTGTTGGTTATCTCTCCCGGTTGGCCATCTCACCCGAATTTACCCTATCTAAACACCATCCAAAACCCAATTTTTCGGCAAGACAATACCAGACCGCATGTCGCCAGAGCATCGTTAGCCTTCATGGATCAACATCGCATCAACCGTTTACCTTGGCTGCCACGATCGCCTGGCCTATCTCCAATTGAACATGTCTGGGGCATGATAGGTCACAGGCTCTTGAATTTGCAACACCATCCACAGACTTTAGCAGCTCTTACGCACGACGTTGCAGTAGCCTGAAGTGAGATACCCCAACGGGATATCGAACACCTTATCAGCACGATGCCCAGAAATCGTTGATCCTCAACACATTGTTGAACCAACTTCTGCAGTCAGTTGACGAATGAAGCTGAAAATTTAATCATTTTACAAGTAAGGGACACTGAACATATCGTCCCCCAAAACACGAAGTGTCGTAACTGACATTTACATAATTTTACAGGAGGACGAAAACAAGAAAAAGGGATCTCTTTGAGATTTAGTACGTCATTCAATAACAAGTGAATCACAAAACGTTTTGAGCCTAACATACTCAAATCTACCAGTTTTCAAATGCAGCTAGCAAAATGGTTATATGCTGAGTAATATTTGAGAAAAAAAATGGATAGGTTAGGTACGTTATTTCGTGTTGTCAAAAATAATTCTTCAAGGATGCGATTGAAGATACGACGGAAAGACCCATACACAATGATTTATAATCCAAGACAGGAATAGAATATTCCTCTAAAATTTTAAAAAGGCAGGTCGCTATCTCCGTGGATCCTCTCTTACCTGCTGCTTCATGCCACAAAAAGCAATAACAATCTTTACTAGCTAAATCATAGATAGTGAAGTTGAAGTTTGATCATCTGCTTTTATAAAAAATTGCATTTTCCTTACTGATTGGTAAGTAAATGACCTGTTGAAGATCAACCACACCACATAGAACTGTATTGTCAGCCATCGCTATTTCTTTATACGGTCTCTTCAATCCTCTAACCTTAGTTTTTTCTTTAATATGATTTTCAAAGTCCTCAGCGTGATTCGCTGAAGATACGTATCTGCAAATAAACTCAGATACGACAGTTTGTCACTTTCTTTGAATGCGCTAAGGCAGATACATATGTTGAAACTAAATATTAAAATTACTCAACGTTGGTTGAGAATTTAGATACGACATTTTGTGAGAAGGAAGTGGCGACTTTATATTGCTCATACCTGGCGTAAGTCAAATTTGCAAAAAATGTCAGATACGACACTTCGTATTTTGGGGGACGATATGTATATGCCAAAAATGATAAAAGCGGATAAACATACGAAGGTATTTACCTTTTTTGTCACTCAGTATATTACATTATGTTGACTTGCTAGGTATACCTATGAAAGACAAACATATTAAAATTAAGATTTACGTAGAGTTTAGGTGATTTTAAAGCTGGACATACTTGCCTTGGCACCAAATGCCTACAATTAAGATATTTATCCACTCTAAATCCTGTTTTCAGCGATTTCGGTGTCTTTTAAACATTTTACGTTGTCCTACTCGTCAGGCTTCGCAAGGTTTCGTCAGAAGTCTAAGTTGAAACCCTGTTATACCCAAATAACTACCTTCTAATTATTATTCAGGCATAATAATAGTCAGGATCATAAGCATGCACTAGAGTAAAAAACGGAACTCGATTTCATCATCACACATTGATACACATCACTTAGCTCCAGACTTCTACAGCATAAAGACAGACACCTCATAAAGATAAGTGTTACAGTCAAGAAGTAGGCGAGGCGTATGAAATGAATGATAGAGGGATTAAAATCAGATCTCGTCTCGACTACAGACGATGGCCAAGGCAGTCGGTGGTACTGGTACGTTCTCAGTGGTAGTACCACATTTAGTTAATAGGGGATAGAATAGATAAATACGTAGAAAACATGGTTTTCTGATAGCCAGTTTTAATGATAGTCCTTGGACACTCATCTCTAATGCGTTTTCTAAAGATTCACAGCTAATAGTGATCCTAGATCCAGAAGTTACTATTTTCTAGGTTCGGCTATAAGCAATGATTCCTTTTCCTTGTTGAAAATGAATACATAATTGGTAATAAGACTTCAACTTTTTTTTTATTGTAAGCACAGTGGGGCAAGACTTTCTTTTTGATGTATATGTTTTGTGTCTTAGTTTCTTTCATTATGGATTTGAAGGAGGATGTGTTGCAACTATGCGCTCATAAAATATAATAAGTATATTTAAAAATGAGTGAATCTTGGGCAAGATTGCCAGAATTGCGAAATATAAGCTTTTAAATAACAATCAAGTACTAGAAAAAACAGAAAAACGCTGATGAAAGTTTATCTCTACGAGTACTTTCCTTCTGAACCCTACTATTATTAGAGCTGGGAAAATATCGACGGAATCTGGGATCTTGTGCCTTCAGATCGTCGGTTGACAGTCAGAATAAACGAGTTTTTGGTAAGTACAAATATTGTAGCTCTCCTTATTCGCCTGACTTGACTCTAATGTGAGTTGTGACCAAAGCTGAAAAATTTGCTGTGAGAAGTGGAAGAATCGTCTCCAGCGCTGTGTGGCTTCAGAAGGAAATTATTTTGAGGGTGACAGTGTAAAATTGTAATTATATTTGTATAAAAAAAATAAAACAAATCAGTTTCATCACTTAATTTACAGACCTCGTATATCATGGTCTGGAATCGCACATACGCTAACTTTTTGTCCCGGGAAATAACTTTTGAAACCTCTACTTTATGGGCTACAGCCCAAACGATATTTGAAGTGAGGTGTCTGTCACGGAAGCGTTCAGTCGCTGATTCAACTGACATGAGTAAGGGACAAACAGAAGTAATAAAGTTCAGGCTATGAGAGTATCTGATGAAGAATCTATACATTTAAGCTACAAATAGTACGACAAATAACGTTGTTCACCTTAAAATGATTGATAAATCATTGGACTATACATACAATTGTTACATTATTCTAAGGATACATGTTAAGATATGCCATTCAGGTTTTGCGATACTTCACCTACTATACATTGTGATTACACATTTGAAATTAATTTTTCGTTACATTATAATGTTGAATAAATAGCCGGAGTGACTGCTGCATTACTTCGAATATAGCATTTCTTTGCCTGAATCCAAGGGCAAAGCGAATAACAGTACTTCAAGCAAGCTGAGCCCCGCGCTCAGGCAAGAAATAATTTCTTTTCAGAATTTCGGTATTTTCGGAAAATCGCGCTTATAGACACTGATTTTTTTGTCATTTTCTTGCATTCATGGCTGCTGTCAACATCGTTGATAAGGCACTTGGAACGATGAACAATTTATTAACGAGCCTCTTTTATGTAGTCTGTGGTACTTTTATTGTGCTTTCAAAGCAGATTTAATCTGAAATATCTGGTATTCAGACATCAATAATTCGGTATTCTCGATAGGCATGCGCCACTGGGAACGACTAAGATATCGTCTGTGTAAGCAGTAAGGTCAACCTACATTATGTTTGGCATTGTAGCGGCGGTATCGCTTTATTATGGGGTATAATCGAGACTGAGAACAGACTCTTAGTACTCGTTGGCATTTTCTTTCTTCGTTCGAGACACGTTTCAGAGTCTTACACTCCGGGTAGCTTTTTGTTTTGTCTACCACCGAAAGACTACACGTTATGACTCATAAGCTATTAAATCAACCACGGCAAGTGGGATTATGTATTTCGATTGATATACAGGGTGGATATGAACAAAATGAAGTTCCAAAATTCGGTTATTTTTTCAACAATTACAGTAGCTACAAATACCTATTAAAGAGATTTTCTGACATGTCGGTTGGCAAAATTAAGAACTTGATAAGCCTAGGCACACTGCCACTGAGTTCTTCTGTAGGCCCATATTTGCTTGTTTGCTCTTCGTTGTCTGTCTCCAATGACTTGACCTATGCCGTACTGATGATTGCTAAAGAGCATGAAACAACATAGGTGTAGTATACGCTTTGTTATGGTTACAGAGACGGAAAGGACGTAAATCCTATTTAGCCTTCTTGCTTGGCATCTTGAAATGTATTTTGTTAACAATCTTTCATTTTTAAGCTACTATCAAGCAATATTGGATCACAAGTTTGCATCTATAGTTCTTTTATACTATATATGCTACTATGAACTATGTGCGTAGGTTAAACGCCGATTTATAAACTTAAACATTGCCATGACACCGGCGTACCGTTAAGGTAACACTGGAACTGGCAGTTAAAATTAATTTATAAACTTGCTAACGTTACATCTTGTGATACATAGCCTAACCTAAAATTGAATCCTATTTCACATATTTGAAGACCAAACTTGTAACACACGTCTCCTAACAATTCTTATTATTATTTGAATCAACTATAGTCGAAATCACGAAAGATGACGATTACACATCACACAATATCAAACAATCTCGCAGGAAGCCACGCCGGGCAAAGCAAGACATATGTCATGTTTAACAAAACGTAAAGTACAAGGCAAAACCAGCTGATTTGTCTCAACAACCACGTGATTTGCTGGCTCCTTTCATTGGTTGATTCTGGAACAACAATGGCAGAAAGTTAGAGCTTCGTCGAGTCTAGCGTCATCTTTGCCGACGAACGTTGCGGAATTACTGTTCATAAACAGTTTAACGGCAGGCTCATGTGGTGTGTAACATCATAGTTTATAAGTCGACTTAACTTTTGTGCCGATTGGTCACGCAGCTGCTTCTCACTTTTAGGCACACGCACGCACCCACACATACACACACACACACACACACACGCACACGCACACGCCCACGCACACGCACACGCGCGCACGCACACACACACGAATATGGCGTGATGGATAGTTGTTTTCACTCACTTTCTGAAAATACTTCTATTACAAACCTTCGGCATTGTACTTGTATCTTCAGATACTACTAAGATCTTATATCGAAGACCATCATGTAAATAGAATAACAAGCAGACATGTGAAACACTCGTTCGTTGACGAGAAAATGTGATGGTGATGAGACGAAAATAAAGAACGTATGTCTTTGAGTTCACTCGACTCACTGCAGTTTTACTGTGACCTGCCAAACACCATGATAAGACCAATATGTTGTTGATGACTCCCAAATGCGAGTGCCAGTGTTTCGGCCTCGGAAGCTATATGTTGTACCTCTCATAGGAAAAAATGTAGAATAGAACAATGTAGTTTAAAAGCGGTGAAGCATACCACTTGGACTAAATCAAACAAAAAATACTTACACCGACAAATCGATAATTCGTATTGTATAACTCTTTGTATGTAAAGCAAATTCTGATTAAAGATTTTATCTGTAAGTGTCGGCAGATCATAGATCATAGAAAATAAATAAGGTTTTGCGGGTGTTCTGAATTTCTCGTTAACTCTGAATTAAAAGCATGGCGGTGGTAGATGTATAGATCATTATTATGATTTCTCATCGTTGTCAATACCTTAGGCAGCAGCGGAGGCCGCAGTAGTAGACTCTTCGCTGTACGGGTTCCAGTCATGTCCCAAGAGAAATTTTTCTCTTGGATATGGATGTAGTGGTTGTCCGTAGGTGGTAGACGGTCTCTGACTGTCGAACGCGGAGGTACCACCCGGCGGATCTCGTAGGCGGGGCCAGAATATGTGCATGTTGCATGCACACGTGTTCCCTTGCCAGAGTCCGTGTGGCGCTTCCCCCTTTCCCCTGTATCCCCCTATTGCCCCAGAATACCCATGGGTCTTTAGGCCTTCATGGTAGTTGGAGTATAAGAAAAACCTAGAGAGCCAAATTATGTAAAAACAAGAGACTATATTTTTATGCCGATTCACAATGAGTCCAAACCATTGAGGAGTGTGGTGATACGACCGATCAAAGTCCCCCATATAAAGACCAAGAATTAATGTATGTGTTGATGGACCAGCTGAACAGTTGCAAAGCAAATGCTTGACTTACTCGTATTTCTCTTAACATCCCTTACATAACAATGTTACACTTATGTTCAGTTGTACTGCCTGGTTAAGGTCTACTGACAAGCTGATCCTCAATTTCGATATTTTTGTTGCACTAGAGACACTTAAAATTTGAGCTGAACTTGAACAGACAAATAAGCTAAGAGAATTCGTCTGCTTTAAGTGGATTTTCTAACTTGAAATATACTTTGGTTTTGACAACTCAACAGTCATATGTCAAATTACTGTTTCAAAAACGTTTGAAATATAGATAAAGATATGTCAAAAATTGGAGAATATGGCGAGACAAATCTGCTTCATTTGGGAGGATTCCTCGCCAAATCCGTAATACAACGGAACATTTTTACGCATATCTGTACCTATTACGGCGGAAAGACAACGGGCTGGCATTTCCTCATAATTGATAAGGATGTATCATGTCTCTATAATACTCTTCACTTTAATCAGGTACATCGACTACCATTAGGATTGTTTTTGAAAAGACAATGCCAAAACTGTGACAAAATGTGATTGAGTTTTAGTCCAAAGACCAACAACGTAGTTGAAGTAATTCGTCTAAAAAGTTATAAAGTTAGTTATAGACCAATAATAGTTCCGACCGTTATTTGTAAAGTGATGGAGAAGTCCATCTACAACCGAATGTCCAACTATGTAACAAAATTCAAAATCATTAGTTCCAACTAGAACAATATTTGTCTAAGCGTCCCCCACGGCTCAATTTTGGGACCGCTTATATTTATATTATTTGTCAACGATTCACCATATTATCACCTAGAACTGTTTAGTGCTCTGTGCAGGTGATACAACCACTACTATAGACGCTGAATCTATAGAGGAACTAAATCACAAGATGGTTGTATATGCTGCTGAATTTTTGACTTGGTGTAGAAACAACGCCTTAATTGTGAATGCCAGCAAGACAACAGTGATACAATTTTGTGCTGGGTCAGGATATAACAGGAGAAATTACAGTAGTATTTTTGTTAAAGTAGATTCTGACTTTATTGGTCTGTCACAAACACTACCAAATTTTTGGGACTCCATGTTGACAATGACATGAGTTGGAGGACGAACATGAACTGAGCAAATACAGAGCAGAAGTTACTATGCATTATTACAATTAAGAAGTTGTTTCAACGCCTCGCAACTTCTGAATATCTAGATTACAATCATACGATGGATATACATCCGCATATATCATATCACGTTATGATATGGGGAAATTTGCCATCAGCAAAAAGAATTTTAATCACAGAAAACGATAATCCAATATGAAACTTAGAGGCCAGTGTTTGAGAAACATAGAATTTTAACTCTACCATTCCGTGACATACAGGGTGTTAATTAAGTATGTGTCATAAATTTAACAGTCGATTCTTTGAGTCATTTTAAGACAAAAGGTTCATATAAACATAGGTTCGCAAATTCTTCGTTCTTGAAACTAAAAAAAAATAATTTTTTTACGTTTCTTAAATATCCTTTACTTAATTTTGCTGTAATTCGGCAGTGGTATTTATAACATTAAGGAGCTAATTTCGCCTTATCTTGATCAAATTTATTATCTGGACGAATATTTGTGACAAAAAATATATACGTTCTTTAGATTGAACAACTAGAAATACAACTTTTTTGTATCTTGTATTATTTTCGTATCTTGCTTAGTTTTCGAGAAAAAAAAGTCGATTTATTTGCATATCCATGGACCACACAAGGAATATGGGGAAAATTTTCTTTTGGAAATACTTTTTTTTATAATATTTGTTAGCAATTATATAACAACAAATAAATTCTAAATTCCATTACATTAACATCTAAACTAATGAATCTTACTAAACTAAGGAATAGTAAATAATAATCAAGGGTTTCTCTTGAAAACTAAGCAAGATACGAAAACATTCAAAGGACAAAAAAGTTGTATTTCTATTTTCTGTTTCTATTCTAACGAGTACTCGAGTAACGAGTAGTCACTTTTTCAACACCTCTAGTAAATTGACATAGGAGGATACTGGTTTAAGCTTAAAATGATCCTAATATGGCTTGGCTTAGTTATTTATTTATTATTACATTAATTTTCAAATTTATACGTTTCAGGACTTCACTGTGGATTTCAAGGACGGAAACAGAAAATTCGTTAATGGGGGCAGCTCCCTAGTGGCAGCTTTCTTTTGTTGTTGTCACAGGAAGCTGTTTTTATGAACAATGTTTGTCCAACAAAGACGTCTGCGAAGAGAAACTTCAAGAACACTTCCTTAATAAAAGATATTCTTCAAATCGTTATGCTATTTTTTGTATTTTTTTTGTAATTTCATTTTATTCAACAGAATTAATGTGAGCGATTTTTTCAGCCACTCTCCAATAGATGGCGCTGCAAGCCACTTGACCACATACGCCTCAGAAATTTCAATGAACTACCTGAAGCAGGTGTTGGAAGCGTGGCAACGCGTCCTAAAAGATCAAGAAACTTGAATTTCCGTGAGGGGTTTCAAAGTCGCCCATTTTTTTATTAAAAGATTATTTTGTTTCCATTAGTTTATTATATCTAATATTACGTATTGATTTGGCTTTGTTGAAACACAAAACGTCCTCCTCCTTGCGTGCATTGGGGCTTACTGAACGGACCAGAGATAAACCCTTCTAGAACGGACCTCGGCAGTCCAAGGTAGTCATTCAAAACGATGGACTTTGTGGTGGCTACCGATAAGCAGCGCCATCTATCGGAGAGTAGTTGACTAAAAAATATATTCATCTGTATAGCTTTCTTAAATCATTTCAAGCTAATTGTGTGCATTTTCAAATAGACCAAAAAAAAATTCGTTCAGTTGAGCTATCATCTCATAGATGGAGGACCTGTGTAAAGTGTTATCACAGGTCACACAAAATTTAACTAGTCAAAGATAACCTTAAGGGGTGGTTGGCCGGGGTTCGGGATGGGTTTTTGGCAACGCATCCTCAAAGATCAAGAAACTTAAATTTCCGTGAGGGGGTTTAAAAATCCCCCATTTTTTGATTAAAAGATTACTATTTTGTTTGTATTGTTTATTATACCTAAATTACGTATTGATTTGGCTTTGTTGAAAAACAAAGCATCCTCCTCCTGACATGCATTGGGGCTTACTGAACGGATTTCAGTCGCCCAAGGTAGTCATTCAAAATGGTGGACTTTGTGGTGGCTACCGATATGCAGCGCCATCTATTGGAGAGTAGCCAAAAAAAATATTCATCCGTATACTTAAACGATTTTAAGCTAATTCTGTAACATAAAACTCTTAAAATACTATGTTTACTCAAAGAATCCTAGTAAAGACGAAGCCATGGTGGCGCCATCTATAAGAAGGTAGAGCAACTAAAAATATAGCTATTAAGGTGACGTCACGAATACAGATTTCTGCTCATCTCGAACGTTATCGTTGAGTAAAGATTCGTTTATAGAAGTAGCCACACTGTGACAGCATCAAATGCAAACTGCCAATCAGCGGGCTGCTTTCATTCTCGAATCTTTATTGGCACTAATTCTTTGGTAGCCTTCTATACCTGTAAATAAAATATTCCTTATATTTCCGTGAATTGAATTCTACATCCTAGGAGTATTGGGCAGTCAACTGCTTCGTATATGGCATCGCATCGTGAACGTTCGAGAAACTTAAATTTTCGTGAGAGGGCTTAAGAATCCCCCATTTTTTGATGAAAAGATTATTTTGTTTGGATTAGTTTATTATATTTAATATTACGTGTTGATCTGGCTTTGTTGAAAACGGATTTTAGCAGCCCAAGGTTGTCATTCAAAACGGTGGGCTCTGAGGTTCAGTAAACAAGGAGGATGCTTTGTTTTTCAACCAGTCAAGTCAATACGTAATATTAGATATAATAAACTAATCCAAACAAAATAATATTTTCATCAAAAAATGAGAGGATTTTTAGCCCCGCTCATGGAAATTAGAGTTTCTTGATTTTTGAAGATGCGTTGCCATGTGTGTTGGTGGATTTAGCACCCATATCATCATCGATATGTTTTCCTTGCTGACAGTGTCCAGTGTAGCAAATTGATCTGTCCTTTATTTGTTCTGAAACTATCCATAATCTCATGTACTACCTGTAAGGATACAACGATACCATTCTGTTTCGCACCTTTACAATGTGTAAAGAACAAAAGAAACGCTGCAGTTATCGAAATTCCAGTAAGTTCTAAAAACATTTTATATTCCCCTTTTATGGAGGAGACACCGATATATACCGACTGATGGATGCGATATGAGGTAGCTGCTGCTTTATCTTTTGACGGCAGGTTAGATTTATTTGGCGCCTAGAATTAAGTCATCTGGGTAGCAGTGCAGTTGTGAACATATCTTCTTTATTCGTGTTCTTCTCAATGCCAAGAAGCGCTTGTTAAAAAATAGGCGCATCTGTCTACCTACATAGAACCATTAGTGTTTGCCAACATCGGCGTTCTTGAAGAGATTCTTATCATATGGTTGTGGAGTGATGATCTGAGGTTGGAAGGATTTGTAACTTGGGAAGTTTGGGATTTGGTTTCGCAGATAACGAAAATGTTGAGGTTTAGGGATGATTATGTGCTTTTCGCGAAAGGTAATTTATTATTCTGTCAGTTGCCTTCGAGACAGTACATTACTAATGATGATCTGAATCACTGGTTAAAGTTAAAGCTAAAATCTCAACACTTTTAGTAATTTTTTGCAGAGCAGGGTTGAAACTGGAATCGAAAGCATTGTAAAGGTGAGGTTTGACTGCTATTCGATTTGGTGTAGAGATAGCTGAATACAATTACAAACCAACAAAAATATACAGTAGGTTTATATCTTCGTATTTTCAATAAAAAATAATACTTTTACGAATCTAAATTTCTTTACATGAACTATAAGATTGAGATCGCTTTTTAAAACTCGAAAATGCTTTTGGCCAAAGTTATTACATTATTATTATAATGTAAACCATTACCATGTAAACCATCTTGCCTGAAGACGATTTCTAAATATAATAATTTACAGGATTAATCACTTTAAGTGAGGATAGGTCTCATGTTATAACATTCTTCAATTATTCTAGTAGAAACCATAAGAAACAGGAGATGGTTAATTCTCGCACAATTACGTATCTCACTCGCATGGCTTAAGTGTTATTTAGGAAAAAATACTAGTATGTCCTAGTGTATATTCATTCGGCAAACAAGCTGTTAGGAAACTTGTAAATTTAGTGTGTAATCATATTTTCGTTTCGTAAATAACAGTAATTTAGGTAACAAAATCAGAGAAAATAGTATTTGAAAAGGCGGTGAGTTTTTCCATTTAGGAATGTTTACATACTGCTCTGAGAAACCAGGAAACATAATCTTCTACGTCCCTTTCTCATGGTCATTGAAGTAGATTTGTTTTTGTATCAGTCTATACAGAAAAGTGAAAGATATACGTCGTAAAAATACTAATATTAACATACAAACCTAAAAAAAGACAATAAATACCGCATTGGCTTTCGGAAAAAAAAATGGTCTACTGTATTCAAAACTGGAGTTGCTCCAAAAGAAAATTGTTTTATTAACTACATCAGTTTATCGTTGCTGAATAATAATAAATAATTGGCGCGTTTTACTTCTCACGCCACTGGAGGGCAGGAATTGTACGAGGGATGTCTTTTAAGTTTTGCATATAGAAACATAGTAGGCCGCGCGGATCGAACGTCAGTACTGAATCTTAACCTCACACTTTAGTAAACTTAAATTCAAAGTTTCACAACAATACGTGTAGTGTTCTCACTACAGTGAATTTTAGTGTCAACATGTCATTAGAAAAATGAAACCGAGAAGATTTTAGCGTCATAATTTAGTACAACTTTCAGAGACAATTATTGCAACAAGAATGCCTTGCTGAGTTACTGTCTGTTTTCGGCAACCAAGAGCCACGTCAGTCGACAATTTGCCATTGGTATGGCTAATTCAAACGTGGACGGGTGAGTCTTAGCGACGATCCCAAGGTGGGTGCACAAAAAACGGCAGTCACTCAGGAAAACGTCGATGCTGTGCGCAAACTCATCATTGATGATAGACAGGTGACATATCGCGAGATTGAGGCGTCCTTGAAGATCTCAGAGACCTCAATTCAAAAAATTTTACATGAAGAATTTGGAGTAAGAAAATTAGTTTCTCGTTGGATAGCCCACCTGTTGACTGAAGAGCAGAAAGCAGCCAGGCTTAATTGGTGTCAAAAAACGCTTGACCGTTTCAATTCCGGAAACTCAAAAAATGTGTACAGCATTGCTGGTGGCGATCAATCGTGGATTTACTGTTATGAACTAGAAAATAAACGACAGTCGGCTGTTTGGGTGGTCCAAGGTGAAGAAAAGCCAACAAAAGTCATCCGTTCTCGAAGTGTTTCGAAAAAGATGCTCGCGACATTTGTGTAAAAAGCGGGTCATATTGCAACAATTCCTCTTAATGAGCAAAGAACTGTTACTGCGGATTGGTATACCACCATTTGTTTGCCAAAAGTCATCATCGAGCTTCGAAAAACCAACCCCGAAGAAGAATCATCCTCCACCAAGACAATGCAAGCTCGCACACAGCCCAAAAGACAAGGCAGTATTTAACGGAAGAAAACGTGAAATTATTGGACCATCCTCCATATAGTCCCGATATAAGTCCTAACGATTTCTTTACTTTCCCGAAAATGAAAAACAGACTGCGTGGTCAAAGGTTACAGTCACCAGAAGAAGCAGTTGACATTCAAAAATGCCGTTTTAGATCTGCCAGCAAACGAGTGAAATATGTGCTTCGAAAATTGGTTCGAGCGCATGCAGATGTGTATTAATCTTCGTGGAGAATACTTCTAAAAACAATAAAGTCATTTAAAACTACCGACCGTGTTGGTTTATTTCCATATGCAAAACTTAAAAGACATATCTCGTAATCGCGAATTATTTGGAAATTGTATACCTATGATATTCTGTCTGTCTGCTAATCATTGGCCCATTTATAACTTGGGAAGTACTATAGTGATGAAAATTTCACAAAGGATTAGTTCTGTCGTTTTCTGTCTCGTTTTTATATCATAAACTTCCCCGTACACATTCCCATAAAACATGACGAATGATGAAGAAATATTTTCAATTCTCACGTCTCACGCGAAAGTACATATAGCTGCTTCAAGGCTGACCGATATCTGAGCGAAGGGAGGCTGCAATGCCGAGCTGGGTTGGAAAACGTAGATTGCCGGAGGGCCGGTAATGTGTAAGGACTATGGACTGTATGGGCATATTTGATTAACCTGATTCATGTATTTTTATATACATGCTCATAAATAACTTTTTCCTCAGAGGGGCTAACTTGTACCTAACAGGATCCTTTATAACATGCTGATAGCGTTCGTGAAACACAGCAAAAAACTTTAAGAGCATTATTAGAGCAAAATAATCATAACTTTGAGGAAACCGCACTTATTTTTGCAAAAACCAGTGGCGTATAATCTTTCGATAAAAATAAAGACTAGATCATGGAAATAGGAAATTTCCAGACTCATGTTTGTCCATACTTTACGTGCTGGACCTTACATTTTTTTCTTACAACGTTCTATTACACTCTCCAAGTTTGTTCAGTTTGAAAATCTAAGCAATATTTCAAAAAATCTATTCTTAAAGCTTTGATTTGTTATAACTCGAAAAATTCGCGAATATTGTATAAATGTATTCAGCGCTTCGGATATGGCACTCTAGGGGTTCTACCCTTCTATTCCTCTAACCACATGGCAAAACATAAACAATGTGGTTTAAATATTTGATCATCCAAATAGACCATTATCGTTAATATTTATTACCTCATCACAGGCGGAGGTGTCGATTTCATATGCTAAATGGAGAGTTGGTGCTACCTTTTATGCAATATTACTTAAACCCACATCAAATGAACTATTCCCCATTTGATACGCCTATGTCAGTTTCCCTTTTAGCCGCTACTTGATCAATGCTACTTTGTAGCCGAAAACCAAACATTGGAAAAGACCAAATAGCCGTAATAAAAAGATACACATAAGCAAATTAACGTGCGAGTATGGTGAAGTGTTGAAAGCCTCCGCTGAAATATCAATAAACAAAATATTAACCTACTTGAGATAATAGCAGGCTAACGGTGGGAAAATATGCGAACGATCTGTCGATAGAAACTATGTATATTTGAGGTATTCGAAAAAAAATTGCTGCTATTAAAATGGTTATCTTATCTATCATTAAAGCATTCAAAAATAGATCGTAAAGAAAAGTTGGTCTCCAGGATTTCAAATGTTAAGTACTTGCTATTGGAGGCGACTTCTAGTACAATTTATAACACTAGTTGGGCTTTTCATGAAAAGAAATTTCTCGGATTATAGCAGTGACCGTATCCGTACACGGGAGCCTCACTTTTTTGGAGCTCGAGTGTAAAACTGCTCGGCAGCAATGTTTGAAAACTGATTCAAATAGTTCTTGATTGATAATTACGAGTATACTATTGAAGATTACGGCACGAAATCAAATAAGGTTATTAATTTACACTCCAAGCATAACGCTCATACATATAGAGCATCATGCGCACCTCGTATATCATCGCGCTGCTTGTCAGTTTGGATCGAATACCAAAAGTGCAATATTCATAAAGAACCCCGTGGAGTACGGTATATGCGACTTATATTCAAACCTTCTGCTGAAAACAATTTTCCAAGTTTTAGGGGCGAACGTACGCGAAGATCTGTGGTGTACGAAATATGCCTAATAAGTGCGTAGAATTCACATAAAAAAATTGTAATACATGATCAGGATCCTCTGAAACGTCGAAAAACAAAGTTTGAGCAATTTTTTGCTGTTTGCCTGTAGGGCTGCCGCCAATGAACAATATTCAGTAAGATATCAAACGGAATATTTTTTTTGTGTATCAGTTTTTCGTAGTCGGGGATGGAAATTCAAATCCAAAATGTCGAAGTGCATAGGTTGAGGATCTTGAGAGTTGTTTACTTGGTGCAAGCTTCCACTTTTATATCTACTTTGAAAAGGTTCCAACCCGCAAAAACGACTTGACCATCACTAATACTTGCACTAATTTTGTGGTCTATTGCCGACTATATTCATGGATTTTGAAAATGGGTACGTTGCTTTACTGTTTGCTTGTACGGTAATATCTCTTATATTTTATCAAACTCTGTGAACTGGTCACACAGTGTGCGGTATTTATGGTATTTACTCTGTCTTATATGAAAACCTCCCACCACGGATTTATCGAAAACCTACTGATTAAAAGGAAAAACGCCGAGACACGTCAATATATTTGTCGAAGGGGACAACTTTTTGACCAAAAACTACTTCACCCCCTTTCACCCTCTGCACCCCAGGCCATCCCCTTGAAAATTTCAAATGATAAGAGGTATCGAGTAATAGCTTGTGTAAAAGGTCTTTCGCAGTCCTTTATTTTGATTGATTTTTTAAGATCGGTCAGTTCGTTTTCAAGAAAATTATATAAACCTTTATCAATTTGTTCAGATGATTCAAAAACACACGAAAATATCTCTTTTTATTTTGATAAGTGTTCAAAATGTTGAGCGTTATTGGTTCATATTCCTGACGGACATTTTGCAAAAACATGTGGGATATCATGGCAGATTTCGTTGATTCATTGTTGAAATTCGTCCAAACTTTCAGTTTGGGGAGTAAAAAATAGATTTCAAATGGCCCCATAGAAAAAAGTCTAAGGCTTCAAATCAGGAGATCTAGCAGGCCGTTTTATAGGCCCTCTTTCTCTATCCATTTGTCTGGAAACTGGTCGTCTAGCCGTTGCCGAACCAGAAGAACATAGTGAGGAGAAGCGTTGTCTTGCTGGAAATATATTTCAGTCTCATCAAGCTTAGGGTTTCTATCCTCTTCGATTTCTTTTTCAATGGTTTCAGTGACAAGCGGATTGATGGTATTTTCCAACGTATCCAAATACATATATCTCTCCATTTCCATTAATAAACAATGGACCAATGACTATGTTTCCTAAAATGCCTGCCCAAAAACATTAATTTTTTAGGGGAACTAGGTATGCCCTTCTACAAAAGGATGAGGATTTTCATAGCTTCAATACATGCAGTTATGCATAAAATGTGCATTCATCACTGGAGCAGATATTCTTTACATGAATGATATTATCATTAATAGCTGCAGTCATTTGTTCACAAAACTCAACTCGTCTATCGAAATTATCTCCGTTTAATTCTTGAAATATTTTCATTTTGAATGGATGAAATTTATGGAGTTTAGTAACTGCGTGCACACAGCCTAATGAAATACCAGTCGCAACAACAACTTGGCCTAATGAAGTATTTGGATTTATTTCAAAATGACCCAAAACTTCAACTTCATCCAAAACTCTCGGATGATCACGTTTTTTATTTGCAACAGATCCAGTTTGAGTAAGTTCAGTAACAAGGTCCAAAATATACCTTTGCGATGTTACCTTTTTTATAAATTAGAATCATTTCCACTCTTTCGGCTAGTGTGTAAACCATTTTGGAAGTAATATCTGAATCAATAAATAAATTTTCACTATCCGAAGATTGTCACAAAGGACTTCTTTCCCTTAGCAATAAATAACTAAACAGGTATAACAATAAATACAGTTCGTCCAGGATATCTGTGATGATGAAAAGAATGCGGTAATTCGGGTTGTTATTTGGTTGTTGCCACGTCTAATCTTTCGAATTGGTGTTTCTGTTTTAAATTGTAAACGAATTGTAGATTTGGCAAACCCTAACGGGCAACATTTTGAACACTTGTTGAAATAAAAAGTGATATTTTCGTATGTATTTGTTTTCCATCTGAACAAATTAAGATAAATAAAGATTCTTCTAATTTTCTCGAAAACGAATTGACTGATTTTAAAAAATCAAACGTCAAAATAAAGGACTTCAAAAGACCTTTCAAACAAGCTATTACAAGATACCCTTTGTCGTTCGATTTTTAAGGGAATGACGCTGGGGGCCGAGGGTGAAAGGTGAAGTAGTTTTGGTTAAAAATTTGTCCCCCTTGACAAATCTTTTGACGTGTCTCGGCGTTTCTTCTTTTATTCAGTGGTTTTCGATAAATCCGTGGTGGGAAGCTCTCAAATGAGCACCAGGTATGTAAGAAATGTGTACACTCAAAACCAAATACGACTGACGTCGTAATGTGTACGAGAGACAAGCGTCATAACCGTACAATACGCGCGTTAAAAGAGATAGAAGCATCTCGGTGACTTGTCGGTGACAGTGTCTGGGATTCGGCCTCTGTCTGTATAGAATAGCAGGATGAACGGAATTTGTGTGGCGAGATCTTGGACACGATCACTGACAAGTTGGCGTCAGCTGTTCGAACAGGGCTTTAGCTGTTGTTTGCCTTAACTAAATTCCATATTTAGAAGAACGTCCTTTACTTATTGAAGGTTAACACGCTTCAGTTTTACTTTTTATGTGTGGAATGCATAGCCCTATAAACACCAATAAAAAAATTTACGATCAATAAAAATTTGGGCAGATGTTATACATAAAATTATTATTTTTAGTCTCGATCTGAACGCCAAATGTTATGCATGAGCCCAATGAAACACAAGCAGTCAACGGGCGTGATGTTTGTGGTTACTTTAGAATCTGTCAACACAGGCTAGAGAATATGTTCTTTGACACCACCGTTTCATTCAATTCATATCAATCAATTTATATATTTTGTCTCAAAAGTTTTCAATTATACTCAATTTCACTTTGTCTGTCACATTAGAGAATATGATTGCTTATCTACTAACTTAGAGCACATGATGTGGAGAGTTTTATTGTTACTAATACTGATTATAATTTTTAGGTTTTAGGGCCATATCGTCAGACGTTCCTACAATTGTAGGGCGCCTTTATGGCCTCTTTGACTTTCATGGTTTTTCTTGTTCTTCAGGAAGGTGCTCTATTTTGAGGTTATGTTACAAATATATATTTGCATCAAAATTGAACATCTTGTCGGTTTTTACCATGTTTTTAACAAGCCTGAAATTTAATACAATTTATTAAAAAGAAAACATAACTAGAAAGGCACTGACGCTGACAGTAGAAATCTAGACATACCCCAGCCTCTTTGAAGGAGAGAAAAGGCTATGAAAATCAAGGAGACCGTACAGGCGTCCTACAACTGTAGGAACGACTGACGATACGGCCCTTATGATTATTCGTTTTTTGCTGCTGAAAACATTGTTTTTTTAATATATTACTATGCTGCTTATCTTGTCCATATCTATCTGACAAGTCTTGCATAATCCACTGCCAGATTACACAACAAACATATCAATGTACGTATCTATATAATTGGCGATTGCAATATCAATCCCTATTTTACTGCTGTTTTATATCTTCTGAACCAACCTGTTTTAAAGGATACTCCGAAAGATCTGAAAGGCTTCGAGATTATTTCCATCTCAGTAATTTCTACTTGTCGCTGCACTGGTGTGTGTATGAACCAGGGGAATCAAAAGGGCTTAATCATTCCAGGAGATTCGATACAATGCAAATAATCCTCAATAACCCAGGATGAGGGTTGTGATTCATGGCATTGTGCTACCCCTATCCCTGTAATACATCAATAAGTGGCGTCTGCTACCTACCATACAGGGTCATCATATGCTCATCTACTTTAAAATGCCTCCGATCGCCTGTGACATATCTAAGTGTTCTTTAAGATTAATTTCGTTGGTAAAATTAAAATTTTCAAGTCCTAGTTAGTAATGCCAAGAAACCTCTAAAACTGATTTTGTCCCCTTGGTTCCACCGCTCAGTTCTTTCTTTTCTTCCCTTTCTTCTCCCTAACTTTGTCTAATATCTAGGCAATTCAGCCTGATAGACTTGCTGACCTAAAGTACTTCAAACAAAACCAGGTTTTCTAAAGAGCCTTCTGACAAGCAACTACGACTAGAAAGAATGGAGGCAAAAATCATACTATTAAAATAATCCATAAGTATTTTCAATTTTAGTTTCGATTTCTAAAACCTTATTTCGAAAATCCTGAGTGAAAAATATATTTAAGAAGACAACAGAAACAACTGAATGTAGTTCTTGTACATTGTTGTTATATAACATTTAAGCAATTACAAGACTCACTTTGCTCATCAAGAAACCATGAGTGTTGTGTACGAGACGGTGCAAGTCTAATAAATGTCGCTCGATCATGATTTCATATTATTTATCTGTTGTGGTGAACCTGATGATCGTCACTTCTGAGTAACGCCAATGAATGCTAAAGCCCGAAGAATCAATTACACATTTCAGAACGTTCCATCTCACATCTCGCATTGGTAATTCAGATGACACATACAGTGTGTGACTCACAGTTCAATACCGCGTTGAAAATTACAAGCACACACCTTTCTCTGTATCACTTGCTGTCTGCTTCTTAATGTCTGAATTTCTCTGGAGAAATACATTCCAAAGAAGACATGTAAATCCCATAACACATGAATAAAACCAACGTTCTAGTTATTACTTCTAAGTTTCTTTAAATTGTAATGAAGAAAATGGGGCAACTTGAAACTATGACCATTAACTCAAAATTGAACTGAGAAAACAAGCTACTAGAAATAATTTTCCGACGTTTTTGACCCCCCACTTCTTTTCACCTAGTCCTTGAAATGATTAGGAAAAACCATCAAAAATAAAACTTTCTTCTTACTTCCTACGAGCTTTGTCTTTGCGAAAAGCTTATGGGGATATGTTTTTTGGAAGTTATATGAAATACAGGGTGTGACAAAAGAACCGGAACGGCTCGATAACTCTTCGGAAACAAATTTTAGGGGAAAGTGCTTTGAATGAAAGTTGTTACATTTTCCCTCAGCTGTCGGACGGTGATCTTGGATTCTACTTACACCTTGACCGTCAGGGTAATTCGGAATTCAAAATTTTAAATATAAACATCTACTTTTGATCCCAGCAGTGAAACTACGTACAACTATGTACAGAAATGAACTTGAACGACCCACATATTTGACCTTGAAAGATCCTTCAAAGTCGTATTACCACTATGACTCGATAGCTCTTCGGGAATGCATTTTAGGGATTGCTTCATATAAAAGCTGTGGGATTTTTCCTCAACTATTGGAAGGTAACCTTGAAATGTATCTTGACCTTGACATTTAAGGTCCAGATATGTCTTTGGATGACTCCTATATTCGAGCTCAAGTGGCCCCCTCCAGTCGTAAATCTATATTTTTTAGAGTAAATCTTGCCGATTGAGGTTGGGTAAAGTATATGCGGCTAATTAAGGCAAGGTTGATCGAAACCGGCCAATTAGACAACGCTTAGGTGACTATGAGACAGCTTGGCGGACCACTGTTTAACGCCTTCAATTCAGTTTTACTGAAGGCGGCAATCCTTTTAGAAGATCATGAGAGACCATGGGGGACCACCGTTTAGCACCTTCAATTTATTTTCACTTTGTGCGACCATCTCCAACCTGAGATAACCAACGTAATGGTACTACATCAATTTATGTTCTGTTTAGTAGGTACTCAAATCATTATTGTTTCTTTTATTTGTCAAAGTATTCAATTTCTAAGCTGCGATTTATCAAGTATTTGTTGAATAAAATTTTATTTTTCCCCATAACTACTAACAACTTCTTCTCAAAAATACAGGGTGACTTCGAAGTTGAGATATTTATTTTAACAGTGAGCAGATCTGATCAAAAGAAATGTTTTGTCCTTTAAGATTTTTGTGGTAAAATTAAAGTAACAAAGTTATAGCCCTTTAGAAGTTTGAGTACCCTGTCTCAATAATAATATTATGTGCTCGTGTTTGGCAACAACGGATATAATCCACTTATCACGATGTTTTTACTACAATTTTATTCAGTTGTATTCAGTCAATGTGTCACTTGGTAACGCGTGAGTGAATAGTGGTGTTTGTTGCGTGGCTCAAACGAAATAAAAAATGGCACATGTTTACGAAAATGCTGAACTTGTGGACATGATTCCTATTTACGGGGGGGGGGAGTCTTTACAAAATGCTGCCGCGACATCACGGATTTATGCGGATCGGTTTCCCAATCGAGTTCAACCAAACCCTCGTGCCTTTGTTAATGTAGTACAAAGGGTTCGTGACTCAGGTGACTTAAGACCTCACAGGGGAGGGCATGCCGGTGCTTCAAGACCGCACGATCAAATACAGATCCGCACTGAAATACTTGTCGGGAGGATACTTTATAAAACAAGGTAACATTTTTTTTATTTTTACACATATATTCCTTCTACAATCATTATCTGAAAATTAATGACTCAACTTCCAATTGTATACCGATCTGTTTCTACATATCTACTCTACACTGATACTACAAAGACGTAAAGTTCGTAAGTAGTGAGTAGAAAGCTACATGGTTCCTGAGTAACATAAGCTAATGTATAAACCTATTTTTTTCTCAGAGCGGCTTGTTCCGAGCATAATACTTTAAGGGCTGATGGCACCGTAGCGTGGGAAGTGCAAAGTCAACCTACTTGAAGCCATTTTTTGAGAAATTGATTGTTCCAAAAAAGTTTACGATCGTCAAGTGAATTTCAAATTTCAATAGTTGAATGTTTGCTTGAACTACGAGTATTCACCCTAGTAAAAGCATTAACTTCAACTGACCAATTATCTCTAAATCGATTTTCTCTCGATCAGAATACCTGTTCGACTTATTGATGTGGGAAAAAATATGGTTTTATATGTAGTAATATTTTATCCTTTTATTATGAAAGTAATTTACTACAATAGCAAGAACATTGAAATATCACAGTCAAAAATTCCGATCTCAACATACTGAACAAGCGAACCGTTAACCCATATTCTATATTTAATTTTATCTTACAGGTATCTAGATGCTTGCAATTAGAGTCCGATCGACACCCGAATCGCGAGGTCATTGACCAACTGGCAATTGGCATCTTTCCAACATGCCACTGCACAAATCCTACTAGTACTATTTCTACCAATGTTTATCCTTAAAGCCGACGCGAAACCTGAAATAGAAGAAACTACGTTAAATTGCTGTCTACGCTCCAGGAAAACTGGACTAAATATCAATCACGGTGTACAATATTAATATTCTATTGTCGCTTTAATGCAGAAGTATATCAAAAATGCAAATTTACACATTTCAGATGCTTGAAAAAAAATGGCGTCGAGTAGGTTGACTCTTCGCTTTCTACGCAAGACCATCATCAATTAGACTCTCTGAGAAAAAATTAAATACGAACATGAACGATAGAGAAATTAAACGGGCCCATACAATTATTAGACCATTGTTTCCTTTACGTACCGGTAGTTAAGATCCATCTGGCAACCTTGACCCTTCCCGTATCTGATCGCACGGCACGTCAGGCACGGTAGCGACCATCGCAGCACCGCTTCAGTACTGGCAGAACAGTCTATCAGACCGGTTCGCCGGGCGGTGAGCACTCATAGCAGCAGACGCATTTCAGGAGCATCTGAGATGGCAAAAAATGAAGCTAAAGCGATTTTTATTTTCCTTTTCTCTGTTTACCCCTAGCACTGCCGCCACTGATCCGATCCGAACCAAAACCTTTTTCATCATTGGCATGGTAATGACCTTGAGTGAAAATTTCCAAATCTGAGAAGTCCTTTCGAACTTATTGGGGGGCCTGGGCAGTGGTTAGCGTTTCGATCTACTAATCGGTCGACCAGAGGCTAGCGAGTTTGAATATTCACCTCGAATGTTAATTCCGAGACACAAACGTTGTGTTGTGTGCTGTCTATGTCACGCACCAAATCGGCGCAAGATCAACATAAGTAAATCGTATCGCTGGAGCTGGTTTATTCAATAATCACTTACCAGTAGATAGCTTGTGAGCAAAAAGAGTCAACGTTGGCCTAGTTACCAGGTTTCACATCTCCATCACTACTACTACTCCCAAGTTATAGACGGGCCAAGGGTTAGCGGACATGCAGAGAAACAGACAAACCTACAGACCGACGGAAATGAGTGATGTAAAAAACATCATCTCATTTTCAAATTTTTCGCGATTACATTACGTCCTCGCAGTGGCGTAGAAAGTAAGAACCTATTTCAGCCAAAATTATCTCAAGAACTGATATTCGAAGTTTTAAACACTTTGGATACTTACTCTTCCAATTATATTAAGTTTCCATAGAACAGCAGAGCTTGTCTATTTGCAATTTCCGTATCCAGTTTTTTACATAAAACTGCCAATCTGTAACGTAGAACGAGCTTTTATCGCTTGATAAGTTGTACAGGGTTTGTCCGGAAAGTAATAGGACTGAGTCGATTTAAAAAAATTTATTGAGCCAATCGTTACAATTCTTTAAAAATTTTCAAAATAGGCTCCTTCTGCATCGATGCAGCGCTACCAGCGCGATTTCCAAGCATTGAAGGCGTCACGGAAGGCATTCTCCGGAATAGCCTTGAGAGCCACGGTGCATGCTGCTTGGATCCTCTGTGTCGTCTCAAAATGCTTGCCTTTCAACTGCCTTTTCAGGCGAGGAAACAAAAAAAGTCCGGGGGGGGGGGGCACATCTGGGCTGTAGGGCGGCTGTGGAACTGTTGGGATGCCGGCCTTGGTCAGGTAGCTGTTCACAAGAAAGGCGGTGTGAGCCGGGGCGTTGTCGTGGTGCAACTTCCAGTCGGCTGCGATGACTTGTCGGACTCGACTGACCCTTCGTTTGAGTCTCCTGAGCACTTCCACGTAAAACTTTGCGTTGACGGTTTTTCCAGGAGGAACAAATTCATGGTGGACGATGCCGTTGATGTCAAAAAAGATAATGAGCATCGTTTTCACTTTTTTGCTCATTCTTCCCTTTTTTGGGCGAGGAGACGCCGTCGTGTGCCACTCGGAAGTTTGCCTCTTTGTCTCGGGATTATAGTCAAAGATACACGACTTGTCACCTGTGATTACGTTATTCAAAAATTGGGGGTCACTATCACACATGTTCAAATTTTCTTGGCACACTTCCACTCGCCGCAATTTCTGGTCGTCAGTGAGCACTTTTGGGACCATCTTCGCGCACACCTTGCGCATGTTCAAATGATGTGTCACAATGTCATGAACCACAGATTTTGGTAAATTTAACATCTGGGCAATTAAACGAATACTTAGTCGACGGTCTGAGTTCAAAACTTTGCGCACACGAGTCACATTATCGGTGTTTGTCGAAGTCTTCATCAGCGACCTCTTCCCGGCCCTCCAAAAAGTCCTGGTGCCGCCGAAATAAACCACTTCTTGTTATAGCAACACCTGGGTAAGCCTGCTTTATCAAATCAAACGTCTCTGTCGCAGATTTACCGAGTTTCACACAGAATTTAATCGCGTACCTCTGCTCTAACGAACGCTGCATTTTCGGCTTGCACCACTCGCAGAAACACGTCGCTCGAAAATGCCTGCCCTGACTCTCCAAGTGCTCGGAGACAACTGACCAGCCGCTCATTCGTTAGCTAGGAACGCCCTCTAGCGAATCCAGTCGGTGCGCGCACGCTCCGAAGTACAGTCATGGCGGAAGAAAATGAGTCCTATTACGTTCCGGACAAACCCTGTACTATTGATTAACGTATTCTATATGGTTTAGCTACAGTTGACTACCTTGATAACGGTCAAATCAACCTCCTCCGTTGGCCTTATAAATGTCAAAACAAGTTGCCAATGGAACATGCGTGGGATAAGATAGGAAAAAGAGCGACCTCCTTATCTCATCCACTAACATAAGCAGCTCTTCGGAATTAAGCACAGCTAAATTAATTAGGATGAGATACTCCAAGAATATATAAATCAGAGACGTCAAGGTGTCCCAACATATGATTAGCAAAATCTAGTGATGCCGTAAATGTTTCCACATCACACTGTACAAAATTTCATTCAAATAAACTTATTTTTACTGGGTGTACTGTTCTATTGCCACTCCGTTTATTTTGGTTAAGGGTATATTCAAAATCTACCAAGCTATAGCTGTAATATCTGTTAAATGGAGTGATGAATAGTTGATATTGACACAGTGTGGCTAATATACGTATACCTTACCAAAACAGATCCTACGCTAATGATAATAGATATCCACTCATCTATCAAATATCTGATTGTACAACATTGTCTGTTTTGATGTTCAGTAACCATATTGTGTTCGGATCACGAGATGACTAGCATTTATCCCTCACCTCTCGATGTGCTTAACCGAAATTATTGTAGGTGTTTCTACCTATCCCATCATTGTGATGTCGTATCTATGAAGATTTATTCTTAGTAGATTTATCTGAGAAATGAAACAGACCGTATATATGACAGTGGCGTAGAATAAATATTTTTTCTGTTTATGTGTTTTAATACCTTTCAGGACATTTGAACTCCATTATATTATGATCAAATGAAATTACATATATATTAATATGTTTTTACTGAAGTTGCGTGTGGCTTTTTTCAAAGTACAAAAATGGACAATGTTAATATATTTTATGTTTATCTGTTTGACAGTTCAGTAGTAGTTTTCTCCTTTACTTCGCTACTTTACAGTATGCCTGAAATGCCTTTTCCTGGGCTGTTTCGGGTAGGTGTTCCTCCTTCCTCCCCCTCAAAAAAAGTCCAGCTGTTTCGCTTCAACGCGATCTCGAACATGAGGTTAACAACAGTTTTAAAAAATTCAGACCAGGTACAAGGAGCCAGTCAAGGATTTGTTTGCCTTCTAATTATTAGCATAGACTGTGGTGAGTATCAAAATGTACTGATATAAGTCAATTTTTTAATAGCTCTGTCATTAAATTCATATATTTAGTGTTATTTTGTAAAAATGGGAGTGTTTGCAGATAATTATGGTGTTAGAAAATGCCAAACGTCTTTCTAACACCCACAACTGGTGTCGCAACAGACCCGTTGACTGTTATACAATATTCCTTGCGGCGTGTGCATTGTACATAGATTTGAAATTCGAGAAATGGTGCTTCAACTCCTCTAGAGTATCATATTGTTTGTCTTGTGAGGAAATTGTATAAGACAGAATGATGAATTCGCTCGATCCGGTGTGGTACAGGACCTTTCCGGATATTATTATAGACACTGTATAATAGCGAAGAAAGGAAAAAATTGTGATACACTCTTTCCACCTCCTACTTTGACTTTTTCTTGCCGGTAATTCTGCCGTCACTGGGCTCATTTTCAAAATTCTACTACGCTGCACTTTTGAGTCCTTGGCATAACCTTGTGTGAAAATTTCATCAAAATCCGAACAGTACTTTCCGGGTTATAAACGATTAAAAAAATAGCGGACAGACCGACAGACAGGCAGACCGTTCGAAATGAGTCACATGATTTTTTGTGACGCTCATGCCATACAGTATCCGAAATTTTTCGCAATTACAATACTTCCTCGCCATTGTGGCGTGCGAAGTAAAAGCAAATGAACTCTGCTAGAAGACTGGTAAAGATAATATAATATATTTATATTGTCATTGTACGATATTTGTACTCTGAAACGGGCCATCGTGGAAGCCGGATAGCTGATTGAAAACCTATATATCAAAAGATCTTCGTCCTCAGACTCTATGTAGTGGAGCGCCGTGAGACCTAAAGATACCAAAGCCCGCTCCTTTTAGTGGGTTTTCGTAGAAGCTTTTCGAATGAAATGTTAAAAGTTCACTTATCAAAATTCGTCACTCTCCAATATAACAATAATCAACCATTAATAAAAAAAAAACAGGGTTATTCAGAAAACTGTGCCAATGTTTCTAGGACCTACAGTATGTATCAAGGGATAATACGAAAAGTTCGTATAAACACGGGTCCCAAAATGCCTGTTTTCTAAAGTAGAGGGTGCTGAAGTTATAATTCCTAAATAAAAAAAAAATCTTCGGAAAGTATACAGGGTTATCCAAATTAAGTGTCCACCATTAGTAACTTTGTTATTAGTGAAAATACAAAGTTGTTTGAATTAGCAAACTAGTAGCATTTTTAACGCTGGTAAAAATGAGAAATAAAAAAAAACAATTGAGAGTCGTTATTTTGATTTTTTTCAGTAAAATAACATTTTTTTAAATGGAAACCCCAGTATATTATATTTTTTTCTGTTAAAGCATCAAATTTTAAACAAAAAAGTTCATAATGACTTTTCCGCTAAAGTCAAAAAAAAAGTCAAAATAACGATAAATATTTTTAATTATTTGCAGTATTATAATATTAAGACGGCTATGAAAACAACATGGCGTTCGCGATTTGACAGCATTAAGATAAGCGACAAATTGTTAAACTGGACATACTCGCAACTAGAAGGCTTTGGAAAACAATGATAAAATCAAATAATGTCAAACATTAGTGTAAATACTTGTTTATAAGCTTTATTGTGTCATTAATTTAAAGAAAAATGTTCTCCCATGAAGAAAAGTGTGATACGTTAGAATGCTATTTAGTGTGCAGAAAATCCTCCTTGAGAGCAAGAGAATACTACAGTGAATTATATCCCGCTCGCATTCAACCGTATGAACGATATTTTCTGAGACTTTATCGAAAATTTAGGGGCAACGAAAATGTTTTTGCTAAAACAAGGGCAAAAAAAGAATTCATAATAAGCGAGGCCACGGAAATTGCAGTTATTGGATATTTTGAAGCTTATCGTGAGAATTCAATAGCAGATATTCTCAAGGACTCTAATTTCAGTTATGGTACTGTTCAAAGGATTTTAAAAAAATACAAATTTATTCCGTATAAGTACCGACCAGTTCAAACGCTTTTGGCAGGGGATCCAGAGAGAAGACTTGTTTTTTGCCATTGGTATCTTAGCTTCTGTCGCCAAAATGTAAATAACTTTCGTTACCTTTTATGGACAGATGAATCAAATTTTTCAAATTCTGGAATGTTTAATAGAAAAAACCACCATTATTGGTCAAGAGAAAATCTTTTGTTAGTACATCCAAGAGGCCCACAAGTCCGTTTCAGTTTCAACGTTTGGTGCGGTATAATTGGTTCAAAAATTGTTGGCCCGTTCTTTTATGAGGGAACCCTAACTGGTGAAAGATATGTGGAATTTATGTCAGAAATTCTGACTAATTTCTTAGACGAATTGGATCTTATAAGTAGACATCATCTGCATTTTCAGCAAGATGGCGCACCTGCCCACAACTCCAGAGGTACTTATCATTTTCTAAGTACTACTTTTAATGATCAGTGGATAGGAACAAATGGCCCAATACAGTGGCCTTCCAGATCACCAGATCTAAACCCACTTGATTACTTCTTGTGGGGTTACTTAAAGAACCAAATTTACACGCGAAGGTACGATAACCTTGACGCGTTAAAGACTGCAGTTAGGGAAAAGATAACCCAGATAGATGGTAGGACCATACTTAAGACAGTTCGAGCAGGTGTTTTCGAGCATCTTCTTTAAAAAAAATTGTTATTGTATTTTGTAAGATTATAAGTTGATGTTGAAAATAAAGTTTGTCGATACAATTTAATTGTTTCAGATTGGAGGCCATAACTTCAACAATTTGTAACCTAGGAGAAAAGTTATTGTAAGCTTTTTTGTTTAAAATTTGATGCTTTAACAGAAAAAAATATAATATACAGGGGTTTCCATTTAAAAAAATGTTATTTTACTGAAAAAAATCAAAATAACGTCTCTCAATTGTTTTTTTTTATTTCTCATTTTTACTAGCGTTAAAAATGCTACTAGTTTGCTAATTCAAACAACTTTGTATTTTCACTAATAACAAAGTTACTAATGGTGGACACTTAATTTGGATAACCTGTATTGCTGGCAGCAGCTGTGGCCGCAGTAGTACTCTTCGGTCTCCTGATCATTCGCCGTGCGCTGTGCGGGTTCGAATCCGGTCCCAGGAGAAATGTTTCTCTTGGCTATCGATGTTGTGATTGTGATTGTGTGGCGTCCCCCCTTTCCCCTGTTTATCCCCCTATAGCCCCACGGTACCCAATGGGTGTTTAGACCTTAGGCCTTCGTGGTAGTTGGAGTACCTATAAAAAAAAATTGAGATGTTGAATTATTGATTTGAGATTTTTTACACGTAGTATTCACGGCGTAACCAATACATAGAAAAATTTCGTTCCAGAGACTGTATCAGTGGTGTAGAAATGGGAAATTTTTACCACTACAAAAAAAATTATTTTCTATGACACTGAGTTTTTTCAAACACCTATTGCATTTTTGAATAAGGTACTTAATGGCGCATGAGTCACTTTGCCAGACTTACTCTTTTTGGTGAAACGTTGGCTTGAATGTAAGCTCTGTATGAAAGACCTCAATCCATTCTAGTTTTGACGTACGCTCAAGATGGAGAAGTTTGACATTGACAACTGTTTGTACTGTATGAGGAGGGTAATTCATAGCGTCATTTGAACCCTATTCAGCTTTTGTCCTTATCAGTCTGTCTCACTAGTGACGTAGAAATTACAACGGATTGATAACGGAACATTTTAGAATATTACTATTAAGTCTAGAAATAATGCCTACGCTCGATTCATAAGGTTTCATCTAAATCACTCACGTAATTTAAGAAAGAACAATATCAGTATTAGAAGAAATGAACTTGATCGCCCTTTCCGTAACAGAATGTAAGTTCATATAAACGTTTTTTTTCACTGTTATGAGACCTATCAGACGGCATATTATTAGCTTTAAAAAACAATAACATAATAGTCGATTTTTTTGAAAAATAAACAAACATGATCAAAAGTAACCAAAATCAATTCAATCCAATTCAATTTATTCTCCATAGACAGACAATACTGTATGGGAACTGTCAATACAATATGTCCTAAGACTAAAAAATCAAGGTAATTCATAAGGTTTAATTGTTAAAAACTCCTAAAACTCTGTAAAAACTGTCCTCCAGCAGATAACTTTTCAATTCTTTCTTGAAGGATTTCTCACTGGTTTTTACTTTTATATGGTTGGGCAGACGATTGAAAATTTTCGGTCCCATTACAGTGGGCGAACTTGTAGTTGTATTACATCTGGCAAATGGAACTAGCAGTGAATTTTTTTGTCTTGTATTTATATCGTGTGTACTACTATGGAAATCTGTTTTTATAGCCAAACACGTATAAACATAACTGTAAAATATATAGGCAAGTAAGAGGTAAATGTTTTTAAATTTTAAAACTGCTCAAACATGACTCAGTGTTAGGGATACCAACAATACTTCTAACAATTTTCTTCTGCGCAATGAAAGCATTCAAAGCATGGGTAGAACTACCCCATAAGCAAATTCCATAACGGAGTCGAGATTCGACCTGGGCCTAATATTATTTGAGGTGAATTTAATACTGTACGTAGGTTGCTGAACATGAAGATAAGCGACTTCAATTTATACTAAGTGACATATAAATCCGATCACCCAGTTTAAATGGTTTTATTTTAATAAAATTTTGCATAAGAATTTAATGAAGCATAATAAGTAAATGATAAAAATTTTAAAATGACTGCACTGATTTAAAGCCCTTTGACCTTTAATAATGTGTGGATGCACCCTGATGTGCTACGCATTCTCCAACGCGCCTAGGCATGCTTCTGATCAGGTGGTCAATGTCCTCCTGTGGTATCTCATTCCAGGCAACCACCAACTCCTCTCGAAGTGCTTCTAGAGTCTGAGGAGGACGTTGCAAATTGAGCAATCTCCTACCCTATCATATGCCACACGTGCTCAATTGGGGATAAGTCGGGAGATCTTGGTGGCCATGGTAACAATGTGACATCATTATGTTGAAAGAAGTCTATTGTGACTCTTGCAACATGTGGTCGAGCATTATCTTGTTAGAAAGTTGGATCTGCCTGGGTGCCATATAGGGTAAAAGATGGGTTCCTAGAACTTCGTGGATATAACGCTGCGCGTTCATGTTACCTCTGATGAAGATTAAAGGTGACCTGGAACCATAAGCTATAGCAAACCATAACTCCAACAGTGTGATGAACATGTCTTTCAACAAAAAACTGTGGATTCCTAATTTCACCACGTCGCCTTCTAACCCTGGCACGACCTCGTGCATGCCTAAACAAAATCGATACGCGTCACTAAAGACAATACTGTTCCATTCCTGATCCCAGAGTGACCATTGTCTGCACCACTCAAGGCGATTACATCGGTGTTCTCGAGTTAAAGGGAGGACCCAGTGTATCCGGTATGAAAACAAGCCAAAACTTCTCATTCGTCGGCAAACACTTCGCTTCCGTGTTCTGCAAACCATTCATTTGCAATGGACCTGGTAGTGGAGAAACGGTCCCTTAAGGCCAATAATCTTCACGGTCTGTTGTTCTACGGCGGCGTCCAGTGCCCCTTGCTCTTTGCGTACGGCCTTCTCGAAGCCATGCCTGACAACACCTAACCACAGTGTCTACACTTCTTTGCACTCTAACTGCAATTGTCCGAAAAGAAAGTCCAGCTTCCCGAAGTCCCACTATACGGCCCCTATCAAACTCACTAAGTTGACGAAATCATACAGGTCTCCGTACTCTAGGCATCGTAACCGATCGTAAAGGATGTCAAGAACCAAAATCCGCCAACGTTGATTCTTTACTGCGGCTGAAATATTCATTTTTAGAGCGTTAGTGAATTAAAAAAAAGCAGTATAAAAACCGGAATGTCCAACTGATAAGGCTGAAAATTTTTTCACTTGTTATTCACAGTAAGATAAATACATTCACCAACTTTTATTAAAATAAAACCATTTAAACTGGGTGTTCGGATTTATATGTCACTTAGTATAGTTGTTAACTTTTCACATTGAACCTTCCATGATAACGTGTCTTCAACGTGCAAACCCAAAAATCTGACTGAATTGTACTGGTTCGTTTGTAGTGTTGTGCTGCCAACCGGGGAGTGTATATCACCAATATGATTCTGAATGTTATGGAATCGTAGACATTTTGTTTTCTCTAAATTCGTATAAAGGTCTAAATCATGTAGGTATGATATTGCATCACGAACGCTAGTATTACAGCGTTGAGACAAACTGCTATTATCAAAATCGCTTATAGTTCACGAGATGTCATCAGCATACATAACGTGGTTTTGCCCTAGGTCACTTATTTCATTTGTGTACAATAAAAACAGAATAGGTCCTAAAATTGACCCCTGAGGAACGCCCATAAATGGGGTTTCTCTTTTTGATATTACTTCATTAATCGACTTTTTTCCGAAAGAAACATATTGCTGTCGTTCAGATAGAAAAGACTCAATCCATTCCAGCAGTTTAGCCCTTATACCGTATTATTCTGATGTAGATAATGATATTGAATGATTGACACAGTCAAATGCCCTGCTCATGTCAATAAATACAGTCACAGGGCATTCGCCCATCTCAATACTTTCCAGGATGTTAATGAGCTAAAACCATGCTGATGTGAGCTGATGATAAAATTGTTAAATCTGTCCAGAATTGCGTATTCGAATAATTTTGAGAAGGTTTCAAGGATTGTTACTGGTCATTTTTGAATAAGGGAATTACCTTTACCTGTTTTTAGTTTTTTGGGTATACACCTTGTGTGAAAGACATGTTAGTTACGTTAGTGGTGTTGATATTAAATGAATAACATTTTTTAACACGAATGGGGGAATTTCATCAAACCCTGCTGTTTTTTATCCTTTAATATAGTATTCAGTAAATCCATTAGTTCGTTTTCACTAAAAGGAAATAGGAACATCGAAATATTATCATTTTTCTTTGATTTAATTGTTAATTCAGGTACCACATTCCATAAGCCTTTTGAACGAAGTCTTTTGTTACAGTGGACATTAGGTTAAGGTGTTTACGTCTGGCGTTTAAATAATATGGCGATAGGCTTGGAAATATATTTTTGAGAAGGGAAAGATATTTCAAATTCATGCTAGATTTTTTTACTCTTCTAGTTACCCATGATTTGTCTTTATTATGTTTATAGAAACTATTTTTAGGAAAATTTGTGTTGAAGTAATGTAAAAATGTATCATAGAAACAACAGAATGCGTTTTCAAAATCAGTTAATGTATACAGATTTGACCAATCCTCAGCTATCGGATCATCCCGGAATTTGATTAAATTGGCCTCATTGAAGCATCTTCGATGTCCGATATTTTATTATCTAAGACAGTACACAAACCTTTATTGTCAAAGTTAATCTAAATATGATCAATCATTGTAGAAGTATTACTGGTCACCCGTGTATTAAAATGGCAGTTTTTGTGAACATCTAAATTAAAGTCTCCACATACAATGAAATTAACACAAGTCCTACAGTATATTCAGATAAGAGATAGACCGGATGTAAACAAAAGGTTCGGGTGATTTTCACGCTAACGCCGCCGTCTCGACGTAAAACAGGAGCCCTCATTGGTCAATTCGCAATTAAATGCCTATGCCGAGCGGCAGAGCAGTCGTATCAAGGCAGAGTCACATTCAGGTTCAGACGTGTTACGTATGTCGTGTGCATCATTGCAATTTGATATTTCTTTGGACGTTTTCGTTTGTTATCTTATTAAGTTGTTGAGTTTGTCGTTGTTATTGTTATACCTTGTTATTGATTGTTATTAATATCAACTGCTTGCGCAAAATGCCCAGTAGTACAGATACTGCCGATGAAGTTGTAAACTCCTGTAGTCCACCTAGGAAACGCTCTAAAAAAAGACACCTGAGTGCAGAAATGAAAGAGGTCATTTTGAATATATATAAGATCGAGCGCGAGGAGAACGAGGCATCAACCATCAAAGAAATTGTTGTGAAGGTTTCTCACAAAGTTGGGGTGTGTCGCGCATCAGTGTTTAATGTGTTAAGACAATACAAAAAAAATCACACCTTTTCTGAGCCAATGACCAGTAAACATCGCAAAAGTATTGTTAAATCATTGGATGAAGCTGATAAGCATGCGATTAGGAGGAAAGTGCATGAATTCTTCTTTAGGAATGAAATACCTACTATAGATAAAGTACTGCAGGAGGTAAATGGAGATACAACGTTGCCAAATTTCAAACGATCAACTTTCCATGCGTTACTGAAGCATTTAAATTTCAAATGGAAAAAACGGGGTCGTAATAGTTTACTACTGGAGAGAGAAGAAATTGTGCTATGGAGGAGGGATTATTTAACAAAAATTGGGAAATATAGAAATCAAAACAGGAAGATTTATTACCTTGATGAAACGTGGGTAAACGCAGGACACACTACAAGTAAAGTATGGGTTGATGATTCTGTAACTTCATCCAGGAGGGCCTTTCTAGATGGACTGCCCACCGGATTAAAAAATCCAGCAGGTAAATACGAGCAATAGACAACAATCGGATGTTTTTCAAACCTTGGGAACAAGGTTCTAAACATTAATTCCAGGGGGCAGATAAAACATATTACAAGTAACAAAACTTTTATAACTTTCGATAAAATGCGTGGATGTTTTAAAGTCATTTTCATTTGTTAGAATTTTTTTAAGCCATGTTTTTATGTGTTTTCGATATTTCAATAATTTTTAATATAATCTTAAAATATGTCGAATATTATAAACTTAAAAAAAGTTACTAAGTTTTATATTGTGTACCGTTCCTAATATTTCTAATCATTTTAATTCATACTTTGAGCTTTATAAAGTTATAATTTGTTAATATTAATATTTGCGCGTATTTCAGGTTCCTGATCATTCATTTTTTAAAGGTTTATAACTGTAAATTAAATTGTGAAGCGCTGAGTAATCATACGACGTTCAATATTCTTTCTTTCAATATGACTAAATAATCCCAATTATAGCAATCTGATACTCATGTCTCAATGTTTTTTCGCTGAATGTGATGAAAACATTTGAAAAAGGTTCGTTTATTGAAATAAATCTACACCAGTTAGTACTTCGATTTCCAGGTAAAGGGAAAAGGCTCATTATCTGCCATATTGGCAGTGAGGATGGATTTGTTGTTGACGGTCTGTGGTGCTTTGAGTCTAAGAAAACTGGAGATTACCACGAGGAAATGAATGGCGAATCGGTTGAACAGTGGTTTTCAAAAATTTTACCGAACTTAGAGGAAAACGCAGTAATTGTGTTGGATAATGCGCCTTATCATTCTCGAAGAATGGAGAAAAATGGAAAAATATCAACTTTGAAGAAGCAATGCTGAAAGTACAATTATTAAGAATTGTCAAGGATCACAAGGCGGAATATCAAAAATACGCCATTGACGAAATGGCAGCAAGTCAAAATAAAACTGTGCTCCGTTTACCTCCATACCATTGCGAGCTCAATCCCATTGAGCTCATATGGGCAGAGGTTAAAAATTATATAGCTAAGCACAACACAACTTTTAAATTTTGTGACCTCAAAGGACTTTTCAAAGAAGCACTAGAATTAATAACAGCGCAAAAATGGGAAAACTGTATTAAGCACGTGAAAGACAAAGTTGAAAAGAGAATGTGGGAACTGGACAATATTTTAGAGGAACAAGTCGAGCCATTCATTATTGACGTTGGTGCTTCAGGCAGTAGCGATGATGAAAGCTCATCAAGCTCATCTTTCCAATAAAAGATGTCGTTCATCAAATTCGGTAAGTTATAAGTAATTATAAAGCTACTGTATTTTTTAATTAATTATTGACATTTTTGAAGCCATTTTGGCAAAACCTATTCAAGAATCTACTTTCTGACAATGTTCAACCATGCACATTTTTTTACGTTTTGAACGTTTTAATTTGGTTACATATTTACCTAGAAATCAAAAAATATACTAATCAATATTCTAAAAGCAATTTTAAGAGATATACGATTATTTTTAATTTAGGCTAATTTAAACGCCATTTTGAGATTATATTCGACTGTATTTCACCAAACATCAGGCGGCATCCGAAGCTGGAAATCGAAGCGAAAATTTTGAAACCCTTATGTATATTTACATCATTATATATTTCTTACCCCACCCCCACATGATCCTATATCCATCACCAATCGTATACACATCGAATTGTGCTAATTTACTACAAAGTTACGCAAAGCAGCATCTACTATCTAAAATATGTACTGCGTGACTCTTAATACGTCCCTGCCGAATGTTACAGCGTTCGATGATCACGTGGTCTTGTTTATGTCCGGTCTATCTCTTATCTGAATATACTGTATATAAAACGTCAAGATCAATGGACGTAAATCTCAAAGATCCTTTCAGTGGAACCATGTTCCGAGGCCTAATTCTCTAATTTAAGTTGACTGCAGTAATGACAATGTCCCTAAAAGAAAATATTGTTAAATATACGTTATATGGAATTAATGCTTTTACGATTTCATCCGGTCCTAGAGCGACACACTCAGGTGTAAAACACAATTCCGATTCGTCCTCTTTCCACAGTTGACGCCACGTCGCGTAGTCGAGCTGCCGAACAAAGAGCAATTTTGAATAATTTTCCCGTAAAAGCCGCTGCGATCAAATGTGCAAGGGAGGCTGGCGCTTGCATTAAATACACGCATCAATTATGCAACAGTGATGTGGTGCAACCTGCCCCTAAATGCCACAGGCGCGGCCTGGTGCATATACCCACTGCCTCCTGTGTTTATAGACAAACAAAGTTACATTATATATTATGCGGCGTGCATTAGCGTGCATAACAGAGCTGTCTCATGTGCATTTTAAAATGACAACGAAATTATATCAAAATACAGATAAGACTTTGCTTGGAATAACAACCATCCTTGTCAATGGAGATGCTCAAAGTACTTTGTTGATACCTTATACGGTCAGAAGGTAATAACTAATCCATCTACATACTTAATCGCCGGTTTAACTCCCATCGACCTATGGTATATCAAACCTTTCTTATGGAAAAGGAGGTTGGCGTAGGGTTACCTACCGACAGCGTATAGTAAAAGCGTCTGTAGGATTTCTTTGTCTAGCTAAAACAAAACCACATATACATGCCTAGATTTCAGTTTATTGTACGACGTTTATTTCACCACGCAGGTCTTTTACAAGTACAATTCACATCTGTGACAATATATTTTTTCTGTCTTCTAGGTGACATTCTATTCCTTTTATGTTGCATGCCTACTGGCGAACGACTATTGTAATCGCGTAGAATGAGGTATTACGTTTTCTTGATGTTATATGACATGTAGGTACATCATGACAAACCATCATTTCAGTCAGTCTGTATGTCGATCTGTCTGTTCGCTTGTTGGCCCGTCTATAACTTCGAAAGTACCGGTCGGATTTTAATGAAATTTTAGTTCTTCTGAATCGGTTCGGTGGCGACAAAGAAAAATGCCAAAAACGAAACAAATTAAAATTGCTCAAACTTCGTTTTGTGATGCTTTAGACGCGTTACCGACTGACACATTGACTGAATACAACTGGATAAAATTGTAGTAAAAACATCGTGATAAGCGTTTCAATTGTTTCGCTTTTTTGTTTCCGATGCGATGAACCGATAAGGCGGATTATATCCGTTGTTACCAAACACGAGCACAAATATTATTATTGAGACAGGGCGGTACTCAAACTTCTAGAGGGCTATAACTTTGTTACTTTAATTTTACCACAAAAATGTTAAAGGAAAAAAATATTTCTTTTGATCAGATCTACTCACTGTTAAAATAAATGACTCAACTTCGAAGTCCCCTGTATTTTTGAGACGGTAAAGATATTTCAAATTCATGCTAGATTTTTTTACTCTTCTATTTACCATGATTTGTCTTTATTATGTTTATAGCAACTATGTTTAGGAAAATTTGTGTTGAAGTAATGTAAAAATGTATCAGAAGCAACGGAATGCGTTTTCAAAATCAGTTAATCTATACAGATTTAACCAATCCTCAGCTATCCGATCATCCCGGAATTTGATAAAATTGGCCTCGTTGAAGCATCTTCGAATTTTTTTTTTTTTTTTGGCATTATGGCTCTGATTAGAGAAGATATCCAGTTTCAAATAAATGCTTCTGTTGTCCGATATTTGATTATCAAACCTTTATTGTCAAAGTTAATGTAAAAATGATCAATCATTGTAGAAGTATTACTGGTCACCCGTGTATTAAAATAGTTTTTGTGACCATCTAAATTAATGTCTCCATTTACAAGAAAATTAACACAAGGCCTATATAAAACGTCATGATCAATGAACGTAAATCGCAAAAATCCTTTCAGTGGAACCGTGTTCCGAGGCCTAATTCTCTAATTTAAGTTGACTGCAGTAATGATAATGTCCCTAAAAGAAAATATTGTTAAATGGAATGAATGCTTTTACGATTTCATCCGGTCCTAGAGCGACACACTCAGGTGTAAAACACAATTCCGAATTCGTCGTGTTTCCACAGTTGACGCCACGTCGCGTCGTCGGGCTGCCGAACAAAGAGCCATTTTGAATAATTTTCCCGTAAAAGCCGCTGCGATCAAATGTGCAAGGGAGGCTGGCGCTTGCATTAAATACACGCATCAATTATGCAACAGTGATGTGGTGCAACCTGCCCCTAAATGCCACAGGCGCGGCCTGGTGCATATACCCACTGCCTCCTGTGTTTATAGACAAACAAAGTTACATTATATATTCTAGGTGACATTCTATTCCTTTTATGTTGCATGCCTACTGGCGAACGACTATTGTAATCGCGTAGAATGAGGTATTACGTTTTCTTGATGTTATATGACATGTAGGTACATCATGACAAACCATCATTTCAGTCAGTCTGTATGTCGATCTGTCTGTTCGCTTGTTGGCCCGTCTATAACTTCGAAAGTACCGGTCGGATTTTAATGAAATTTTAGTTCTTCTGAATCGGTTCGGTGGCGACAAAGAAAAATGCCAAAAACGAAACAAATTAAAATTGCTCAAACTTCGTTTTGTGATACTTTAGAGGATCCGGATCATTTTTGAGAAAAATGTAGAGGTAACAAATTGGGGCGTTCGTGGTTGTAAGTGTGTGGGGGAGGGTGTATCGCAATTTTTTTGATGTTACTATATCAATACACTTCTAACCCCGTTAATTCTAGGCACATATTAGGCATATTTTACACATAATAGATTGTCCCGTACATGAACATGGAACCACAGGATATGTTTCAGGAGTTACATTAACCAAAAACCCTTTTTTCTTTGATTTTGAAGAGCGTGAGTTTGATTGGCAAAAAGTATATCTGGATGATGGAAAGATGAACCACTGGCGTTTAACACAAAAGATATCATCTATTCAGATACTTTCGAGACTTCTGGGATACAATTTGATCTTTTTTAAAGTTCCTGGACCTCCCCATTTTTATGGGCTCCTTCTGGTCTATCACTATTTCGTCAGACATACTGGAAAATTCAACAATTTCCACCCCCAACCACACCCTAATTTTTCATCCCTATTTTTTTTTTCAAAAATATTTAGGATCCTCTGAAACGTCAAAAAAAAAACAAGTTTGAGCGATTTTTATTTTCCCGTCTTATTCGTCCTTAACACAGCAGCAATCTTGTGAAAAAATGTCTTCCAAATCCGAGCAGTAATTTCCAAGTTTTGGACGGGCCAAGGATTAGCGAACAAACAGACAGACCGAGGGAAATGAGTAACATGGTTTTTCGTGTTGTACATGTCATATAAAATTCAAAAAGCAATATCTCATTTTCGAAAATTCCCGCGATCACAATAGCTCCTCGCCCAAGCGAGTCATCTCTTGTTAAATATGCCATCTGTTTTACCATTTTTTTTTGCAATACGGAAACTTGATAATTTTAAATGTTACTCCGATTAACGTTGAGTTTACAACAAACCATATAATCATGTGTTCCAACGGAATAGTTCCGAACTAGTTTTGTACAGTACTTACCTCGCGCATGTGAAACAAATAACTAGGAATTAATTCTGAACTAGTAGAACTTATGAACTGCTTGTTGGAACAAACTTTATGATGTATATTTACTAAACCTAGGAAGCAGCGGTGGCCGCAGTGGTAGACTCTTCGTGCGCTGTGCGGGTTCGAATCATCCCGTCCCAGGTGAAATGTTTGTCTTGGCTATGGATGTTGTGATTGTCCTTAGGTGGTAGACGGTCTCTGACGGTCAAACGCAGAAGTACCACCCGGCGGATCTGGTAGGCGGGGCCAGAATGTGTGCATGTTGGATGCACACGTGTTCCCTCGCCAGAGTCCGTGTCGCGTTCCCCCTTCCCCTGTATCCCCCTATAGCCTCACGGTACCCAATAGGTGTTTAGGCCTTCGTGGTAGTTGGAGTATAAAAAAATACTGCTGTCTAATGGTTTGTTCGTACAGCCTGTTGGCTGACAGTCAGCAATCTGATAGTTGGCGACAAGTCATGACCTAGTTTATTCAGTTAGCTGTCACTGACATGTCACTGACTGTATAGATTACGTACATGAGAACGTTACGAGTTTGCTGAGGGAGCTTGGACCGATTACTGTGACAACTGATCGACTGTTCGTACAGAAACTTCTGACTGTCTGATTATTATCCAGTAAATTGTCAGAGCCCGAAATCAAGAAAGTACAATCATTATCCGAATGTAACATCTTTCAGCATGAGGTAGACAATTTTGTAAAAGTTCGGGTATGTTGATTTTCTGTAAACCAGAATGATCTAGGATTTATCGCCCAATTGCTTGGAAGTGCTTGAATTTTCCTCTCGGCGGAACACTTTCAAGAAAAATAACATCAACAAAAAATGGCAAGTAGATTTACTCAGTAATTCCCATTCAACTCTCATTTAAAAAGTATGGGCATAAATTCCGAAGAATGTGATTCCACACATCGAATGACAAGTTGAAGAAGCAAAAAGTAAGAATTTTTAATAAACATCTGCGTTGATTCTATCTACTATCCGCCTCTGTAACAATGGTGCTGGCTGGGGTGAAAATAATATTTTCCCTGTATGTGCAGACTCTCACTGAAAAGCAGGAAGGATTTAATAACGTCTTTAAATAACAAAGGGTGAATATAGACTAAGGAGCTTAAACGGCTGATTATAATTACAATTACCAGGATCTGCTTAAATATCTATAAGTGTCATAGGGTTCCCAACATGGACAAAAAGAAATGGGACTACAAAAATACAAAAACTCAACAAGAGAAAATGATAAGTCAAGTAGCGTTTTTGCCCTTGCCTGCCTACAAGCAGAAATACGGATAAATATAAATATCTGAGATGACAAAGCTGATCATCATGACTACTAGCAACACTGGTAGGACCAAAGTAATCGCGTAGTTCTGTAACCAAAATTTTGGAAAGAGTAGTGTTCACAAAAAAATAGTACTAATTATGGTTTTGTCCTCAGATTTTTCACACTGAATCTAGGAATTGCATTTTTGCCAGTACAGTGCCAATAAACGAAATATTGAGCACGAATCACTTTGATAGCTCAAAGTGATTTGAGATTGCATCAAATATGCATACATACATTTTGAAAACATATAATTTCAGATTAGACCTTATAGTCCCATAAAAAACTTTAATGGGGACAACATATAGCCAAATATACAGTAATGGACAAAAGTATATAGACAAATTAATAGTGTGCTGTATTTCTTTTTTAACATGTTTTATTAATACACCAACATGTATACATAATTCGTTATAGCATAATACCCACTTGTACATGAATAAATTCATTTGACCCCCTTCAATAAAAAATTAATTGAAAAAAACTGGAACTATGAACTACAAAAATATATAGACAAAGCAAAGCAATTATAGAAAAAAGAAGCAAAGTTCATTGAATTATAGAAAACCAACCATATTTGAGTTAATATTTTGTAGCATCACCAGTTATTATCAATCACCGCCTCGTATCGTCTTGGCACAGATTGTAGAAGTTTCTTGATATAAGATTCATCAATATGTCTCCACTTTTACTCTAAGAGCCGTTTTACACACAAGAGAATTACTCCGAAAATTATGGTCATAATTATGCCGAAAATTTTTGCTGTCGTATTACACGTAAAAGAATTCTTGTGAAAATTTTCATGGTAAAAATATAAAACCCGTTCTATATTATATGCGCGAGAATCGGCGCAGAGGGTTATTTCCGTGCATGTCAATATCAAATGTCAACGACAACAACAACAACATAACCTCACTTAACATTTGTGGGAGTGGTCCTGTTCGAGTCGTAGGAAGGAGCGTTTATTGTTATAAAATGGCCAAACCTGTACAAGGTGAAGTCACCCAATTACAAAAACAGAAATTTGCAGCGTCAGGCGCTGGGTGCGACAGTCCAAGCATTGAGAAGTTTTATAATATTAACCAAGATCTCGATTTCAAAAATAAATTTAAATTATCGACGTCTGTTGTCTTTCCGATTATATTGGACGTCATACCCGTTAAGGTTATGTCCATTTGAAAATATAACTCTAATGCGCAGGCGTATCATATGAATTACTCCGAAATTTTGTTTGCTTGTGTCATACAGGTTGTAGAGAAAATCTTCAATATTTTTTCCATGCAAATTTTCAGCATAATTATGACCATAATTTTCGGAGTAATTCTCTTGTGTGTAAAACGGCTCTAAAGCGGTAAAAAGTTCATCCTTGTTTGAATAATTTTTATCTTGTATTTGCTAATCTAAGTATTCCCGTAGATTTTCAATGGGGTTTATATCGGGAGACTGTGAAGGCCATTTGAGAACTGGTATTTTTTCATCCAGAAAGAATTTCTTTGCGAGATTTGAAGTGTGGTTGGGGTCATTATCTTGATGGAAGATTGATCTTAACGGCATATTTTCTTCCATATAGGGTAACATGACATGCTTTCGTATGTCTGTATATACAAACTTATCCATAATGTCATCTATTCTATGTAAAGGTCCCATACCAAACCCCGAAAAGCACCCCCAATCCATAACAGACCCACCTCCATGTTCGACAGTTGTCAAAGTGTACTTTGGGTTCAATCTTTGTCCACTAGGACGTCTAACGTAATGCACACCATCTGATCCAAACATATTGAACTTGGCTTCGTCACTTAAACATACCCTCTTCCAGTCACAGATGCTCCAATCAAGATGGAACCGTGCAAATTGTAATCGGTCCTTACGGTTTTTCCTCGAGATTAGCGGATTCTTACTCGGGCGACGTGCAAATAACTTCAAATCATGTAATCTTTGACTTATAGTTTTAGCAGAAACACTGACAATTCCTTTTGTCTCGATTTCGGCTTTTATGTGTCCTGGGGTTTTAAACGGATCTCTGGACGAAATTACTTTTATTAATCTAACTGATCTAGCATTTAGTTTTCTAGGCCGACCACTTCTCTTAGAGGCTTCCAAGATACCTTTATGTTTATATTTGTTCAATATTGCCCAAACTGCTTTACGCTTCAGCTTCAAATTTTTGGCAATGTCGACTTGACGTTGACCATCTTTGTATAACTCAATGATCTTAGTTTTCACATCGAAAGAAATTTCTGGACCACGCGGCATGTTCTTAAAATCACTCAACTTATTCCACAATAGTTGAAGAACACAAACTAATCCTCTTCTGACACGAAACTGTACTAAACTAATGTTGAAAAGAATTTGTTTACATATTTTTGTCCCTCATAAAAAAGAGCTTATATTCAGACTTGTATTGTGTTCATTGCACATAATGTAAAAACAAGGAATTTTGTTTTTTCTTTTAATAACGCATTTCTTTATGGAGCAACGAAGTAGGAATTGGTTTTCTAAAGGTATTTAGGTAAATATTCATGTTTGTCTATATACTTTTGTCGATTACTGTACTTAACAGCGCAACAATACAGTGCATCACTGTTCTCTGCCACCTCACAGGTCTGGTGCATGAATTTTGAGGTGATTATCATCACACCAAACTGTATCGAGTAGCATCTTTTTCTATTGAGATATGATAACGGATCATCCTCTGGTCTTTCAATCTTTATATGTATTCTATCAATGATACCAATGATTCTAGGAAATCTATTTTTTATTATAGAAGTACTGCTTTGTCCTATATCTTTCTCCTTCTGTTAGCCATTTTATGATTTCTGGTGCCAGACTCCTCAAAAAGTTGGTCAATCTGGATATAAGCCTTTAGCTTAGCGGTAGAAGGGAGATAGATTGCCGAGATCCCACCATTGCGAAAAGATTCCGAGACTGTCCGTTAGAGTAGTTATCAATAAGTAAATGTCTTTTCCGAAGCAATATTAGTCCTCAAGATAGTTTCGACTCATTCTGATATCTGTCACTGTCACTGATTGACTGGCCTTCTCTGAACTGTCAAAAGGTTCTGTACGAACAGCGCACTAGCTGTCGGCAAACAGTCAGAAACTGTACGAACAGGTAACATCTCCGACAGTCATCGACAAGTTATCGACTACTGTACGAACAAACCATAAATCATTCCGTCAGCATCTCTGAATCTCTGCCCAACCTTATGCATCTGACATCCTGAGTACAGAATCAATAAGTATCACAACCTGTGATAAATACTGACAGATCACAGTAAAATACAGATCGTGTGACATTCGTCTAAGGATATCATTGACCTCGGTATTGAGGGATCTGCAGTCACCAAAGGGTTCCTATACAAACTTGGATGCTCAGCATGTAACTTATACTAAAATCATAATCGTAATCTCTAGATGCTTTCAAATGAAATCTATCAATCTTAATCTACTAATCATGTTTACATCGATAAATCTTCAACCAGCAGACAAAAAACACGCAGACCAGCAGACAAGGCCCCTTTATTCAAGTTCAAGGTTGAACTTCACAAAAAACTGGTGTCAGATTATCCTTTGGCTAAATATGAATTTAGGCTGCAGGAGGTCGTATACTAAGAAACCCTTTTAGCATAAGTATATGAGAAAAAATAACGGCTCTGTCTGGGTTTGTGCGGTATAAAGATAGAATAACAAAAGGGTGAAAGACATACGTTTAAGCTTGTAATTTAAGACATACAGAGGTTCATAGGTATATTTTTCAGACATAAATCCTTTCAAGGTGGGTTGCCAGGGGGATATTTTATTTGAAAGATTTTTTCATCGAGTCACACTTGGGTTACAAGAAAGAGCAATTGAGGCAGTGTTGTTCTGTACATTTTTTTCTGGGTACGTAGAAACTTTCTACGTGAAGAGATGTTTCCATTCTACTTTTCGCCTCGATAATCGAGAAAAATCGCGGTTTTGAGATTTTACAGTTTTGCCAGTCACACGTATAGTCCATATCATGATACTCCATTTCTTCAAATGTAAGTGCAAATAATACATTATCTAGTAACATCCAAAGTGCCCCTTTGGCATACAATTCTGACGGGTCTGCTAGCGCCAGATCTGTAGCCAGAGTCGTAGCTTCCTGTACGCTGAGGATCCATACTTCCTAACAACGGTTTTTTTATAAAATACTCTACGCACACAAGAACAACGCTACAAGCAAAATGTCTGCTGATGATCATGACTATATTTCAGGACAGCAATAAAACAACATAATATAACAGTTTTTAACTATGTCTATGGTCTCTACTTTTTAGAACTTGAAAAAGAAGATGACTTTAAAAGGGAAATTTAACAAGGAAAACGTCGCGTGGAAGCTGGGTTGTGTTGCGCATACAGAACCTGCGTTTGAATTATTTTACATTGATGATATACCATTAACCAGAAACACGTGTCCATATTTTGTACAGATAAAATTACCGACTGGAAGGGACTCAATTTGTTAACTACCTTTCATCGTAATAAGTGGATCCCTAAGATACTATAACATTTTTCTGTGTCTACTTCGTATTTTATTGTCAATGAAGGTATAAAGGTATGTGAAAAAATAGTCGATGTTTGGTATAAACAGTTTTGAACACGATCCTGAGCTTTACCCGATTCATTACCAATAGTGTAGACTTTAATACCAAGATTGCTGATCAGCTGTTCACCTCATGAGATATCCAAACGTAATGAAGTTTCGTTTTATAGGATATAACCGCATACGCAAACGTTTATAACGAGTATAATTCATTGACTGTTAAAGAATTAAATAGCACTTTACATCAATTTAGAAACGCGCCATTTACGATTGGTAATTTATGACTTATATTCGTGATTGCCCATCAGAGCGGTCCGTGGGGCCTTTGGTCTTGGTTAGAGTCAGGTCTGTCAGGTCTGGTTGTCCAGGGAGAAAGAAGCGGTGAAGAAAGAAAGGAAGGAAAGCTAATGAGCAAGAAGGGGGAAGTGCGTCAGCTGGAGGGGTGCCTTGTCGTTGACTAGTATTTAGTACTTTTAAATTGATCGAAAAATTAATTTAGGAACATACACATTACTAAAGACACATCTCGCCAGTCGTCTGCCCGGTAATCGTAAAGGACTCTGGATGCAATCTTTGAAATTTTACACAAATGCAACAGCTGTCCACTACCAGGTCAGCATCTCGTACTGTGTAACTAGATCTTAACAAACCCCGTATTGCTCGTCATAAAACGGAAACTAGTGTTAAGAAACAATGAAAGATAGAAGTCAATCAAAGAAAAATACCGAGTCTGTTTGCTTAGAAAATACCAGGCTACCACATCTGAATATTAACTAAAAGCTCAAACGGAAATCAACCTCATCAAAGGAATTGTTTGTACAGTCGATGACGTGTACTAGCTCGCAATTCAAGATATTTTCAATTGCTTTCTGCTCTCAAAGAAACGTTTTGGATTGCGACAGAGTACAAAAGGTTCTGAGATTTTATCTGAAAGGAGAACATAAATAGAGCGCCACGAAATACTGGCAGGTTTATATAAGCTTAGATAAAATAACTGCTGCATAGAGCCGTGTTTTTACTGCAAAGATGGGAGTTGAAGCTCGGAGAATTTTCGGAGTGCTGTTGTTGGTATAGAGGGAGCTGGAGGTATTATTATAGATGTTCGTTTTACATCTGGAAATGTCTCAACGTAATAGCGTGGATTAAAAGGAAGGTTGGTTTTAGAGGAAAATATGAAATTGATTTCAATCTAGCTGGGTATATTCTAAGGAATAAAAATAAATAATTTCCATAATAAGAGTATAAGTATTGTAGTATGGTTCGAACGCTCTTAGAATATGACCGCTACGTCATCGTGGGCGGGTCCGCTCATCACGCGGTCGTCGACAGAGCGCAGTGGCGTTCTATTTTATTTGAAGTATAAAATAAAGTGAATAGGTTGTGTAGACATTGATCATTAATTGATTTTTGTATTATTATATTCATTTAGTATGCGCATTAAGTTGTTCGGAAGCAAATTTGAATTAGAAGAGGGAGCAAACTAAAGACGGTTATAATTCAAATTATATATTATCATTAAAAAATCTAATCGCTATCAGATGATAGTGTGTTTAGCTTCAAATCTTCATCTGAGTCGCTTTCGTCACTATCTTCTCATGATGACTCTGTGTTCACATTGAATTGATACGTATCCATTTGATCGTCGAGAAGATGTTCTTTTTCCATTTGTGATTGCTCATATTTTTTCACGTGGTTACAAATTTTCTTCCACTCATCTGCTCCAATTTCTTCAAACCTGCTACGGGTCAGATGCTCCACATCAGACAACCTAAATGTCACATTTCGTGGAGCAACCCAGTTTTTTACGAGAGCCCAAATCTTCTCGATTGGGTTTAGCTCCGGATGATATGGAGGCAGTCGTAAAACTTTATGCCCGTGCTGTTCCATTAACGCATCTAGCTTGTATTTGACTGGAAATCTTCTTTTATTTTCCTGTATTTTTTTATATAGTTCGGCCTTAGTCAATGAGTTTTCACTAGGAATTTGATGTTTTTCTAGCCAGTCAATCATCTCTGATTTCAGGCTAGAAGACGTTACATTTTTTTCTTCCAGGACATTGTGATAAGAAGAATATCAACAAGGCGTTAGGAATAAAGCCGAATTCTCCACCAGCATGCACAATAATCATTCGTTGTCCTTTTGATAAAGGCGTTTTTAGTTCCTTGTCATAATTGTCATCTGACCATCCTTTTTTTGGGGTATGACTAGAATGTATATATGTTTCATCCGTATAAATTATGTTCCTGTTCTCAGCTCATATTTCATAATTTGCTTCAGATATTCGATACGCTTCAAGCGAATTTCATATTTTTCCATGAGAGCTCTTTTATTATCAGTAGTTCTTTTCCATCTGTAGATATAAATTATATTTATAGCGTTGTAAATCGAAAACCTTATAGTGTGTATGAATACTGACCTAAGGCCCATTTGTTTCAAAAGTTTGTTCAAAGTCGTTATTTTACCCTCAAAATTAAGGTGTCGATCTTGCATTTTTTGGTAAATACCTAAAAAATCTTAAAATGAAATATGACTAGATGCTACGGTTACAATTTAAAAACTTACATTTCAGCGAAGGTCTTCTTTTCTCCAAAATATAAAAATCGTATATGATTGCTTTCATTTCTTCAATTTGGCCTGCAGTCACTTTATCCACAACAGGTGATTTTCGTTGCCGCTTTTTAGATGGGGATGAAAATGATAAGTTGCTTGAATATATTCCATCTCTGCTCTCTTTAGCTATTTTTTGATAAGTACATTTACTTATACCCGTGGCAGCTAACACACGTTTCCTAAATGGGTTAATCAGTTTTAATTGACAATAATTATAAAAATCTTTTACATTCATACATACCGGTATTGTTGAAGTGGAAACTTTAATCCCTCTACACTTTCCTGTACCATGAAGTTATTGACATTGTTGATAATTTCCTTTCCTTGACTCCCAATCGCCTTTCCTTTCACGCCAATCTCTTTCACAGACATTGTTTAGATCACTGGTTCAAAACTATTAATAATTTAAATTTGAACAATAGTAAAAATGTCCACTATATTGCAATCTATTTGACAATTTTTACACACGGTGCCTTGTTCAAATTAGTTTACAAACTGAACTTATGACTAACGGACAGGTTTATATATCTGTTGCAGGTAAAATAAATGTGATTATAATTTTACACTTGTTATTATTAGATTTGTTTCTACTAATTTTGTTTACCCTGGCTTGATATTGGTATTAGCCTATTTATCTAGGTACTAAAGATGCACTCTAGGAAATCTCATGATTGGTATAGATATAAGCGGATCACAGTCTTAGGATTAACTTAATTTCTTTCAGTTGTTTGCCAACTTTGGGGTTTTACCCTTCAATATTGTGTCTATTATATGCAGGTAGTTCACTATTTTAAATTTTGATTTATGGAAATCCATCAAATATCCACAAACCCCATAAGATTAATAATTTTCAACACAATCAAATATAAAATATGATATGGTTAATAAATAAAAAAATAAATAAGTCGAAGAAACGTCTCATCAGATCCCAATTGTGTCAACAATCTCAACTGACTGAAACTTGCGTATCTACATACTAAAAAACGTTCCGCCTATGGCTTTCTGAGAGTGGGATGTCCCTTAACATTTTTAAGCTTTCTACGGTATAAATATTCGCCACGATTAGAACTGGACCACATTAAGAGGGCGGTAACAGATGTCCATAAATCTTACCAGAGACTGTCACAACAATTTTCTATATTCTTATAGGGTGCAATCGACGCAAGGGAGAGGGTATAAAGTGATGACGTAGCGGGCATAACCTTAGGCTGTTCGAACTCTAACTGTATAGGAATCAAAATCAAACAAACGAACTGTCTCCTGGAAGCCATGTTGTCATTGCACTGAAGAAGATCACCTTTGTGATTGAAACGTTTACATTAAAGAAGAATTTTAAATACATGCAGTTTCATTGGCTAAGCAAACATGGGGACTATCCTAACTATAAACTACAATGAAGTGCGGCTAAGGATTTTACGATAAGTCAACATTAGAAAATCATTCAGAAGTGTGATCTGTATAGGTTATGTATTATGAAAGGACGTGCTGAAATGAAAATACCCAAAGGCTGCATAAAACATTCAATAGTTACGTACCTTTGTGGAGTCATAGTAAGTCTGGTCGTTGCTTAAAAAGTTTATTTTCACAGACTAACGAAAATTCGCAACTTTTTGCAAATTGGAATGTGGCATCACGTTTCTATATAGATAGCATTTATATTCGATATGAAAACCTTTTATTATCAAATTTCGCAAATGGAATCATTTAATCTACAAAAACTGTTCAGTATAGTCACATAGAACGCAGTCTTCTTGTCACAGGCTCTCGAACTGTGTCAAATGCACCAGATATTTGTTATTGGTTATTGAGTTTCAGTCTAGCTGCTCATAAATACTTATAAATATAGCCAGCTCGCGGTTCGGAATTACGGTTACGAGGGTCGTTTTTAGAGTAAGAGCCGATTGCACATCGTGCCCACGCATCCCGTCATGTGACGTCCGTTCAGCCTCAGACACTCTTGGCCCAGTCTCTCACTACGCCGCCATTACTTTTCACGTCTATGTCGGCGTTGATTGTGTGATTATACTGCTTTGTTTGTCATCATGTCAATCAATAAACCCACCGATTGTGAAGTGTGCTCAGTAATTGAAAATTCACCAGCAGCTTGTTGAATTAGGCGCGCTATTCAAAAGGCCTGCTGACTAGCACCGTCGTTCTCCTTCACGACAACGCTCGGCTTCACGTTGCGGCAAAAATACAGACACAACTGGACACTACTTTATCATCCACCATACAGCTGACTCAGCATCATCTTTTTAAGAAGCTTAAGGAATTTGTTGGTGGAAAGTCCTAGGAAAATTATGACATTTGAAAGAAACATTAACTAACTGGTTTAGCAGTCAGGCGGCACCGCTCTTTGACGACGGGATCCAAAAGCTGATGCCACGACTTGACAACTGCTTGAATATTTATGTTGAAAAATAAAAAACAAATGTTCATATTTTAGTTTGTGACAAAATTTACATTCAGTTTCACTGACTCCATTTCAAAACGGTTGTTAATTAAAAAGTGACCCTCTGTATTTTTATGGGGTCACCTAAAGTTATTAGTTGGCATAAGTCCGGTGGAAAATAAAGACATAAGAAGTTGGATAATTGCCGAACCAACTCAATCACAATTTATCGGGGTGTATTTGATAAAGTCCGGAGGTCTATGAGGATGAGGAGAAGTGTAGTGCCTTGTATTCTAGCTATGTGTACTTATTTTGAGCTTTTTTGTACATCCAGTCAAAAATATAATTTTCGCAAATGTTGCTGGCCTTTAGTAGTTTTGAGTAGTCCAAACAACCGCCTCTTAAATGCTTCTTTTTTTAACATACATTGATGTGTAAGATTGCTTATCTGAACAGCACTAATGCACATATTATAACTCAATCGTTCAATACTCAAAAGCATTACTCACATTCCGGACTTTGTAAACAAACCGTTGAAATGTTTAGGTCTGATCCAGTAATCGCGCTTTGCCTAGTGCTGTGTTTATGTTGTCGCTGTGCAAATAATCTTTCTGACAGCTATATTTGAATGCAGTTCGATCTACATCCACATTGAAAAGTGCTACATAGTTATAAACCGAAAACACAGTATGAAACTAAATAATACGGCCATTTTGTATTCGCGCACAAGCTATCAACCATTGGGCCCAAGAGGATCAGCGAAATGAGAAAAAACTACCTCATGTGGCGGATCTGTCATGACTACAACGTTGCCAGATGGGAATTGCTACTGTTTCAAATAAAAAATCCTCCATCACAATTAATTAATGGAAAGAAGTAGATTTGGTTCAAAAAGCGGGGGACCTTTCCGCGAAACATGCGATATCCCCCCGGATATTATATCCCCAAAAAACTTCCCATCTAAAAATCCCATAAACGGCAACTCTGTCAAAGTACCACTGGTACTCCGTTCGTCAAGTTTGGGGGTTGTTCTTACAGCTCGAGTGACATCTATGTGGTGGACGACCAGGTCCGGCTTCTGAGAGGCGGACTCATTCAGATGTATCGATATTTGCTTGTTTGCTATCCTTCATCTGTCTCCAAATTATTTGCCCTATACCGTACTGATGATTAATAATAATAATAATAATATTTATTCGCCAAAATACAAAAAATGGGCAAATAAATATGAAAAACCACAGAAGGCATCGCCTGTGTGTGGTTTATATCTTAGTAACTAACAATCAATCATATATGTGTATAACAATTATTGTTAAATCTAACAGGTATTAATGTAATTGGAATTTTGTAGTTTTAGTTTTCTATATAATTATGTATAGTCATTCGCTGCACATTACTAACCCAGTCTTTCAATTTTCTTCTACATTTTTTTCCAAAATTAAGTATCTTTATTTCGTTTGGTACTACATTATATAATTTAGCTGCTAAGAATTTAAGTGATTTTTTGAATAATGTTTTGTGTGGTCTTTGGATATTAGATGAGCCTATTCGAAATCGTGTGTTATGCTCGTGTTTATAGGATTTTTCTTTTTATTACAATACTTACGGTATAAGGTGGTGGCATGTAAGAAATAAAGTTGTCTTGTATCAAGTATCCCTGTTTCTTGATATAAGTTGTTCGTTGGATATAATCTTGGCTTATGGAAAATGGCTTTCAAAACAGTTTTTTGTGCTATATTCAGGTCAGAAATATATGTCTTGCAGGCGGCACCCCAGGCTGTGATGCCGTATATTATATGGGTTTCAACTAAGGCATGGTATAGGATTCGCAGATAACTTTCTGTAAGAATGTTAGCAAGCATTTTGAGTTTATAGGCAACATTTCTAATTTTTTGATAACATATTTAATATGGTTATCCCACCTTAGATGTGAGTCTATAAATATTCCAAGATATTTCAAAGAGTTAACTCTATCGATTTTGGTCTTTTGCCATGATAATTAACGGAAATTTGTTCGAAGGTAGGTAAAATTTTTGAATAGGATGTAAATGCAATAAATTTTGTTTTTTTGAAGTTAACTGTTAAAATTTTAGTATCAAACCAGTCAATGATCCTTATAAAATCCTGTTCAGCTATTTGCTTCAGTGTGCTCCAGTCATCAGCTTTATATAATACGAGGGTGTCATCTGCAAAACATATAATCTTTCCAGAACTGTTAATTTTGAATGAGTCATTTAAGTAGAGACTAAATAATAGTGGGCCTAGTACTGTTCCTTGAGGCACACCACACTTGATGTACATTTTTTTACTGTAAGTGTTAGTGATTTTGACAGTCTGTGCCCGACTTGAAAGGTAAATTTTTAAAAGGATTTGTGACGCTCCCCTAAATCCCAATCTTTCCATAACTTTCAGAAGCTCGACATGGTTAACCGTATCAAAGGCATTTTCTAGATCAACAAAGATACCAATAGTAGGTATCTTTTTGTTGACATTAGAGTTAATTTCATCCATTGCAGCCAAAATTGCATCTGTAGTAGATTTTCCTTTTCTAAATCCATATTGGTCAGAACATATAATTTTGTTTTTGTCCAAAAATTGTAATATCCTTTTTTGTAGTAATTTTTCGAAAATTTTGGCTATATTCGATAGTACTGATATGGGTATTTAATTTGATGTTTCCATTCTGTCACCGCTTTTATAAACAGGAGTAATAACAGTTGTTTTAAATGCATCAGGACAAATTCCAGATTGAAAACACCAATTAATGACGTAAGAAAGTGGTTCGGCTAAGTCGTAGGCTATTATTTTTAAATGGTCAGCTTTGATACCATCTACACCAGGACTTTTTTTGGTTTTAAGTGATAGGACAGCTTCTTGTACTTCAATCGAACTAACGCTTTCTAAAAAGAATGAATTGGGAAGTTGGGTGTTTGTGAACTTTTCGTTCGAAACCATTTTTTTAATACTGGATGCTAAATTTTCTCCAACATTAGTGAAAAAATTTAAGAATGCATCGGATATTTGTCGTTTATCTGTTAATATTGTTCCATCACGATTCTTAATTTCATCAATATTTGGCTTTTCTTGAACGTCTTTGTTAGTGATCGACAACTGACCACAGTTTTCTTGGATCAGATTTGGCATCTTGTAATTTTTTTAGATAGAATTGGCGTTTTGCTTCTCTAACTAGATTGATAAAAATATTTTTATATTCTTTATATTTATGGGAGGTCTGTGCACATGGCGATGCTTTCATTAATTTGTATAGTTCATCTTTTTTGTTGGCAGACTTTATCAAACCTTTAGTTATCCAGGGATTCCTGCTTTTGTCAAAATGTTTAATTTTTTTAATGTTTGTACTACATTCAATTAAATATTTTATGCGTTCAATGAGTGTGTTTGCAGCATCATTAACATTCGTTGCACAGTACACTGCTGTCCACGATTCTAATTTGATATTTGCAAGTAGTTTTTTATTATCGACAAAACACCTAAATTTCACTGTTTCATTATTGGAGATGGATCTACTTTTATTTTTTTCTGGTGATGATATAAGTATTACAGTGGGTAAATGATCGGTAATATGTTTTTCAACAATTAACGGTATGTACCGAAAGAAATTTGAAAAATTTTTGATGAAACAATGATCAATGCAAGAACTGGAACTATTATTGGCTACTCTTGTTGGTAAATTTATATTTGATATGCTGACAATCATGAAACAACGTTATATACGATTGGTTATAACCGCCGACAAGGAAGGCAAAGAACTATATTCGACTGATAGTACCGTGTTTTGGAGAATGTCACATTTCGGGCAAGAATGACTAGTAGGACAAATCCAACGAACTTTTGTGTCCAAAAGAGGCTATGAAAGTGTTTCCCTATCTAAAAAAGGTCAGGCATAGTAGGATAGTGATGTTGACGGAAAGAAGTCTTCCGATGTCCTCCATCAACTAGAGAGAAAAAGCGATTCATCTGGCGAAGCTACACTTAACTCCGAACCAATCCTGCGGATGTAAAAATTTGCTAACGCGAAGTTAAATCCTTCCTGGACAACTTGAGCATAGAGGCAATCAAAGTTACGCAAGTAAAAAATTCATAACAGGGCAGCAGACCCAAACAAGGGTCAAACGCTTTGGTTACTGAACAAAAGTAGAACCGCTCAATCTTCCGGTTAGCATTCTCACAGAGCATCGCAGGTTAAGGTAGAGTTCGCAAGGGGTATGATGGTTGATACTAAACTAGGTCGGTTAATCTACCGCGAAGAGCTCTAAACTGATCAGCTAGGAGATAACTTATAGGTTTTACCAAAAACTTCATGAACATAATAGTTATTTATAACCTGTAATGTCTTTTCTGCGTTATTTAGCTGCAATAGGGTAGCTAGCGACAGCCGGCAATATTTGCAGTACGGCCCAGCAATATTTTTACAAATGCATGATATGTCAGACCTACTTATACATCTTCTTGCCCGTTTGATGAGAATTTCTGCGAAGTGTATGTGCTTAAACATTGCAGGCAATATTACCAAGATATGGGCGATATGGCCGAGATTTATAGTTGGTCATGATGTAATATGTTGTTCATGTTCATAATGTAACACCTGAAACTTATCCTGTCATTTTCATGTTGATAGATTTCATTATTTGGCCGCGAATCAAACAGTTATTGAATTATAATGACTTTGAATTAGCAGCGAGACAATGGAGTCCTATAGTTACAGCCAAATGTTGCAACAGTTTTTTGAGTTTCCGTTTTCAACAGTCCGTGATGTCTACTTTCTCAAACAAATCAAATTAAACTTTCTCGTGTTTCGTCAAAACTAGATGGGAAAAATGTGCTGAATTCATTGTAGATAAAAAATATTGCTTTATCTCTTGCTCTTTTTAATGAAGCTGACAGAAAATATCCAAAAATGTGGTGTGATTGTCAGTCCGTGACAGTTTTCTACCTAAACTGATGTATCAATAATTAATGTTGTGACATCCTAGCAACATAGTCAATAGTATCACATACTAGGCGTGTCACATTCTCCTTACGTTATCCCTAGCTGATTAATTTTCAACGCCATACTCGGGAGATTGCACGATTTAGGCCCGTATCGTCAGTCGTCCCTACAATTGTAGGGCGCGTTTATGGCCTCCTTGATTGTCATACTGCTTTCTCTCCTTCAAAAATTTCTAGATTACACTTGTCCCGTGTCAGCGTCAGCGCTTTCCTATTGTGAAGATATGTTTTCTTTTTAAATTTTAGGAAATTTCAGGCTGATAAAACATGATATAACTCAAAAGCAAGCACAATTTGATGCAAATAGATGTTTGTGACATAACCTCAAAATAGAGTTCTGACACGGAGAAGTAGAAAACTATGAGGCCATAAAGGCGCCCTACAATTGTAGGGACGACTGACGATACGGGCCTTAGTTTAGGATCAAAAGAGAATTGTCTGATTGAAATTGAAAATTTTCTAACCTCAAATAACCGTCATACTCTTGCAACTCTAACTTAAATAGACGAATTTTCTACTGACTGTCAGAGACCCAGAATCTGTTCGAAATCGGACGACCGGTCTGATATCGCTACCGAGTCGACTAATTAAATGAATCTATCTACTTGGTGTTTTTTCAAATTGATCATAAAGAAGTCGTTGCCCCCGAACCTATCAATATGAACGTGGTCAATGCTTTTTTAATAGGAACAGCTCATCACCGTAACCCAATAATACTACTTATCAACATAATAGTTTATATTATGTTTGTCAAGCTGGAATTTTTATTGTAAGGGTGATCAAAACATTTCTTATCGTTTCTAGTTCACTATTCCAGATGTCGAAGACGTTCGAATACAATACATTTCAAGCATGATACTTTTGTCCGTAAAAAGACCGCCTACCATGGGCATCTGTTTCGCGCTTTTTGGAAATTCATCAGCAAGGTTTAGGCTTCGGATCTGGAACAACGAACGAAATAATTGCAACTATCTTCTATCCAAGATATGAGATGTATCTACATAAGACAGCGCAAAGCATCGGCGATAGGCCAGCGTGTTTAGGTTCCCAAAGGCGGGTAGATCACACCTACCACATCTCCAGAACCGTCAGACTCTACCGGTCACAGTAGTGTATTATACATCGAACCGATAGTTGCTCTTTGCTCTCGCACTAGTCGATTCGGGTAACAGATGGCGCCTTGCTCTGTTTTATTTTGGTAATTTATAAAATTTTGAAAAAAGAAAATTTGGTCTGCAAAATAAATAATGGGATGTATTGCATTCTCTGAATTATACATTGGATCGATTTTTTTTGTATGAGGTATCACGCGGTATAATTCAAGTACTTTATATTAAATTCATTCCGTATCTATTTTTAGATTTGAAAATCGCTTAAATGAGTCATGCATCTGTGGCTTTCTAAACATTAATATATACTAAGTGACATATAAATCCGAACACCCAGTTTAAATGGTTTCATTTTAATAAAATTTTGTATAAGTACTTAATGAAGCATAATAAGTACATGATAAAAATTTCAAAATGATTGCACTGCTTTAAAGCCCTTTGACCTTTAATAATGTGTGGATGCATCCTGATGTGCTACGAATTCTCCAACGTATCTCATTCCAGGCAACCACCAACTCCTCTCGAAGTGCTTCTAGAGTCTGAGGAGGACGTTGCAAATTGAGCAATCTCCTACCCATCATATCCCACACGTGCTCAATTGGGGATAAGTCGGGAGATCTTGGTGGCCATGGTAACAATGTGACATCATTATGTTGAAAGAAGTCTATTGTGACTCTTGCAACATGTGGTCGGGCATTATCTTGTTGGAAAGTTGGATCTGCCAGGGTGAAGAAAATACTGTTCCATTCCTGATCCCAGAGTGACCGTTGTCTGCACCACTCAAGGCGATTACCGCGGTGTTCTCGAGTTAAAGGGAGGACCCAGTGTGGCCGGTATGAAAACAAGCCAAAACTTCTCATTCGTCGGTAAACACTTCGCATGCCAATAGGTCTTCCGTGTTCTGCAAACCATTCATTTGCAATGGACCTGGTAGTGGAGAAACGGTCCCTTAAGGCCAATAATCTTAGGCGGCGATCTTCACGGCCTGTTGTTCTACGGCGGCATCCAGTGCCCCTTGCTCTTTGCGTACGGCCTTGCCTGACAACACCTAACCACAGTGTCTACACTTCTTTGCACTCTAACTGCAATTGCCCGAAAAGAAAGTCCAGCTTCTCGAATTCCCACTATACGGCCCCTATCAAACTCACTAAGTTGACGAAATCGTACATGTCTCCGTACTCTAGGCATCGTAACCGATCGTAAAGGATGTCAAGAACCAAAATCCGCCAACGTTGATTCTTTACTGCGGCTGAAATATTCATTTTTAGAGCGTTAGTGAATTAAAAAAAAGCAGTATAAAACCGGAATGTCCAACTGATAAGGCTGAAAATTTTGTCACTTGTTATTTACAGTAAGATAAATACATTCACCAACTTTTATTAAAATAAAACCATTTAATCTGGGTGTTCGGATTTATATGTCACTTAGTATATTTGAAGCCGTAAAAAGTAGGTATCTAATATCCTTTATTCTCTACTCTAAAACCAGGCTGAGAACACATGCAAGGATGATTTTGAACTCAAAAATAGTCTCCTTAGTATTTGATATTATTGTTTTAAGTTATGCATATCTCAAACAGGACTTGGTATTTATGATTAATGCAGATATTATTTATGATGCCGTTATTGATAAAAATATTGATGAATTATTATCGAGCCATAGGTCACATCTTTTGATGAAACATACTGCAACGGTTACCGATTTTACGATGAAGGCAGAAAAACGTAGATGATTGACAGACTAACGAAATTGGGTATTACGATTTTTTTTCATGCATACAGAAAAGTCAAATAAATGATAACAGCAACATTTCACGAACGGAGTATAAACTTCCTGCTGGAATCAACCCAGAAAAGGTACGCGGACACAATGGCGCCATGTTCAAAATATAACATACAGCCATAAAACATTTTACGATAGTCATCAGCGGAACCTGCGCCTAATTTTAATTGCATTTTTGACGCGATGCGTCAGGAGGTAATGCAGCGCGCATTAGGCGTGTATTTAGGGTTCATCGCCGGTACACCACGGCGCGCTTCCGGTGCTAAAAGGGCCAGAATCCCGTAATCCGCTTACTTCCGGCAGTGCGGGTTTCTGGCTCGTGCTACCGGACGGTCATAGGTGCGGTTTTAGTACGGAACTATTAGACTTTGTGCAAAAATCGTAAATGAGTAAGTTTGTGACTTTGAGAGCCCTCAAGCAAACGATCTCATATGATGTCATACACGAAGCTTCTCGTAAAAAACACGCCTAAAATAAATAATAGTTGTAATAATCAATGGTTTTCATTGCCATGATAAGCACATAAAGAAATTTACGAAAAATTAAACAAATTCTAGGTGTTTTCCAAATGGTAGAATTCGGTTACTTACTACCGTATAGAAATATCCGCTCTTGCATTCAATCAAAAGAAAATACAATAATTCTTTACCTAGACCTTACCGTGATACAACTAAGAAACTTTTTCCTAAAAGAGTTGAAGAAACACCATTAGAAGGGAGTTAAGTTTATTATTTATTATGTTTCATATTATACGGTCACCAGCCGGTTTTCTAAATAAATTCATAGACAAACTACTGTATGAAATCGGTACCTTATTATACAGTCGGGCGACATTGTATGAAAAAGTAACACTGAAAAACGATGTACAGAATTTAGGAGTAGAGAATAAATGTCTGTAATGCAGGCCGAGAGTGTGGATGTCGGTTCTGTAACGAATTTTGTTATACAGATAAGCAGGAGTTTGTTTTGAAACGTTTTGAAGCGTACAAATTGAATGCAAGGTCCCTAGATATTTTATTTGTAACAGTTATAGACTGGAGTAGTGTTGAGAAACATAGTCACAAAATATATTTTTAAAACGAAGCTTTCATCTTTCTGGTAATAGAACGAACTGAAGATTTTGCCCTCTTAGCTGATAAAGCATAACACGCTTTCATGTGAGAACTTTAGACGAAGGAGCTGCGATATCGTTTAAATGTCAGGAAGTATAAAACGGCATATTTACAGTCGGAAAAAATATTTCTGAATTTAAAGTTCGTTTTATTAACAGCTAAATACAAGCTTGTTTTTTAAAATACCTTTTTTCTGTTATTAATTTTTTACTTTTTAGGCTATATGATTTAACTAGTTCAATCATATCTGCCTAGGTAATTTAAGTATATATTATTCATAAGACCTCTTACTTCATTTACACGGATCTATAAGTATCCTTGCTCAGTTAATTGAAGAAATAAAGTAAACTTGTATTCTAGAGTACTGTTTAATATTAAAATGGTGAAATTTGATATAGTTATTATAGATGAATTTTGTTTTACATACCGGTCGACAAACTTAATCATCAGTTCCTAAGACAGAGTATTTATCAAGAAGAATCAAACGAGCCCCAATTCGATGTGCTTACGTCGAAGTTTTCACCTCCCGGCCCCATCATCAGGTTAACTAAATATATACCATAGTAATATTGCGTTGTCATATTAGATAGCTGCCATATTGGCTTTAGAATGACTCGCTTTACTCATTGTGTTTCGCTTGTCAAGCCATTTCATTCGATACTCTTATCATATGGGATATACTATGGAAATGATAAATCTCCTTTTTGTAGCTTCGAACAGATTGGATTCAAAATAGCGGCATTTCATTTTGTATTGTAACGTGAACCAAATGTGTATATAAATTTCAGAAGAATTGGTTAAGATTAACTGGTTCAAAATGCAGTTCTAAGATTTGACCCAGAGACTCATATCTACCAAGAAACAGATCAAGTTAAATAAAAGCTTGTAATGTTAAATATTTTCAAGACATTCTTAAAGAGTAAGGGGGAGACGCAGGGTTATTACGTAAAAAACCTATACAATGTCAAAAAACTGATAGAATGTCAACGCGTTGACTAGATAGCTGGTAGTTTGCAAATAATTCATTCCGCCTCTGCCGAAGAGAACGACAACTAGTTCCTAGTTAACATCTTGTAGGAAAACCTACATAATGTCAAATTACTTTTCAAGCTATGTAATGCAAAGCAAATCTCTCCGATGATATGCAAATACACACACACACACACGCACGCACGCACGCACGCACGCACGCACGCACGCACGCACGCACGCACACACGCACACACGCACACACACACACACACCTACACACACACACACCTACACACACACACACACACACTCTTTTTTTGTCTACCAGACAACAAACTGTGTTTTTGTAAGCAAAGTTTTCAATATAAATGATATGCTTATAATTCCAGTTTTAAATCATTTCCATGATCGGTTTTTCAAGATATCTAACGTGTATTTAGGGAAGTTTCCTATTCTTACAAATCAGATTGAATCAATAGTTTGGATGAAAAACAAGATAAATGTTGAACCACCATAACAGTCGACCCATCTTGCAGTCGGAGTACCTGTATAGGATGAGGATAAACATCAGCTTGGCAAACGATTGGTTAATGAAGATCGTCAAATTTCTCACCTACCTCCGAACAGTGTTTTTAGCTCTTCAAATTCTGCTTCCCGTACGCCTGTCTCCAGGACCTCTAGACCTATACCGAGAAAAGATCGAAACGTTCATGTTCTGCTACGCTTCTGGTGCATTTCAGTGCCCTAAAATTAACGACTGCCAAATTCAACCTGCTACGACGTACAATGTTAGGAGCATAGGTCAGTCCTATAATTACATTTTTCTCGTACTCCGCGCCCAATCAACCATGATATTGGATCCGATCGAGCGTCCCTGACTGTGACCGTGCTGTCGACTTGTTGGAGTTGAAAAGCGCCAACTGTTGATCCAAAAAAGCCGCCGTCGCATCGTCAGTCGGTTTCAGATAATAAGAAATAATAACGCTCCGACAATATCGGGTGATCGATAGAAATGGATAAAATGTCATGCCGCGGCATCGGGTGCATTGGGATTTGTGATTGAAAAACTGGTCACCACTGATATCGAGTCTATCGGGTCTAGTTATTATCGTATTGGATGGCGGCCGATGACCGCAGTGTGCTCTATAACAGATTCTGTCAAAGAATTTCTGTTAATAGAGGCTTTAATGAAGCTTGCACTGTGTAAGTAGTGTAAAAATGGTTACAAATGTTACAACGGCACTAGTGCATTTGATTTCTGGGTTCGCCTTTGGATAAAATGTTCTATACATATAATTGGCACCAGAAACTTAAACAGTGTTAGTAATCGTGAAAAATTTCGAGAACGTGATACCTTGTTTTTTGGATGTTACATGACATGCACATTATGTAAAGTCATGTCACTCACTTCTGTCGGTCTGTCTGTCTATCATCCCCTCCGCTAATCTTTTATCCATCTTTGACTTGGAAAGTACCGCTCAGATTTTGATGAACTATGCCAAGGATAAAAAAGGTTTTCAGTTTTTGAAAATCGATCCAGTGGCAGCGGAGCTACAGGCAAAAATAACAAAAAAAAACACCCAAGCTTCATTTTTTGGCGTATCAGATGCTCCTGATCATTTTGAGAGAAAAAAATTGTAGTGGTTGAAAACTGGGGGTGGTGTGTGTGGATTAGGGTATGTCACAATCTTATGGCGCTAGTATATGTATACGCTTTCGGCCACGATAATTATACGCATCTGTCAGGCAAATAGATTTTCCCGTACATTTACCCTTAAAACATAGACGATGGAGGCCTGCACACGTATCGCAACGATACCACGAATTTAGATATAGCTGTCCTGGGCCGAGGTCTGATTGATGTCTGATATCTGACCGATTGGTGGTTGGCGAGTGGCGAGGTTAATCATAGCACAGTTGCCAGATGGTCGATACTTGTTGATGCGGGAGAAATTTCTAGACCGCAACGTGGTTATACGGGTGGGAACTATGGAGTAGATATATTAATAAATTTATTGTTAGATATTCCTAGCTAACCTTTTTCTCGAAGGTACTAACTTGTATCTAACGTAATCCTGGGAGGAGCAGAGTTAACCTACTTGACGCCATTTTCAAATCAAACATTATTGACTGATTGAATTGTATCTCAATGGTAGCAGCTTATTCTAAAACAATTTTTGGTTACTATGACTGCATATATGTACCTCAGATCACGACTAGGATATGTCCAAATAAGTAGGCTTGAGATACTTGTATTTGAAATAGTTTTCTTGTATTGCACTGTATGCGATTTAACATGATTTGAAGAGTCATAACTTTTTCTCACAGGTAGATGGACGCTGCAAGTAGCAAATGAAAATTAACGATTATCACAAGCTTAACATACAAAACTCATTTTTATCAAAAATGGACTTAACCTAGTCTGCCTCTCTGGTATAGATATGCAATGTTAAGGAACCTAAAATTAGAAAAACACAAATAGTCTAATCATATTAGCAAATTTCCCCGAAATAATTCTAAAGTCAGGTTTTATTAGTGCAAGTTGTTCAAGGAGGTATTTAAAACATGGACGCATAAAAAGGGTACACCAATTTTTGTGGGAAAACTTTTTGACAACAAAGAATGAGAGAACCTGTTTTTTGGGATTCATTCGAAAGTGTTGCCAGAAACGAAAACACTTTTCGTATAAGATTTTTAGGTATTTATGAGACCTACAAGATGAGACCACACGTGAAAAGATCCAACCAATAGCAAAAATGTTATGGCCGATAAACGAGGCAAAATGCAGGTTTTGGCACTTCTTGATAATGGGACGATAATTTCAGGCAACAACTTGAAATTCTTCAAATCTGTAGGATTCATACTTCTAAATAAGAACAACAAAATTGAGAATATTGGTCAAGTAGTTTTTTGAAAATTTCTAATTGTTTATCCCAAAACACCTGTTTTCCGGCCACCACTAGTTTATTGAGCAATATACAGGCTTCGTTCAAAAAGCATTTAATAGAAAAATACATGTGCTTATCTTGTCGATATGAAGCACAAACTATTCCGAAGGATCAATGTTATCTTTATGCGAAAAACAAAGGGACAAATGTGGTACGATATTCGAAAAACAAACGTTATTAGACACATTTTAAAACAAAGTAGATGTCTGTCATCTTTTGTTGCGAATTACTCACAAATTCGAAATGTTTGAATAAACGTAACCCATCCTTTTTGACATAAAAATAATATTTATTTTCCGGTATAGTTTTCGATTCATATCGGCAAGGTAAGCTAGTGTATTTTGCTATAAAATGCCATTTGTCCAACCCTGTATATTTCTCAATAAACTAGTAGTGATGGCAGGAAAGCAGGTGCTTTGGGACAAACAATTAGAAATTCTCAAAAACTACTTGACCAATCGACTCCAATTTTGTTGCGGTTATTTAGAAGTACGAATCCTACGAATTTGGAAAATTTCAAATATCTGCCAAAAACCATCGTCGCATTACCAACAAGTGCCAAAACCTGCAGTTTGAATCAGCCATAACTGTTTTGCTATAAGTCGGATCTTTTTACGTGTGGTATCATTTTGTAGATCTCATAAATACCTAAAAATTGTATATGAAGAGTTTCTCCGTTCCTGCCAACACTTTCGATTGAACCTCAAAAAAACACGTTTTCTCATTATTTGTTGACGAATAAAAAGTTTTCTAACAAAAATTGGTGTACCTATTTTATGAGTCCATATTTTGAATACACCCTTGAACAACTTGCTGCAATAAAACCAGATTTTACAATTATTTTACAAACCAGGGGTATTTTCGTCTAATATGAATAGACTAAAAGACAAAATGTTACTTGTCTTATGAGAAGCAATGCAATATCCAGCAGAAAACAACATGTCGGAATTCTGAACAGAATACCCTCTCATTAGGGATCCAAAACCAGATTATAAAAAAAACGTGATTCCACTAGAACTAGAAAAGGAGATAAGTAACTGTCTACTTTGCGAATAATGACGACAAATGGAACATTTGGCCATAATCAGGTTCCGATGTGGATCACCTCTAATCAGTTGTGGTGTCACTGGAAATTGAAGGAATCCGTAAAAATAAGACATAAACAAGAAACGAAACGCGCTTGCGACGAAGTCAACAGTGCCAAGCGTAATTCTGGATATGCGCTTTTATACAGTGTTGTCAGTATTCTTCTTTACCTTTAGAGAAGAGTTCCTATAAGTCTTTTCATGTTTTTGGCGGCTCACAGTAGAACTACAGGACTCTGTTGCGGACGTGCCCATCCAGTTTGTTTCATTTGAACGCCGCTTGATGGGGCAACAAGCAGCTTGGACGAACAAGGGGACAATGGCGTGGGTAGGATTGAATTTGCATCCAGCAGTCGATTCTGAAAGTTGGTTGGACCAACTGCTTATGTCGGTTCCACGTAATGGAGGAGATGCGGGGTCAAATCCCGACAGCGCTCATTTTTCCTTTCTGCCAAGTTGTTGTTTATTGATTTTTTTTTGTTTTGACTCGCCGCAATGAAAAATGTCTCCGCATGAGTCAGTATGATTACTTACTTGGAATGGGGTACTACGAGCTTGTTCTGTAGATCTTCGCCGCTGCGTTGGTGATCAGCTTGAGCAGTGTGCAGTTTCTCTTAAGGAAGTGCAGCTCCGTTCATGGTACAGTTAGTCAATATGTTTACTTGTTTCTTATGGCGTTGATGAAGTAACCAACAAAAAGGGAGAGGAAGAGAGAAAACTATAAAAGATGAATGCCTATAAGTAAGGCTCATGCTCGTATCCCATATAGCACAACGACATCTTAAAAACGTTCAAAAGATATATTACTCTGTACGTTCAAGTTGTCTTAAAGATATCTTGGATTTCCGGAAAAATGTCTCATATACGTCTTATAAATGTACGTATGTTACAAATCCTAACATCTTTAAATGACATCTTTGAGATGTCTGTTGACGACGACTTTAAGATGTCTTTTGATAACAGTTTTAAGACTTGTTTTAACCCCATTTTTCGATAAAACTATAACTCTACAATAAAACAATTGAATATTGAAAAAATCTAGCCCATATATTTTGGAATGGAAAATACAATGTATAGCGTAAGTTTAAAGTTTTTTATTCATTTGATAGGTATTTCTATCAGATGCTCTTCTCAGCCATAACTGAATTGCTGTTTCAGCCTCCTTTTTTGACTTTACCAATGTTGTAGCAAGCAATGACTCTGAAAATCATTAAATTAAACTTGGGAAACATATTAGGGTAAAAATATGTACCAATTAGCAAATCTGCAATTTTCATATTTGAAATTTTTTTTTCCTTTACGGCCCAGCCAACTGTATTTCATAGCCAGTTCATTGGATAAAATTAATTTTGCTACTCGAGCTATGAAATCGTAGGACTTTATGCCTCCAATCTTGACAAGCTACCTACAAATATACACATTGCTACAAATTTTAAGACATATACGATAGATTAAACCTACTGCATTATTGAAATTTGAGGTATCAGCCAAATAGTTTTCAAATAGCAGGACATCTTCATCTGAAGATAAGGGAAAGTTCAGTGAAATTGAAGAAAAGAAACTTTTTGTTGTATTTGATGTCTGTTTCTTTGCCACCAGCTCGTCTTTCAGTTGTTTGACTTCAGCCAAGGTTTCCGTAACCAATCCTCTTAAAATATGTCCCTGCTGCACAAGCACTTCAAATATTTTATCTAAAAACAAAAAAAAAGGTTGGATCAATAACAAGAAAATAACCCTGGTTGTTTACTCCGTGAATGAGTACCTCTTTGACGATGCAATTTAGTCTAAGTTTTAACCTAATTTTATCAATTTATCAATTTTTTTTATTTATTTATTTATTTGTTTTAATAATGTTTGTACTTATTTTATGTTATGTGACCATATACATATGGTATATACCTATGATCCGAACACACTTATGACCAAATACTGAAACAAGTATTGGATAAACCTGGCTACTTGAACTTTTAGCTAGTGGTACTCCATCTATATTGATATTTAATAATATAGTATTTGAATTCTAACTGCTCCCCAAAGAACTAACTAAAGATTTAATAGCTTCAGTCAAACCAAAATGATAATACTCTCCTGTAGGGACAGAATCAACAAGAATGTTTCTTTGTGTTTGTAGTAATGTGCGGGCATCAAGAGGTAAACACTCATTTACATTATTGTTCAAAATTTTTAGCAAATCTGTTAAAGCAGAATTTGAAATATTGTATTTTATCGCCCAAAATACTAACTTATTTTGTAAGCACATTTCATCCATACTACATTTAGTGTTTTGTTCAATACTTGATGATGATTCGGCACTCAATTCAGTTTCACCAAAATGATCACCCATGGTCTCATCATTCTCCTCTAAATGATCAAATAATGGGCAATCAGTCAAAGAAAGATCAACATTTGCATTCTCACTGCTATTTCCCTCGATGCTATCTATCACTAATACGTGAAATAGCAGACTTCCCAGAATTGGAACTAGCAGGAGGGTCATGACCTATTGCCCTTTTAGCTCGCATATAAAATTTTTGCAAGTTATTTCTTTTCATTTTAATTATATTCAGATATGCTTTTAAGTAGTATGCACTGCACAAATTTTTTTTTTAAAAATCGGTGATAAAAATGGCAGGACCTACTCCGGATCAAACCACGCCACAAGGGAGAATCCACGGAGAATCTATAGAGTAAAGAACACGCATTAAAGGGCGCAAATCAGACAAGGTTAAGAAACACATTCCAGCTAAAAAACTGATGATATCCACAAATACATACCTTTCAACTTGCAGGCAGGCCCGTGAAGTACAGAAAAGACAGTTTTCGTACAGATTACAGTGATTACACATAGATTAATTAGCATTAATTAGGCACCACAACCTCATTACGCACTTTGTACTTTCAGCTCACAGATCACATAACACTGAGAACGCGAGAACAGTCCCGTGTCATCCATAGCCATAGGGCAACGCAATTGACTTATGTCAATGTCAAGCGGCCATTTTTTTACTGATTTGAGTTTTTTTTTGAACATACAAAAGCATTTGTTTTTTTCTCTAAAACTATTGCACCTAGTATTTTAGCTATAATACTTAGAACAGTCAATTGGATACTTGGAATATTATTTTCAGCCACAAAAGATATGGAAAAGATATCTTAAAGATGTTACATTCCAGATGTCTTAAAGACATCTCTAGTAAGACATCTGGGAGATATCTTTTTCAGGTCTTAAGACATAACGACCTCATTAGGACATAAATAAGACATCTTAAAGATGTTGTGTGCTATATGGGATTTTAACCGCAGGGGTATAGCAATCAAGATCAGTTCTGCTTCGCTTTAGTGACCCAGGTGCGAGTCCCTGAAGAGGTGGTATAACAAAAAATGAATAAGCGATCCTCTTAGAAATGCTTGGAATTAAGGGATGGCTCTTGGTAGATTCCCTCGCTAGCTAGACATAGAGGAAGGAACATGCTTGAATAAATTCCAGCTATTAGTCAACCCGTCTACGACATTCGAGTGGATGATTAGGAATATCTTCCTCCAGTTTCTCACCCTCTTCAGGTAGCTGTCAAAACACCATGGCCTGTTACATCCCATCTCTCCGACCGTCTGAAGCAAGAGTCTCTCCTTGGTGAATCCTAGCTTTGGTGCCCTTTTTGTAGAGCGTGCATCTCTCCTCAGCCAGCAAAGCAAATGGTAGGATACCAGCCACCACCAGCAACGCATCTGTAAGCGCATACCACACACTACTTTTCGTTGGCATCTGAGCATTAGCTGTCTATATTTCTGTTTTCTTAAGGTCTTGTTATGGATAGAAGCTAAGTACAGCATAATCCGTTTGCCACCCCTGTCAAAATCGTACTCCTCTCACTACTGGGGCCTCCATCAGGTGGCATTAGCCGTTCCGCCCATATAGTAATTTCCCTGATTCCATATGCCAAACTCACTGTTAGATACCTTAGTCACCGCCTTCGCAAGGTCGTCAGCATATCTTATCAAGCGAACTCCGATGTTCCAAAGCAACGGCCCTAGGACGGAGCCCTGCGGCAATCCCATGCTTACCTTCAACGTCTTTTCGTCTTTCATAAGTGTCCTCTCATTAAACTAACTCATGATCATGTTCAATAGATATATTGTGCAATGCTTTATGGTAATAATAACAAGAACACGTCTTTATTGGGATGTGCTAATATATACTAAGTGACATATAAATCCGAACACCCAGTTTAAATGGTTTTATTTTAATAAAATTTTGTATAAGTACTTAATGAAGCATAATAAGTAAATGATAAAAATTTCAAAATTATTGCACTGCTTTAAAGCTCTTTGACCTTTAATAATGTGTGGATGCACCCTGATGTGCTACGCATTCTCCAACGCGCCTAGGCATGCTTCTGATCAGGTGGTCAATGTCCTCCTGTGGTATCTCATTCCAGTCAACCACCAACTCCTCTCGAAGTGCTTCTAGAGTCTGAGGAGGACGTTGCAAATTGAGCAATCTCCTACCCATCATATCCCACACGTGCTCAATAGGGGATAAGTCGGGAGATCTTGGTGGCCATGGTAACAATGTGACATCATTATGTTGAAGGAAGTCTATTGTGACTCTTGCAACATGTGGTCGGGCATTATCTTGTTGGAAAGTTGGATCTGTCAGGGTGTCAAGATAGGGTAAAAGATGGGGTTCTAGAACTTCGTGGATATAACGCTGCGCGTTCATGTTACCTCTGATGAAGATTAAAGGTGACGTGGAACCACAAGCTATACCACCCCAAACCATAACTCCAACAGTGTGATGAACATGTCTTTCAACAAAAAACTGTGGATTCCTCCTTTCTCCACGTCGCCTTCTAACCCTGGCACGACCATCGTGCATGCAAACAAAATCGAGACTCGTCACTAAAGACAATACTGTTCCATTCCTGATCCCAGAGTGAACGTTGTCTGCACCACTCAAGGCGATTACGTCGGTGTTCTCGAGTTAAAGGGAGGACCCAGTGTGGCCGGCATGAAAACAAGCCAAAACTTCTCATTCGTCGGTAAACACTTCGCATACCAATAGGTCTTCCGTGTTCTGCAAACCATTCATTTGCAATGGACCTGGTAGTGGAGAAACGGTCCCTTAAGGCCAATAATCTTAGGCGGCGATCTTCACGGTCTGTTGTTCTACGGCGGCGTCCAGTGCCCCTTGCTCTTTGCGTACGGCCTTTTCGAAGCCATGCCTGACAGCACCTAACCACAGTGTCTACACTTCTTTGCACTCTAACTGCAATTGCCCGAAAAGAAAGTCCAGCTTCCTGAAGTCCCACTATACGGCCCCTATCAAACTCACTAAGTTGACGAAATCGTACAGGTATCCGTACTATAGGCATTGTAACCGATCGTAAAGAATGTCAAGAACCAAAATCCGCCAACGTTGATTCTTTACTGCGGCTGAAATATTCATTTTTAGAGCGTTAGTGAATTAAAAAAAAGCAGTATAAAAACCGGAATGTCCAACTGATAAGGCTGAAAATTTTTTCACTTGTTATTTACAGTAAGATAAATACATTCACCAACTTTTATTAAAATAAAACCATTTAAACTGGGTGTTCGGATTTATATGTCACTTAGTATAGCTGGCTACAGCGTCAACTATGAGATACTAACATCTTCAAAGTAGATTTCTAGTAAGTGCGGTGAGGAGAAACGTAGCTGTGACTAATTTTCATGGATGACAGTACGGTATCTCATCTCATCTCGGATAATTTTTTGGCCGCTGAGATATAGTATTAAGTTGGTTATCTTCAAGTAGAACATTTTAATCGATACGGATCGTTACAAAGGTACCTAGTAGGCTCTCTCTACTGTATGCCTACTCCATAGCAAGGAAAGAGTCCTGGCATGGCAACCCTGCACGTCGTACTGGCGCATACGTGCATACGTGGGGTCGACGACCAGACATGTTGTTATTATTAGATCGGTGGTCCTCTTCCATCTTACACACTAACACTCCTCCTTTGCCTCTAGACATCGTCATCAATGTTGTGCCATCATAACCGACCGGCAGTTTTTTCGATTTAATGGATGATGTATCTCATTGATTGGCTGGATGGTTATGCTCGTCGGCGATTTTTGCGTCTCAGGACACAGGCGGTGAGCGCAGAGAGATGCATTGACGAGTTGCAAGATGGGGAAGTGCGTGAGCGGTTCAAGGTCGATGTCGGTTGTCACTTTTAAGGTATCTTTTAGATGCTTAATAAATTGTTGATATTCATATTGAGCGAATCAGGCCAAAATCGAAATGCGGCTGAAGTTCCGATCGATCACGCTCTGATCGAAACGGTAAAAAGGCAGCAGTGACGAAAATTTGCCATTACCACTTCTACTGACGTAATTTAGGTCCAAATAAACATAAATCGATGCGGTTTTCACGTAGTTCGATTGTATTACGGGCTTTCTATGTACTGTAAGAGTTTTATCTCCCTCCTCCAAAATCTTCCTCAAAGTGAGGAGAAACGCGAAAAAATTGATATTACATTAAAATAAACCTGGAGAAATGCGGTTTTCACGTCAATTGATTAGAAAAAGCATATTTTACTTACGCTAAGTTCAAATCCGTGATATCTCGTTCACAGATACCGCAAATTGACCCCCCTTTAAAACCTAATATTTTAGAAGCTATATAATCATCTATAGCTTTTCAAAACCGCCCAAGACCAAAATGTTTTGGACACTTCTCGCATGTATATGATCTAGTCAATCACACCATATCAGCCGTTTCCCCAAACCAAGTCCGGAACCCTCCGTTTTTGACCCCTCTTTATTTATACATGACAAACTTGAAAAAATCTATTATTCGTCAAAACAGCCGAAGACCCAAAATTTTTTTACATTTCTGGCATCAGTATAATCCACTTTATCACTCCCTTCTAGCCGTTTCCCCAAACCAAGTCCGGAACCCTCCGTTTTTGACCCCTCTTTATTTATACATGACAAATTTGAAAAAATCTATTATTCGTCAAAACAGCCGAAGACCCAAATTTTTTTTACATTTCTGGCATCAGTATAATCCACTTTATCACTCCCTACTAGCCGTTTCCCCAAACCAAGTCCGGAACCCTCCGTTTTTGACCCCTCTTTATTTATACATGACAAACTTGAAAAAATCTATTATTCGTCAAAACAGCCGAAGACCCAACATTTTTTTACATTTCTGGCATTAGTATAATCCACTTTATCACTCCGTACTAGCCGTTTCCCCAAACCAAGTCCGGAACCCTCCGTTTTTGACCCCTCTTTATTTATACATGAGAAATTTGAAAAATCTATTATTCGTCAAAACAGCCGAAGACCCAAAATTTTTTACATTTCTGGCATCAATATAATCTACCTTATCACTCCCTACTAGCCGTTTCCCCAAACCAAGTCCGGAACCCTCCGTTTTTGACCCCTCTTTATTTATACATGACAAATTTGAAAAAATCTATTATTCGTCAAAACAGCCGAAGACCCAAAATTTTTTTACATTTCTGGCATCAGTTTAATCCACTTTATCACTCCCTACTAGCCGTTTCCTCGAAGCAAGTCCGGAACCCTCCGTTTTTGACCCCTCTTTATTTATACATGAGAAATTTGAAAAAATCTATTATTCGTCAAAACAGCCGAAGACCCAAAATTTTTTTACATTTCTGGCATCAATATAATCTACCTTATCACTCCCTACTAGCCGTTTCCCCAAACCAAGTCCGGAACCCTCCGTTTTTGACCCCTCTTTATTTATACATGACAAATTTGAAAAAATCTATTATTCGTCAAAACAGCCGAAGACCCAAAATTTTTTTACATTTCTGTCATCAGTATAATCCACTTTATCACTCCCTACTAGCCGTTTCCCCAAACCAAGTCCGGAACCCTCCGTTTTTGACCCCTCTTTATTTATACATGACAAATTTGAAAAAATCTATTATTCGTCAAAACAGCCGAAGACCCAAAATTTTTTTACATTTCTGGCATCAGTATAATCCACTTTATCACTCCCTACTAGCCGTTTCCCCAAAGCAAGTCCGGAACCCTCCGTTTTTGACCCCTCTTTATTTATACATGAGAAATTTGAAAAAATCTATTATTCGTCAAAAAAGCCGAAGACCCAAAATTTTTTTACATTTCTGGCATCAATATAATCTACCTTATCACTCCCTACTAGCCGTTTCCCCAAACCAAGTCCGGGACCCTCCGTTTTTGACCCCTCTTTATTTATACATGACAAATTTGAAAAAATCTATTATTCGTCAAAACAGCCGAAGACCCAAAATTTTTTTACATTTCTGGCATCAGTATAATCCACTTTATCACTCCCTACTAGCCGTTTCCCCAAACCAAGTCCGGAACCCTCCGTTTTTGACCCCTCTTTATTTATACATGAGAAATTTGAAAAAATCTATTATTCGTCAAAACAGCCGAAGACCCGAAATTTTTTTACATTTCTGGCATCAATATAATCTACCTTATCACTCCCTACTAGCCGTTTCCCCAAACCAAGTCCGGAACCCTCCGTTTTTGACCCCTCTTTATTTATACACGACAAATTTGAAAAAATCTATTATCCGTCAAAACAGCCGAAGACCCAAAATTTTTTTACATTTCTGGCATCAGTATAATCCTCTTTATCACTCCCTACTAGCCGTTTCCCCAAAGCAAGTCCGGAACCCTCCGTTTTTGACCCCTCTTTATTTATACATGACAAATTTGAAAAAATCTATTATTCGTCAAAACAGCCGAAGACCCAAAATTTTTTTACATTTCTGGCATCAGTATAATCCACTTTATCACTCCCTACTAGCCGTTTCCCCAAACCAAGTCCGGAACCCTCCGTTTTTGACCCCTCTTTATTTATACATGACAAATTTGAAAAAATCTATTATTCGTCAAAACAGCCGAAGACCCAAAATTTTTTTACATTTCTGGCATCAATATAATCTACCTTATCACTCCCTACTAGCCGTTTCCCCAAACCAAGTCCGGAACCCTCCGTTTTTGACCCCTCTTTATTTATACATGACAAATTTGAAAAAATCTATTATTCGTCAAAACAGCCGAAGACCCAAAATTTTTTTACATTTCTGGCATCAATATAATCTACCTTATCACTCCCTATTAGCCGTTTCCCCAAACCAAGTCCGGAACCCTCCGTTTTTGACCCCTCTTTATTTATACATGAGAAATTTGAAAAAATCTATTATTCGTCAAAACAGCCGAAGACCCAAAATTTTTTTACATTTCTGGCATCAATATAATCTACCTTATCACTCCCTACTAGCCGTTTCCCCAAACCAAGTCCGGAACCCTCCGTTTTTGACCCCTCTTTATTTATACATGACAAATTTGAAAAAATCTATTATTCGTCAAAACAGCCCAAGACCCAAAATTTTTTTACATTTCTGGCATCAATATAATCTACCTCATCACTCTCTACTAGCCGTTTCCCCAAACCAAGTCCGGAACACTCCGTTTTTGACCCCTCTTTATTTATACATGACAAATTTGAAAAAATCTATTATTCGTCAAAACAGCCGAAGACCCAAAATTTTTTTACATTTCTGGCATCAGTATAATCCACTTTATCACTCCCTACTAGCCGTTTCCCCAAAGCAAGTCCGGAACCCTCCGTTTTTGACCCCTCTTTATTTATACATGACAAATTTGAAAAAATCTATTATTCGTCAAAACAGCCGAAGACCCAACATTTTTTTACATTTCTGGCATCAATATAATCTACCTTATCACTCCCTACTAGCCGTTTCCCCAAACCAAGTCCGGAACCCTCCGTTTTTGACCCCTCTTTATTTATACATGAGAAATTTGAAAAAATCTATTATTCGTCAAAACAGCCGAAGACCCAAAATTTTTTTACATTTCTGGCATCAATATAATCTGCCTTATCACTCCCTACTAGCCGTTTCCCCAAAGCAAGTCCGGAACCCTCCGTTTTTGACCCCTCTTTATTTATACATGAGAAATTTGAAAAAATCTATTATTCGTCAAAACAGCCGAAGACCCAAAATTTTTTTACATTTCTGGCATCAATATAATCCACTTTATCACTCCCTACTAGCTGTTTCCCCAAACCAAGTCCGGAACCCTCCGTTTTTGACCCCTCTTTATTTATACATGAGAAATTTGAAAAAATCTATTATTCGTCAAAACAGCCGAAGACCCAAAATTTTTTTACATTTCTGGCATCAATATAATCTACCTTATCACTCCCTACTAGCCGTTTCCCCAAACCAAGTCCGGAACCCTCCGTTTTTGACCCCTCTTTATTTATACATGAGAAATTTGAAAAAATCTATTATTCGTCAAAACAGCCGAAGACCCAAAATTTTTTTACATTTCTGGCATCAATATAATCTACCTTATCACTCCCTACTAGCCGTTTCCCCAAACCAAGTCCGGAACCCTCCGTTTTTGACCCCTCTTTATTTATACATGACAAATTTGAAAAAATCTATTATTCGTCAAAACAGCCGAAGACCCAAAATTTTTTTACATTTCTGGCATCAGTATAATCCACTTTATCACTCCCTACTAGCCGTTTCCCCAAAGCAAGTCCGGAACCCTCCGTTTTTGACCTCTCTTTATTTATACATGACAAATTTGAAAAAATCTATTATTCGTCAAAACAGCCGAAGACCCAAAATTTTTTTACATTTCTGGCATCAGTATAATCCACTTTATCACTCCCTACTAGCCGTTTCCCCAAAGCAAGTCCGGAACCCTCCGTTTTTGACCCCTCTTTATTTATACATGACAAATTTGAAACAATCTATTATTCGTCAAAACAGCCGAAGACCCAAAAGTTTTTTACATTTCTGGCATCAATATAACCTACTCTCTCACATCATACCATCTGTTTTTCCAAAGCAAGTACTTCATTTTTCACCACCCTCGTTTATATTACTACATGGAATTTCAAACATAATTATAACTCGTAAGTATAGCTGTGATTTTAGAATATTATCAGATGTTAATGTTAGATGATTAGATGTTAAAATCTAACTAAAGTAATCTGTACTTGAGTAAAACAAAACGGGTGAGATCAAATTCAACAATACAGAGGTATGCTGTTCATAAAACGTTATTAAATCCTGAAATATGGAAGTGTGGTGCCGACAAATGCAGTAAATAGGTCGTTTTTACCTGTTACCCTATCGTAAAGGTTGAGGATGTTTCCTGTCGGGAGTAATAAAAATACTAATAAAAATAATACAAAGGTATGCCGTACACAAACATATCAATACAAATATTAAAACTAACAACATAAATGACACACAAAAATATAAAGTAGATATTGAAACATGTTGTAGAAGAAGTTTCAGGGTCAAAAATGTATTGCGTAATAAGGTTCGCGACTTGTTAGATTGAAATGTCCTCCGCAAAATGTTATGGTGTATGAGCCGGGCGATTGTTGTCAACATGGACTAAACAATTAGGGCAAAGAAAACAGTGAAGCATGTTGCGGCACTGGTGCCGAAGAAGGGCGTTTCAATTCTAACAAGTTGCATACACATGTTTCAGTTCCAGTTTGTTAGATTGGAAACCGCCCTTAGTTGCACTGGTTGATATCTTATGAGATCAGGGGCTTGAATCTGAATGACCATTGAAATCAATTTCGGTGGCGTCTTGTGATGATTTACTTGATTCCGAATGATGCTTTTGCCATATGGTTATATCGATTATTTAATATTGAAATTTTCATGGCAGTGTAAAAATTATCGTAGCGAATCAAGTCTCGTATATCGACACAAGACGCCATTGAAATCAATTTCAACGGTCGAAACTCATTTAGAATCAGGCCCCAGGTTACCGTTGTAGTTGCCTAGATAAACAACGTTCATCAAACGTAATGAAAAAAAAAAAACGGAAAACACTGTTGCGCTTTACACGGAAACTCTCACGTTTACACAGATATCGAATACATGATGTAATACTGCCTGAAAAATGCATTTTTGTCAAGTTATCGATATTTCATTTAGTTTTGGCTTTTTGGCTTTCAAACATTTTGACAAATATCTTTGTTCAAGTTTGCTATATACATAGGGGCTCACAATAGGCGGGACTTGCTTTTGGAAAACGGCTAGTAGAGAGTGATAAGGTAGATTATATTGATGCCAGAAATGTAAAAAACTTTTGGGTCTTCGGCTGTTTTGACGAATAATAGATTTTTTCAAATTTGTCATGTATAAATAAAGAGGGGTCAAAAACGGAGGGTTCCGGACTTGGTTTGGGGAAACGGCTAGTAGGGAGTGATAAAGTGGATTATACTGATGCCAGAAATGTAAAAAAATTTGGGTCTTCGGCTGTTTTGACGAATAATAGATTTTTTCAAATTTCTCATGTATAAATAAAGATAGGTCAAAAACGGAGGGTTCCGGACTTGGTTTGGGGAAACGGCTAGTAGGGAGTGATAAAGTGGATTATACTAATGCCAGAAATGTAAAAAAATTTTGGGTCTTCGGCTGTTTTGACGAATAATAGATTTTTTCAAATTTCTCATGTATAAATAAAGAGGGGTCAAAAACGGAGGGTTCCGGACTTGGTTTGGGGAAACGGCTAATAGGGAGTGATAAGGTAGATTATATTGATGCCAGAAATGTAAAAAAATTTTGGGTCTTCGGCTGTTTTGACGAATAATAGATTTTTTCAAATTTCTCATGTATAAATAAAGAGGGGTCAAAAACGGAGGGTTCCGGACTTGGTTTGGGGAAACGGCTAGTAGGGAGTGATAAAGTGGATTATACTGATGCCAGAAATGTAAAAAAATTTTGGGTCTTCGGCTGTTTTGACGAATAATAGATTTTTTCAAATTTGTCATGTATAAATAAAGAGGGGTCAAAAACGGAGGGTTCCGGACTTGGTTTGGGGAAACGGCTAGTAGGGAGTGATAAAGTGGATTATACTGATGCCAGAAATGTAAAAAAATTTTGGGTCTTCGGCTGTTTTGACGAATAATAGATTTTTTCAAATTTGTCATGCATAAATAAAGAGGGGTCAAAAACGGAGGGTTCCGGACTTGGTTTGGGGAAACGGCTAGTAGGGAGTGATAAAGTGGATTATACTGATGCCAGAAATGTAAAAAAATTTTGGGTCTTCGGCTGTTTTGACGAATAATAGATTTTTTCAAATTTGTCATGTATAAATAAAGAGGGGTCAAAAACGGAGGGTTCCGGACTTGGTTTGGGGAAACGGCTAGTAGGGAGTGATAAGGTAGATTATATTGATGCCAGAAATGTAAAAAAATTTTGGGTCTTCGGCTGTTTTGACGAATAATAGATTTTTTCAAATTTGTCATGTATAAATAAAGAGGGGTCAAAAACGGAGGGTTCCGGACTTGGTTTGGGGAAACGGCTAGTAGGGAGTGATAAAGTGGATTATACTGATGCCAGAAATGTAAAAAAATTTTGGGTCTTCGGCTGTTTTGACGAATAATAGATTTTTTCAAATTTGTCATGTATAAATAAAGAGGGGTCAAAAACGGAGGGTTCCGGACTTGGTTTGGGGAAACGGCTAGTAGGGAGTGATAAGGTAGATTATATTGATGCCAGAAATGTAAAAAAATTTTGGGTCTTCGGCTGTTTTGACGAATAATAGATTTTTTCAAATTTCTCATGTATAAATAAAGAGGGGTCAAAAACGGAGGGTTCCGGACTTGGTTTGGGGAAACGGCTAGTAGGGAGTGATAAAGTGGATTATACTGATGCCAGAAATGTAAAAAAATTTTGGGTCTTCGGCTGTTTTGACGAATAATAGATTTTTTCAAATTTGTCATGTATAAATAAAGAGGGGTCAAAAACGGAGGGTTCCGGACTTGGTTTGGGGAAACGGCTAGTAGGGAGTGATAAAGTGGATTATACTGATGCCAGAAATGTAAAAAAATTTTGGGTCTTCGGCTGTTTTGACGAATAATAGATTTTTTCAAATTTGTCATGCATAAATAAAGAGGGGTCAAAACGGAGGGTTCCGGACTTGGTTTGGGGAAACGGCTAGTAGGGAGTGATAAAGTGGATTATACTGATGCCAGAAATGTAAAAAAATTTTGGGTCTTCGGCTGTTTTGACGAATAATAGATTTTTTCAAATTTGTCATGTATAAATAAAGAGGGGTCAAAAACGGAGGGTTCCGGACTTGGTTTGGGGAAACGGCTAGTAGGGAGTGATAAAGTGGATTATACTGATGCCAGAAATGTAAAAAAATTTTGGGTCTTCGGCTGTTTTGACGAATAATAGATTTTTTCTAATTTGTCATGTATAAATAAAGAGGGGTCAAAAACGGAGGGTCCGGACTTGCTTTGGGGAAACGGCTAGTAGGGAGTGATAAAGTGGATTATACTGATGCCAGAAATGTAAAAAAATTTTGGGTCTTCGGCTGTTTTGACGAATAATAGATTTTTTCAAATTTGTCATGTATAAATAAAGAGGGGTCAAAAACGGAGGGTTCCGGACTTGGTTTGGGGAAACGGATAGTAGGGAGTGATAAGGTAGATTATATTGATGTCAGAAAAGTAAAAAAATTTTGGGTCTTCGGCTGTTTTGACGAATAATAGATTTTTTCAAATTTGTCATGTATAAATAAAGAGGGGTCAAAAACGGAGGGTTCCGGACTTGGTTTGGGGAAACGGTTAGTAGAGAGTGATTAGGTAGATTATATTGATGCCAGAATGTAAAAAAATTTTGGGTCTTCGGCTGTTTTGACGAATAATAGATTTTTCAAATTTGTCATGTATAAATAAAGAGGGGTCAAAAACGGAGGGTTCCGGACTTGGTTTGGGGAAACGGCTAGTAGGGAGTGATAAGGTAGATTATATTGATGCCAGAAATGTAAAAAAATTTTGGGTCTTCGGCTGTTTTGACGAATAATAGATTTTTCAAATTTCTCATGTATAAATAAAGAGGGGTCAAAAACGGAGGGTTCCGGACTTGGTTTGGGGAAACGGCTAGTAGAGAGTGATAAGTGGATTATACTAATGCCAGAAATGTAAAAAAATTTTGGGTCTTCGGCTGTTTTGACGAATAATAGATTTTTTCAAATTTGTCATGTATAAATAAAGAGGGGTCAAAAACGGAGGGTTCCGGACTTGGTTTGGGGAAACGGCTAGTAGGGAGTGATAAAGTGGATTATACTGATGCCAGAAATGTAAAAAAATTTTGGGTCTTCGGCTGTTTTGACGAATAATAGATTTTTTCAAATTTGTCATGTATAAATAAAGAGGGGTCAAGAACGGAGGGTTCCGGACTTGGTTTGGGGAAACGGCTAGTAGGGAGTGATAAAGTGGATTATACTGATGCCAGAAATGTAAAAAAATTTTGGGTCTTCGGCTGTTTTGACGAATAATAGATTTTTTCAAATTTGTCATGTATAAATAAAGAGGGGTCAAAAACGGAGGGTTCCGGACTTGGTTTGGGGAAACGGCTAGTAGGGAGTGATAAAGTGGATTATACTGATGCCAGAAATGTAAAAAAATTTGGGTCTTCGGCTGTTTTGACGAATAATAGATTTTTTCAAATTTGTCATGTATAAATAAAGAGGGGTCAAAAACGGCGGGTTCCGGACTTGGTTTGGGGAACGGCTAGTAGGGAGTGATAAAGTGGATTATACTGATGCCAGAAATGTAAAAAAATTTGGGTCTTCGGCTGTTTTGACGAATAATAGATTTTTTCAAATTTGTCATGTATAAATAAAGAGGGGTCAAAAACGGAGGGTTCCGGACTTGGTTTGGGGAAACGGATAGTAGGGGAGTGATAAGGTAGATTATATTGATGTCAGAAATGTAAAAAAATTTTGGGTCTTCGGCTGTTTTGACGAATAATAGATTTTTTCAAATTTTCATGTATAAATAAAGAGGGGGTCAAAAACGGAGGGTTCCGGACTTGGTTTGGGGAAACGGTTAGTAGAGAGTGATAAGGTAGATTATATGATGCCAGAAATGTAAAAAATTTTGGGTCTTCGGCTGTTTTGACGAATAATAGATTTTCAAATTGTCATGTATAATAAAGAGGGGTCAAAACGGAGGGTTCCGGACTTGGTTTGGGGAAACGGCTAGTAGGGAGTGATAAGTAGATTATATTGATGCCAGAAATGTAAAAAAATTTTGGGTCTTCGGCTGTTTGACGAATAATAGATTTTTTTCAAATTTCTCATGTATAAATAAAGAGGGGTCAAAAACGAGGGTTCCGGACTTGGTTTGGGGAAACGGCTAGTAGGGAGTGATAAAGTGGATTATACTAATGCCAGAAATGTAAAAAAAATTTGGGTCTTCGGCTGTTTGACGAATAATAGATTTTTTCAAATTTGTCATGTATAAATAAAGAGGGTCAAAACGGAGGGTTCCGGACTTGGTTTTGGGGGAAACGGCTAGTAGGAGTGATAAAGTGGATTATACTGATGCCAGAATGTAAAAAAATTTTGGGTCTTCGGCTGTTTTGACGAATAATAGATTTTTTCAAATTTCTCATGTATAAATAAAGATAGGTCAAAAACGGAGGGTTCCGGACTTGGTTTGGGAGGAAACGGCTAGTAGGGAGTGATAAAGTGGGATTTATACTAATGCCAGAAATGTAAAAAAATTTTGGGTCTTCGGCTGTTTTGACGAATAATAGATTTTTTCAAATTTTCATGTATAAATAAAGAGGGGTCAAAACGGAGGGTTCCGGACTTGGTTTGGGGAAACGGCTAGTAGGGAGTGATAAGGTAGATTATAATTGATGCCAGAAATGTAAAAAAATTTTGGGTCTTCGGCTGTTTTGACGAATAATAGATTTTTTTCAAATTTGTCATGTATAAATAAAGAGGGGTCAAAAACGGAGGGTTCCGGACTTGGTTTGGGGAAACGGCTAGTAGGGAGTGATAAAGTGGATTATACTGATGCCAGAAATGTAAAAAAATTTTGGGTCTTCGGCTGTTTTGACGAATAATAGATTTTTTCAAATTTGTCATGTATAATAAAGAGGGGTCAAAAACGGAGGGTTCCGGACTTGGTTTGGGGAAACGGCTAGTAGGGAGTGATAAAGTGGATTATACTGATGCCAGAAATGTAAAAAAATTTTGGGTCTTCGGCTGTTTTGACGAATAATAGATTTTTTCAAATTTGTCATGCTATAAATAAAGAGGGGTCAAAAACGGAGGGTTCCGGACTTGGTTTGGGGGAAACGGCTAGTAGGGAGTTGATAAAGTGGATTATACTGATGCCAGAAATGTAAAAAAAATTTTGGGTCTTCGGCTGTTTTGACGAATAATAGATTTTTTCAAATTTGTCATGTATAAATAAAGAGGGGTCAAAAACGGAGGGTTCCGGACTTGGTTTGGGGAAACGCTAGTAGGGAGTGATAAAGGTAGATTATTGATGCCAGAAATGTAAAAAATTTTGGGTCTTCGGCTGTTTTGACGAATAATAGATTTTTTCAAATTTGTCATGTATAAATAAAGAGGGGTCAAAAACGGAGGGTTCCGGACTTGGTTTGGGGAAACGGCTAGTAGGGAGTGATAAGTAGATTATATGATGCCAGAAATGTAAAAAATTTTGGGTCTTCGGCTGTTTTGACGAATAATAGATTTTTTCAAATTTGTCATGTATAAATAAAGAGGGGTCAAAAACGGAGGGTTCCGGACTTGGTTTGGGGAAACGGCTAGTAGGGAGTGATAAGTGATTATATGATGCCAGAAATGTAAAAAATTTTGGGTCTTCGGCTGTTTTGACGAATAATAGATTTTTCAAATTTCATGTATAAATAAAGAGGGGTCAAAAACGGAGGGTTCCGGACTTGGTTTGGGGAAACGGCTAGTAGGGAGTGATAAAGTGGATATCTGATGCCAGAAATGTAAAAAATTTTGGGTCTTCGGCTGTTTTGACGAATAATAGATTTTTTCAAATTTTCATGTATAATAAAGAGGGGTCAAAAACGGAGGGTTCCGGACTTGGTTTGGGGAAACGGCTAGTAGGGAGTGATAAGTGATTATATTGATGCCAGAAATGTAAAAAATTTTGGGTCTTCGGCTGTTTTGACGAATAATAGATTTTTTCAAATTTGTCATGTATAAATAAAGAGGGTCAAAAACGGAGGGTTCCGGACTTGGTTTGGGGAAACGGCTAGTAGGGAGTGATAAAGTGATTATACGATGCCAGAAATGTAAAAAATTTTGGGTCTTCGGCTGTTTTGACGAATAATAGATTTTTTCAAATTTGTCATGTATAAATAAAGAGGGGTCAAAAACGGAGGGTTCCGGACTTGGTTTGGGGAAACGGCTAGTAGGGAGTGATAAGTGGATTATACGGATGCCAGAAATGTAAAAAAATTTTGGTCTTCGGCTGTTTTGACGAATAATAGATTTTTTCAAATTTGTCATGTATAAATAAAGAGGGGTCAAAAACGGAGGGTTTCCGGACTTGGTTTGGGGAAACGGCTAGTAGGGAGTGATAAAGGTGGATTTACTGATGCCAGAAATGTAAAAAAATTTGGGTCTTCGGCTGTTTTGACGAATAATGATTTTTTCAAATTTCATGTATAAATAAAGAGGGGTCAAAAACGGAGGGTTCCGGACTTGGTTTGGGGAAACGGCTAGTAGGGAGTGATAAGTAGAGTATATTATGCCAGAAATGTAAAAAAATTTTGGGTCTTCGGCTGTTTTGACGAATAATAGATTTTTCAAATTTCATGTATAAATAAAGAGGGG